>JAJJMB010008983.1:2036371-2115935 GCA_023531105.1 Papaver atlanticum
AGATAAATGTTGCAAACTAGTTGAAGAAACTGTTACAACCAGTTGAAGAAACCGTTACGATGGAACCGTCGCTGTTTCCTTGTTCTTCACGAGCAGCAGCAGCAGCAACAACAGAGTTCTGAAAACTCTTGATTCACGCCTCCTGAGCTCTCCTCTCGACCCCAAACTCTCGACACCCCTTCTATATAACCTGGGTAATCTATTTATACCCGAAATATGCATCGAATCTCCTCCATAACTTAAAAAAATCTTCTCTTTATTATTTTTATTTTCACGGCAATAATTTCCATTTTTTGATCTTCCACGCGCATGAAGCTGTATTTCTTTCATTCTATACCTTCTTCACGCTCCAAGATATCTATTGAGTCTTCCAAACACATGCAGTACACGTTTAAATTTCTCACAACTCGTGCAAGCTCATGTTTTTCCTCCAACTCCCTGTTTGGATTAAAACAAGTTATCTAGCCAAATTTGATCGATAAAATCACCCATACTAGCTTTCTATAGTCATATCACGTCTACCCACTAAGTTTCAGGGATTGAATCTCACTAAATCACGTCCAAACATCCTATTGAAATTCTGCCAATTTTTTTTTTTTTGAATTGAGAAGAACATGTCCTCCCCCTAATCCTGCACGGGTGTCCCTTTAGCACTTGTCTTATGGGGTGCAAATAGTAATTTTTGGGCGTAGATAGTAATTTTTCCGGGATTCTTCCGACACATTTTTGGGGTGCCTTTAGTACTCTATCATGGGGTGTAAAACACCACTTTTCGAGCCAGTTTCGCCGTAAGAGCTTATTTCTCTAAAAATACCTACAAAGACATAAAATAACAAATTAAATACAAAATCGAACACTAACAATATATACAATTGAGATATATTAGACAAAATAATGCGTCTATCAATTACTACAGCAGGTTTCATTGGATTTTTTCAATGAAGGATATAGCTGAAATCTTAACTTGTTTTCAGCACTTCAAGACTATGAATGAAAATATGTTCTCTACGACTATAAAATGGTTTCAATGTGATGGTGCTTATGAACTTGTGAAGGGTCCATTCAGGATATTTCTTAATAAGGAAGGAATTAGCATTGCTTGTTCTTGTCCACATTGTTAGAGCATTGCTCGGTCGAAATTGCATGCGTTGCTATCTCAAGCATGTTTGTCAATGTTAGTGATCAAAACTATAAGTCTTGATTTCTAGCCTATTTATAAATGTCTCGGACTAGGACATAGATAGTATAGTTGAGCTTAGATTTCTCGGCGTTCATCATTTGAAGATGAAGAACTACTAAGGGGAGCTTGTGGAACTTCATCAACAAAAGGTATGTGGAGACTTGAACTCATCTATCACTTGGAAAGTCTATTTATACTCTATCTCCTATAATTGAGACATAAGTCGTTTTACGATATAGTTTTCTACTATACACATTTGAGATTTCAAGCTGAGTATATCTCGCATACATATTTCTAGAAATATGTGTTGGCAAGCTTTCACTTTATCCATGTTCATCTTTACTCGTGACGAAAGTCATGTTGACATTTCAATAACTTGAAAATTGCGTTGATGCTAATAGTGTGTGAAAACGGCTATTGTCATTATAGAAGAATGTTTCAATGATTGGAATGTAGAGTTGATAATGTAACCATCTTTGGATATAAGCATATATAGTGTGTTCACACATTAGTATATAAATCCATAAACCGGGAGCCAAGTGTATGCATATGTGTGTATACGAAATTGGTGAAGGAGACAAGATAAGTATGCGTACCCGTACGCATACTGGCGGAAGTTTTCGAACCGAAAATATCTAATGGGTTTAGGAATTACAAACTCCTAAACTAGTCACCTTAAGGATGCGTACCTGTCCGCATACTGGCGGAAGTTTTCAAACTGAGAATTTCTGCTGAGTTTGGAAACTTAACGAACTCAAAATCGGTCTGTTCATGAACTTAAAAATTTAAATCTTAAGGAATGCAATCTTTGCAAACCGTGGCTATAATGTTCGTGATTGATTCGAATGAATCAAACCGATTTTGCTTCAATTGTGTTCTTGTATAATTCATGAGAATATAACAATTGAACAACTCATTAACTAGTTTCATTTGAGTCATTTGAACTAGTTATGGTTATAATGAATAAGGTTGATATGAGAGTAATCATATGGCTAACCTCGGTTAACTATTTGTGAACCAACATGGTGTACACGGTTAGTTACGGCTACATAAACCTAAATGAAGGTACATTTCATTTGTGTGTAACAAGCAAAGTTCAATAACGGTTCAAAGATATTAGCTTGGTTGAATCAGGTTTTTCATCTAACGGTGATTATTGAATGCTTTGTTACCAAGGTAACTTGGATTGCAAACTATATAAGGGAGAACTCTAGCAACTGGGAAACCTAATCCCCACACCTCCTGAGTGTTACTAGTTGCATAACTAGAGTCGATTCTCCTTTAACCTTAGGTTTTTTCTCGAGACCCTGTAGGTTAACGACTTGAAGACTTCATTAGGATTGTGAAGCAAGACCCAACTATTCTCTTTGTAGTTGCGTGATCTGATTTTGCTATTTCAATAATGTTGAGTACAATTGGAATAATTGAATCGAGATATTATATCTCCGATAGGCAAGATAAAAGTAGTCACAAACATCTTCGTCTCATCGTTTGTGATTTCACAATAACTTGTTTCGCTAGTCGATTAAGTTTATTGTGAGGTGATTGATAATACTAGGCTGTTCTTCAGGAATATAAGTCCGGTTTATCAATTGGTTCCTGTTCACCTTGATTTATCAAAAGACGGAACAAAAACTCTTGGGTATTTCTGTGGGAGACAGATTTATTCAATCCTATAGATTTTTCTGTGTGATACAGATTTTTTTTTATCAAGTCTTCGACTTTGGGTCGTAGAAACTATTGGTTGTGGGTGAGATCAGCTAAGGGAATCAAGTGTGTCATATCCTGCTGGGATCAGAGATGTAAGGAGCGCAACTGTACCTTGAATCAGTGTGAGATTGATTAGGGTTCAACTACAGTCCAGTCCAAAGTTAATTTGTAGTAGGCTAGTGTCTGTAGTGGCTTAATACAATGTGGTGTTCAGTCTGGACTAGGTCCCGAGATTTTTCTGCATTTGCGGTTTCCTCGTTAACAAAATTCTAGTGTCTGTGTTATTTCTTTTCCGCATTATATTTTGTTATATAATTGAAATATCACAGGTTGTGCGTTAAGATCAATCAATTAGAATATCCAACCTTTGGTTATTGATTTACATTGATTGAAACTTGAACATTGATCTTTGGTACCGTTCAAGTAATTCCTCTTATATTCAATTGGGCTCGCAGATTTCTATTTGCTGATTGCTGATTGCGGATTGAATTAAGAGTTAGAGATATTTAAACTCTTTGATATACTTTATTCTAGATTGAGTCTGACTGTCTAGTTGATTCTCTAGAAAGTGTATTGGAGTAAGTCCTCTCATATTTCCAAACGAATTGTTGGGTGTGGTTGTTATACCCCCACATTTTCAATTGATATCAGAACAGGCAAACACGTTAAAGTCCTTACAAGTCTGTGTTTGTAGCGATCTAATATGGACAGAGGTGTTATCTCTATAAAGGTACCACCGGTCTTCGATGGCTCAAATTACTTGTGGTGGAAAATTGCTATGCGTGCCTTTCTTCAAGCGCGTGATTTTGGATCATGGGTATATGTAGTTAATGGCTATGATGCTCTTGTTGTGGTAGTAGGGAATGTGACCGTTCCTAAGGATATTGGTGCATATGACGCTGCTAAGATACTTGCTGCAAAGCAAAACTCCGACGGTTTGAATGCCATCATACATGCCATTACCCCAGATCTTCAGCACCATGTGACTACCGGTCTAAAGATGCTTGGGATATCATAGAAACTGTATTTGAAGGGAATACCAGTGAAAAGGAAGCCAGGCTTCAAAACCTAAATTCTGACTGGGAAAACCTTCTTATGGAAGATGAATATTCATTTGATGAGTTTAATCACAAAGTGTATGAAATTGTTAATTCATCCTTTGCATTGGGTAAGACTATTCCTGAAAAGGACATTGTGATGAAAATTCTCAGATCGCTGCCATCTAGATACGATTCTAATAAGCATGCCATCGTTGAGGGAAATAACCTTGATGCTCTTTCCAGAAACATGTTGGTTGGAAAGCTAAAGATCTTTGATCATGAGCATACATCCAAAATCGGAAAGGATGTTGCCTTCAAAGCACAAAAGAACACTAAATTACTTGATTAAAGTAAAAGTGTTTATGTCTCTGAGGATGATCTTTCTGAGGCTGATTTATCAGATGAAGATCTTGACAAATCAGTCTCTAGGATCACAAGATAGTTTAGGGATCTTCTATTGAAGAGAAGTAAACGGTTTTCCAGAGACAAACCTAGGTCGTCAGTTAAACCTCACAATCACATTCCTCCTAAAAACAGGGATGCTGACGAGGCTGATGACGAGGATATGCCAAAGTGCTTTAAGCGTAGAGGTTTTGGTCATTTTGCAAATGAGTGTCTAAACCGTAGAAAATATACTGGGAACAAAGGTCTTGCTGCAACTCTTGATGAAATGTCTGATCACTATGATTCGAATGAAGATGAAAAATCAAGTGTTGCACTTCTTTGTGAAGATATCGATTTCGATAATTGTAGCAATACATACATCAATCTTGATATTCTTCCAGAAGGAGACTCAACAAATATGGATGAAGAAATTAACCTTTCTGTTGGAAACTCTCTGTCTGATTTTTCAGGTTCCACTATGTGCCTAGCAGCTTGCACATCTCGGGTGTCTGAATCATCTTATCTATTGACATGCTCTTATTGTTCACTCAAGGGTCATGAACTTTCAAAGTGTTTCAAGTATAAACACAAGATGAGACATGTCAAGAGACTTCAACGAAGAGCAAATCGCCTAGCAAACAAGCTTAAACTTGTTCAAAAAACTGTTGAGGTTTGTAAGATTTTATTCTCTTCAAAGAAGTTGGTTTCCAAAGATAGGTCAAGACCTCTAGAGAAAAGAGTATGGTCTAGACAATTTTATAGACAGGGGTCTATGAATTCCTTTCATAATGGTCATGGAGGACAAATTGTTGTTCACCACAGCATAACTTAATTGTGTTGTTTTTGTGCATCTTGTCTCATGTGCCTGATTAAAAGAGACAAGATTATGCACACATCAGGCTTAAAATAAATTTCTTTTGTTTCTTAGAGTTGCTATATGATTTGGGATTCTTTATTTTCAATTTATATTGGAAGACCCTTCCATGTGTATTCAATAAAAGAGGGTTATTCTCGTCAATTCCACTCTCTTTAGGGTCGTGAATTGCGCGTGGGTGAACCTGTGTGGTTAAAAGGTTCCGTAAACCTACATTCCTTTTTCCTTCTCTGAAACTCTTTTCATCTTAAGACTGCATGTTGAGTTTAAATTATGAATTCCTCTCACAAACCCATACACGTATGGAGACTCCAAGCATCATGTGTTCTGATGGAAAAGATGTTAATATGATTTTTAAGCCATCAATAATAAAGGAAAAAGAAAAATCTCTGTTGCCTCCAACCTTGAAAAGAAAAAGAAGGAATGTGAGGAAGCCAAGAGTTGTTCCTTCAAATTCTCAGAAGTATTCTGATGTTCTCGAAGAGTTGAAGGAAGCAAGGAAGGAGATTCAGCAAATAAAGGCTTTTGTTATGAGAACTCTTGAAATTCAGAAGCCCTGGTTCGACATATTCAGCCTAGAAGGTTTGTTGGAATTCACTCCTTTCTCTATGAACCCTATGTTCCCATGGTTGTTGATGACAAGAAGTTCGGGGACGATAAAGAATTCTTCAGAGGTCTCAATGTCTAGTAAATCTTCTTTTCCATTTTTTTTTAAGAAGAATCTAGGGTTTGGAATAGCCATTATTGTGAGTACACATAGCTATGTCCAACGATTTTCATCTTCATGTTTTTAGATTTATTTGTTTAAATTCTAAGTATTTTGGAAGATGATCTTTGCAATTTTAATCTTTATGATTTGGTATATTGCATATGGGATATGTTGTTTACGTCCGTGAACCTTGACTATCCCATACTTTTTCAAAAGTTATCTCTATTATGTCGATATGAATGTATTGATAGAAGATAGAATGAACTTTTGACATTACAAAAGTTAAAGCCTTTTATGTCATTATTTTAATGGAAGAAAGGATAAAGCTTTTGTTTTCAAGGATTAAGTCTATTATATGTCATTATGCAAATAATAATGGAAAATAGAATGGATCCTTGTATATTCCGCAGTATTGGTCTTCTCCGATCCATATTTTTGTGTATATACTGTGTTGCTCCATAAGTTTTCTTGTGTTTGAGCATGACCAACTGAATTGATCATACTCGTGTGGTTAGTTTAGTTGTGTATTCCGATTGAATTAATCATGGGTTCTCTTGTGGTTAATTTAGTTGAGCATTTCGATTGAATTAATCATGGATTCTCTTGTGGTTAATTCAATTTAATACTTTGGATTCAAATTCATGTTTTCATGTGATTTGGTTTTGTCCAAAGAAATCCTTCTTTTCTGGTGAAAGTAAGGTCGCCTTTGTCGTTCTTTCGGGACTTACATTTTATGGGGGATAGTTCTTTTGAACTTGTGCTTAATTGCCAAATCTTTATGGGGAGTGCGGCTGTGGAATATTATAGTGGTTATCTTGTATCTTTATAAACTCCTTGATGAATGCACTTAGCTTCGGCAATATGATTGCATTTAAATTTATTGGTATGTTATTACACCTTTGGTCATGAAGTATCTCCGTGGAAATTTCATTAGGATCCCACTAATTTTCGTACCATTGCAAAAAAAATTGACAAAAAGGGGTAGAATTAATGTGTAGTTCACACTATAAATAGATATGGTTTACGGATAAGTATGTAAGGGGGAGTGGTTTTCATGTTGAGATGAAGTATTGACTAAGCAGGAGTGATACATATCACCATAGTGTTATTGTCAAAGTTGTGATACAATTGAACTTTGATGTTGTGTAATAATACTATGACACTGTATAACACTGATTGAGAGCATTTGTTTTCTTATTGTTATAGCTACGGATCTTCAACTAACGATGGTGCTAAACTTACAACCTTTGGAATCATTGGAGTACTTGGAAGTGACAAAGATTTCGAGTCATGTTGAAGATGCCAAGAAGATCAAGCATGTGGATGAGAAGCTACAATTTTTATTTATTTTGTAATCCATATGTATTGATAGTTTATTCACTAAAATTGAAAAAGGGGGAGATTGTTAGAGCATTGCTCGGTCGAACTCGCATGCGTTGCTATCTCAAGCATGTTTGTCAATGTTAGTGATCAAAACTATAAGTCTTGATTTCTAGCCTATTTATAAATGTCTCAGACTAGGACATAGATAGTGTAGTTGAGCTTAGATTTCTCGGCGTTCATCATTTGAAGACGAAGTACTACTTAGGGGAGCTTGTGAAACTTCATCGAAAAAAGATATGTGGTTGAACTCATCTATCACTTGGAAAGTCTATTTCTACTCTATCTCCTATAATTCAGACATAAGTCATTTTACGATATACTTTTCTACTATACACATTTGAGATTTTGAGATGAGTATATCTCGCTTACATATTTTTCGAAATATGTGTTGGAAAGCTTTCACTTTAGCCATGTTCATCTTTACTCGTGACGAAAGTCATGTTGACATTTCAATAACTTGAAAATTGCTTTGATGCTAATAGTGTGTGAAAACGGCTATTGTCATTATAGAAGAATGTTTCAATGATTGGAATGTAGAGTTGATAATGTAACCATCTTTGGATATAAGCATATATAGCGTGTTCTCACATTAGTATATAAATCCATAAACCGGGAGCCAGGTGTATGCATATGTATGTATACGAAATTGGTGAAGGAGACAAGATAAGTATGCGTACCCGTACGCATACTGGCGGAAGTTTTCGAACCGAAAATATCTAATGGGTTTGGGAATTACAAACTCATAAACTAGTCACCTTAAGTATACGTACCCATCCGCATACTGGCGGAATTTTTCGAACCGAGAATTTCTGCTGAGTTTGGAAACTTAACAAACTCAAAATCCGGTTGCTTAAGTACGCATACCCGTACGCATACTTATGCTGGTTATTTTTATCAAATCAGTCTGTTCATGAACTTAAAAATTTAAATCTTAAGGAATGCAATCTTTGCAAACCGTGGCTATAATGTTCATGATTGATTCAAGTGAATCAAACCGATTTATCTTCAATTGTGTTCTTGTATAATTCATGAGAATATAGCAATTGAACAACTGATTAACTAGTTACATTTTAGCCATTTGAACTAGTTATGGTTAAGATGAATAAGGTTGATATAAGAGTAATCATATGTCTAACCTCGGTTAACTATTTGTGAACCAACATGGTGTACACGTTTAGGTACGGCTACATAAACCTAAATGACGGTAGCCATTTGGTCAGCCCACAGGATATGGTTCCCGCTAATTTCAGATTTCCTGTATTCATCCATAGTATTCTCGTGACACTTGTGGGCGGCCATTTGGTCGCTTCTAACCTTCACGACCCCTTCAGGGGTAATGAACTTCAGGTATTGATGATACGAGGATGTGACTGCACAGATCGCATACAACCAATTTCGTCCTACGATCGCATTGTAGGGAGCTCGACAATCCAGCAATAAGAAATTTCCCGGAAAAGACTTGCTAGCTACTGTTATAGGCATCTTTACTTTCCCCATCGCCTTTGTAACTTCGCCACTGAAGCCGATAATTGGATTTTCGTCCTCCTCGATCAAGTCGTGTGAGAGGTTCATAGAGGAATAGGCTCCTGAAAATAACACGCTTACAAAGCTTCCCGTATCTACAAGAATGTGGTGTATACGAAACATTCCAATTCAAGCAGTTATAATCATTATGGAGAGCGTATACACCTCTCATGTCTGCTTCAGTGAATTCGATCTTTGTGTATCCAAGCTCCAAATTTTTTGCTCCATCTTCACTAACAAAATCGATGTGATTTGTCATGTACCATTCCTTTAAGTGCCTGACCTTTCTCCTGGTCTCATCTTCTGATGCCCATCTGGTCATTAAATTAATGGATCCTGGTGTGACTAACATTGATCACATAAGCTGCGCCAAATAGTCCCGAACCTTTCCCAAAATCCTTTTTCACGTACTCCTGCAGTTTTCCAGCGTCTATCATTCGCTGGACTTCGATCTGTAAAGAGCGATAATTCTCAGTCTTGTGACCAATGTCTTTATGATAATTGTAGTATTTTCTTTTGTCACGTTTATCACGTGTCTCCGCTGGCAAAAACCTAGGGGGGATCAGATCCTTGCTCATTTTTTCATACAACTTTGTGAGTTGTATGTTCAATGGTGTCAGCTTCATATCATGATGTTTCTGATATCCAGTTTCAATTCGTTCACCATGATTTTTCTCGTGAACTTCACCTCGATCGTTATGCTGTCCACTCGAACGGTTCTTTGACTTGTCTTTCTTCCCATCATTTGGATGACTGGATGATCTGTTAACTTCTCTTGTTTCTCGAGCCTTTGAATAATCCTCAACTCGAGCGTATTCTTCTGCTCTATCGTATAGTTCTTCTAGAGTCTTTGGTGGTCTCTTAACCAAGGAACCGTACACACCTCTTTGATCATACTGGTATGCCTGTTTGTAAGCCTCGATGACGACTCGATCGTTGGCACCATCCACATCAGCCAACTCTTGCTTGAAGCGTCGAGTAAACTTCCTGATGCTTTCCTCCTTCCGAATTCCAAGAAGGAACAATGCGTGACATCCCTTCTGATCACGTCTGTTGTATTTGTAGTGAGAGAAGAATTGTCAACCAGCTTGTGGTAAGTCCCGATCGACTGTGACCGGAGCTGATTGAACCACGTTATTGCTCCACCAGTCAGTGACTGTGGAAACATCTTACATATCAACTCATCGATGTACTACCAAAGAGTCATGGCAGTTTCATAATGTAAAACATGTTGATCAGGATCATCTGTTTTCTCATAAAATTCTGGCAGCTTGGGAACTTGAAAATTCATTGGCGGCTGGAATTCTCTGGTATTCAGTTTGAAAGGAGCTCACGCGGCTCGATGCAACCTGTCTATCCTTTCATCTCTTGAGCGCTTTTTCGACATTACCTTCTCGATCATCTTGAAAATACGAGCATCTGTTATTGCACTTACATAGCCATCAGAGGAACTATCTTCCTACTAATAGTCTTGATCCCTAGGAATATAAACTTTAGATCTTATTCTTTTCCTTTGGGGTTCAGTGGACTCTTTTCCGACTCTGCCTTGCTCCGAATGAGCATAGTAATCATGCGAAAATTCTCTCTCATCGTGCCGATCTCGAACCTCATCTTCGTCATTCCTGAGGCGTTTTGAGTAGGTGGTGGTTCTGGCCGTACTCTGCTGAGTTGTAGCTGGACGTGCTCGTATACGCCTTCGTCTAGGTAGATCTCTTGTGACCACCTGGTTGTTTCTTGATGGAGTCTTTTCTGGTTTATCCAGATCGATTACTTCTCTGGTTCGGTTTGAACCTTGCAGGTTAACACGGCTTCAAAGACGTTCCCATACAGAGCGACCTCTCCGATTTTGATTAAAATCTACCAATCGATCTTGATTGTTCAGATCAATAGTCCTTGATCGACACTGGCTCACACGTTCTAGTCTCAGAAGAGCGTTTTCATTCCCCACCTCATTCAGCTGCTGGCGCAGTAGATCTTCCTCTGTACTAGGAATCGCGGTTCGTCCATCTCGCTGATCAAGTTGATCATTGTTTCTCCTTGACGGGCTTCCGAATACCATTCCTTTGTTTACCCGAGCTTGCGGGTTTCCTCTACCGGGTATGGCGTCAACTTCCATTCCTTCGCTCTCGATCAATGGTTGTTTTTCGCTTCTCCGAGTATTTGGATCTGGAGTTCTGTCATGAACTCGATCCCGATCTCTTCTGTTTCCAGTAGGAACAACGGGTGCTGATTGAACCTCGTTTGGTTCAGTCACTGCGCATCGCGGGTTGGTAGTAGAAACGATCCTTCATGCAGTTAGCTTTACTTTTTCCATTATCTTGATCCGTAAAAACACGATCTCTTTTCTCGAATCCCCTAGGAGCGGCGCCAATGTTTGAATAGTAAAATATTTTTAACTCAAACACGAATCTGATAATGATAAGGTTGATGATCGAACTGCTGCCTTTCTCTCCACGTGAACAGTGAATGGGGGGTACCTGCAAAAAAACCTTCAATGCTTAAGTTAGCTAGAGTTTTTCACAGGAGTTTGTGTAGAGAAGATTGCACACCTGTTAGGGTTGTGAACCCATGTATTTATATCTTTCAATTAGGGTTTAACCCTAATTTCGAGATAAGCATGATCTGTGTTTATCATGCTTTGAAAGTCTCCTGGAATATTCCATAACATTCCCTGTGTGACTTGGATATCAAGTATTCTGGATACTTCCGGAATATTCCTCTAGGGTTATGGAACTAGCCAAGCTAAAAGGGGTATAAGAGACCAAGCCCAAGAAATAGTGTAATTGGCTTAGCCCACGAAGTGGGGCAGAAACATCATAAAGCCAACAGAAGTGGGGCTGATTAATCCTCAGAGTCAGTAGCTCGGCTCGGCTGGCGACTCAGTTGGCTGAGCCAACTAAACTAGGTTCGATGGGTGCAAATATCTCTCAAGGCAACTGAGATGGGCGGAAATAACCCGGGACTATGGAGACAAGTTAAGCTGCGAAACACTGGAGCATTACCACTGTGGCCGGACGGATGTAGCTTGACGGAGGTTGCCGGCGGCAGCAAATGGCCGCCGAACATTGCCGCCGGCAACCTGCTGCCGAAGAAGACGACTGAGGCGGAGAAGATTACGGAGCCGGAGAAGGTAACCGGGACGTTGTCAGATGACATCATGCTGATGCAGTTAACAGCATCGGAGTTACAAGAAGTGATCCGGATTGGCTATTTTGCTAACGGCGTCATGACTTGCTAACGGCGTTATGACGTGATGTCGCGCTGATGACGACATCATACAGTCGACCGTTGACTGTATTTTTCTGCTGACGTGGCTCCTCACCGCTGGCGTGGCACAGTCGACGTGTCACCTCATTGCTGACGTGGCACTTTCTGATGGATTTGCGTTGCTGACATGTCACCTCATTGCTGTCGTGGCACCTCATTGCTGACGTGGCTTACTGAATGGTACCTCATGGCTGATGTGGCAATGAGGACGTGGCATCTTTTAGCTGATGTGGCACTGATGGCGTGTCCCTAACTACTGACGTGGCATGCTGACATGTCGACAAATTGATGACGTGGCAGTATAGATGTGGCACCTCATTAGCTTTATTTGGATCTATGCGCATGGGCTTCTATGTAGAGTGCTTGTGAGGCCTTGTTAGCCATACTAGGCTAATATGAGGAGCATATTAAGTCCAAGTAAGCCCATTCTTAGTGTGAAATATTAGGGTACAAACAATTTACCTATTCGATATTTGGGTTTGTAGAAAGTTTCAAGTATATTTATCGTATCGAATCTTCATTACATGACAGATGAATCGTAAAGCAACGGAATATTTTCTTGATGTAAAATCAAGGGGAACAAGTGCATTCCAGAGGAAGGAGGACTTATTGGCTGGCAGTATATTGGTACTCAAAGGTGTTTTTTTTTTTTTTTTAC
The DNA here is from genome assembly GCA_023531105.1 of Papaver atlanticum. Classification (NCBI taxonomy): domain Eukaryota; kingdom Viridiplantae; phylum Streptophyta; class Magnoliopsida; order Ranunculales; family Papaveraceae; genus Papaver; species Papaver atlanticum. Next base: position 2,049,101 of record JAJJMB010008983.1, read on the forward strand.
CGGAAACACTCTAAAGTTAAGCGTTTGAATGAATTTTACGTTAATTGATAGCCTTTAAATGAAAGGTGAAATATGAACACGTACACCTTCCCAGGATTATTTAGTGATCTTTTAGCATTCATAACATCATCTACGATACTATATGGATCATTTGGGAATTGCAGGGAGCATCTACATTTTAACTAGAAGTGTAAGGCTGTCAAATCATGATCTAGGAACGAAATAGGGTACAAGCCTTCATTTTTCTTTTTGTCAGTACGTAAATATACATGCTGTTTCTTATATGCTTATTTCAAAATTTAGGATCAAGTTTTAGAACAGTGGCTTCTTTCAAGTCTCGCCTACACCGTTTAACACAAGGAAGAGAGCTTCTTTGTTCCTCTCGAATCAATGTCACCTAAGCTTAATCTATAAACAACTTTGTGCATCTCAGTTGATTTTTTATGTTGTTACATAGTGTAACTCATATGTGGAGGCACATGTTTCTCCTGTAGTGGAATTGAAATGGATAACCACTTACATTCTCAAATGTGGAAATTGATCTTAAAGATTCATTGGTTCTTAGTCTTTTTCTTTCAAGCCGTCTTGTGTTTTTTTTTCTCCCATTGATGGGTTGATCAATCTTGTTATTTCTATTTCAGGCCCTCCACATGAAACCTTGTGATGCAGCTGTGCTATCCAACAGGAGTTTGTGTGTGTATTTAAACGAAGGAAATCTAGCTTTTGAAGATGCTACTCGATGCTTGTTGGAAAGACCAGACTGGCCTAAGGTGCTTTTTAGGGAAGGCGTAGCAATCGAAATCATGACAGTTGATCTGTTTGTGGGACCCACACTACACTTTGTTGATTAATAGTTCGTTCTTCTTCGATAATCAGATGTTTTTTTTGTGTGTTTCTTAGGGTTTCAATGGGGAAGGCCAGCAACCTAGTTGATGACGACGAAAACCGCAACCAAATCCTAGACGTACAGTTCTCACTGTCTTCAATCTCTTGTTTTATTTTGTTAATGTTTCCTTTGGGTTTTATGAGTTTTACTCTTATTATCAATGTTGTTGTTACTGTAGGGAGCTGCTGATAAGAAAGAGCCAAGCATGGTTGAAGAAGCTCCATATGTAATTGTAGTCCATGGACCTCCCAAGGTACTATTAATTACTGATTCTTTTGTTTATATATCACAATTAGGCTAACTCATTGTTATAGCAAGGATAATTACTTTCATATCGATTATGTATTGGTAATTCAGGCTATAAAGATGATTCCCGATTATTTTTTGTCTTCCAGGTTGGGAATCTATACTGATTAAGTCTCTAATAAAGCATTATTTAGAGCAAAATCCTGACCACAAACGAGGCCCCAATACGGTACTAACAGGTATATAAAGCCTTGACTTGTCTAATTCATAACATACTAGACCAGCGCTAGACATCTATCTCATTCTGCTTTTGGTTCAATTTTATTTGCTAGGTAACCGAAGACGGATACAGTTTGTGGAGTGTCCTAACAATATGAATGGCATGATTGATGCCGCGAAATATGCAGACGCGGTGATATTGCTCACTGATGCAAATTATGGGTTTGAAATGGTAAGCCACAGTAAGATGTTCAGAATAATCCTTCCAACTTTTTGTATTTACTAATCATAATCCACACTTGTTAATGTTACATTAAAGTCTAGTGTTCATCCCCATTATCTTTGTTTTAAGAATTTGGCATTCCACTACCATGGTAGCTCCTTGATATTTGCTTCAGCTCCGAGGAAGATTGTTACCGATTTTTTCCTTTGAATTGCAATGGCATTTTAAAACCATACCACACGAACAAGTGGATGCCTCCCTTCACCTTAGCAATCTGAGTTTTCCTTTCTCACCTTGTGTAGCCACATGCTTACTTAGCATACTCCTCGGGCATTTTTTAATTAAATTAGATGGTCTTGGTTAACCTTAATTCCAATAAAGGACTTCCAGAAACTTCAACCGGTACATGCAGTTGTCAGTGAGATGTAATTTTTTCTGTTTTGTCAAGTATGTTCTACTTTAATCTAATCAATATGTTTTTCTCACTGCAAAATGCTTTTGTTCATTTTAGGAAACATTTGAGTTCCTTAACCTCTTACAAGTTGATGGCATGCCAAAGGTTATGGGGGTGCTTACATATCTTGATAAGATAAAAGATGCAGACACACGTACATTAAACAAACGACGGCTTATGGACAGATTCAGGAATAATATACATAAAACAGCAAGAGTATTCTACTTGTCTGGACTCCTTCACGGGATGTGAGTATATTTGTTCTTGTACCTATCGTTTAACTTCTTGCTATAACGTTCACGTATTCATAGATCCATGGGACTCGCATAAAGGGTACAACAAAATGAAAGTGAAATAGTAAATTAAGGGTGTCCGTCATGATTTCTTATCCAGGTATAAGAATGATGAAATTCGCAAATTGGCAAACTTCCTATCGGTTATGGAATTTCATACTTCGTCATGGCGTGCTGCACATCCTTATTTGCTGGTAGATCATTTTGAATATGTCACTTCTCCAGCAAACGTGCATATGGATGGAAAATGCAAGAGAGACATATATTTTTACGGTTATCTTCGAGGTTGTGATATCAAGAAAGGAACTAAGGTACTTATCTTCGTTGATCATATTCTTCTTGTTCTTTTGATTTTGTTCTTAAGAGCATACCCGATCTGACCATTAAAACATTTATGTTTTGCTCATATTTTTGCATAGTTAGTTTCATTTAATACCATTTTCTTTTATAGTTTCTTAATTTATGCAAAGTTGTGTATCTCAGAAGAAAATAGAATTACCAGTTTCAGTCCAGCTTTTTCTAGAATTTCTGTGCTTGCACATTAACTGAAGAATGCCAGAAGAAAAGAGGTTAACAAAAATAGAATATGACACTAGTTTGGTTTGATGCTAAGTTATTTGAGTCCTTTAATATTTTGGTCATCTTTCCGGTTCATGCATTAGATTTTTTCCATATTTCCTCATTTTTTTGTATGCTCTTGTATACCTTTTGTTTTCCCTTCTTGTGCAACAGGGCGTACTTGCATTTTGTTCCATCAAATGCTTGATGGACTTACTTAGTTGGTATTGTTCTAGGTGCACATTGCCGGTGTTGGTGATTATCCTTTAGCTGGTGTTGCAATCAAAGCTGACCCTTGCCCTTTACCACCTATTGATGGCAATGAAAAGAAGGTACTCACTAAAGATGTTTTAGTTTCTACATTTTGTTTGAAATAAATAATTATTCAAATCTATTTCCTAGATTTTGAAAGGGCGATAATTGATTTTTGTACTTTTTTGTGGGATTAAATACTTTGACCAGATGCAGGATAAGGAACCCCACTCGGCGATTGAGAGTTTCAGAATAGGTACTTACCTAAGGTTTAGGGTTCTTGTCGTTCCTTTTGAGATGGTTACCAATCATGATCCCTGTCAGCCCATTCTCGTTGGAGGTATCAGTCGTGCAGAAGATAATGTTGGACATATGCAGGTTAAGTACCTATAGCAAGTTTTACTTTACTCCAAAGTATGTTGTTGAATTGTTCATCAAACATCTGCAATTCAACCGGAGTTGACTGTTGTACATGATAATGGTGCAAAGTGCAACTGCAAATAGGTTATTTGGGTTCTCTTTTTGTTAAAATCCTTTTAAAAACCTTATCCATTTATGGTAATCCAATGGAATTCCCTTACCCCGCCTGTATCTTCATATATTTTCTGTTGCTCTTCCAGGTGAGACTTACGCGACACAGTTGGCATATGAATAGGCTGAAGACAAAAGATCCTATCATTGTTTCCGTTGGTTAGAAAAGGTACCAAACGACACCTATCTATTACCAAGACTCCAATGGACGGCACGAGATGCTCGAATATACTCCTGAGGACCAACCCTGTCTTGCAACATTTTGGGGCCCTGTTGCAACTTCTGGTGCTGGAGTTGTTGCTGTACGGAGCTTGGCTGACAACAAGGTCTGATGTGTTCTTTATAAGTTAAAAACTTAAGAATCATTTATCTAAAACCAGTAATGTACATGTTGCTTATGCTTGAGACGATGTGGTCATCTGGTGAAATATTGGGAAAAACCGTGACTTTGTACTTCCCATGACTCTCATGTTCAGCAATATGGAAGTTAGGACCTTTTATTTTTGGTACATATTAGCATTACTGTAACAAATATATGAAGTTCAAGACCAGCTACAATCATGTATCAAATGTTAGTTGCTTCTATCATAGATCTTATTTATTTGCTGAGTAGCTTGCATTTGGATTTTCAGGCAGCATTTCGGATTTTAGCAACAGCTGAGTTACTCGATTTAAACCATACTGCGAATATAGTGAAGAAAATCAAGCGGATTGGAACTCCTTGCTTGATTATGAGCGAGACTGCTCTTATCAAGGACATGTTTACATCAGATGATGAAGTCGATCGGTTAAAAGATGTCAAAATTAGAACTGCATGTGGAATTCAGGGGGAGGTCAATGAGGTTAGTGTACATAGAAACATGTTCCGTCTCTTCTGTGTTTGGAACATGTATTTATAGTGTATTTATAGTGAAATAGTTATTCTCCCATTTATCTTTTGATGTGATAACATTTTTGAATGAGCGCCAATGTTTATGTGGTCATTTCTATTGGTTCTCACTTGTGTTAAAGAGTTTCGAGACCATCACAGTGATGTGCTGCAGAGTTGGCAGGAACCTTATCTCTAAGTGAATGTCCAAATTGTATACAAACTTGTATCGATCTGTTTTGTTGTATCAGGAGCTCCAGCAGTCCCTTCTGTGTTCCTAACGGTATTGCTATTGTGCATGCTGCCAAACCATATCTCCTTAATTTAGTGCAGTGGAATGACGGTCAACCTAGAGAAGGGATAGCTAAGTGCACATTTGATCGCAGAATTTGTATGAGTGATACCATTCTCATGCATGAATGGACCAAAGTTGAGGTTCCTTGCATCTTTAACCCAGTAACGACAGCCCTGGAACCTAGCAATCGTGTTTGGCAATGCATGGATTCAGTCGACAAGGTCGTCTCTAATTTTGATTCGGAGATGATTTAAGTTATATGTTCACAGTTTCGACTGGTCGTATCTGACTACTTATGTTTATTTATCAGAGGCAAAAGAAGCTGAATGAATCCGAGGGAAGTGAAGCACATGTGTTGGTGGTAGATGAGGAAAATATAGCAACAGGGGACCTGAGAAAAAGGTTGATGGATATAATCGACGTGAAGCTCAAGGATGGTCCACGCAGAAGCGGCAGATAGACGAACAACGGCGTGCAGTGATCTTTGTCCGCCCGATGCCGTTTGATTCTCGGTTTGAGAAGCGCGAGGACTGGCTGGTAAGAACTTTGGGGTTATCTATTATTTTTGTTGTTGGCGGTTGTATGCAGCATGTCCAGTATTTAGATGTTTAAGAAGGATAGATTTTCGCATAGGTTTCTTGCACTTGTTTTATCGTCCCTTCTGATAACTTTTCTGTACCTCTCATCAAAATCAAGTTAAATTTATGTACAATTTAGTGTTTAGACTTTAGAGCGTTGTTGTATGTAGCTTTCAGGATAGTGAAAAGTCTGAAACTCGCATCTGATGTGGTTTCTATTATGCTTTATCTACAGACACGGAGAATAAATCGTATTTGTGAAAGGATGGGTCCTGGGTTGATTACTACTGTGCCAGGGTTAAGACTTGTCGAAAAGGTCTAAACAGGAACAGCTGGAGGATGACGAAGAGAGGAATAGAGAGCTACCATTCCTTGGTGGTGTTCAGATTATCCTTAGAGACAAATTCCTAGAGTTAGTTTAGTTTTTATTCATTTCCGTATATCTGTTACTTCTGGTATGTCCAATCTGAATTAGAAACTAATCCATACTCTCTCTCGTTGATCTTTCTGTGTGTGTTTATAACGATTTTACTAGAGTTAGACTTTGTAACAATGGCTATATATATATATATTTATTTATTTATTTTTGTTTTGATTAGGCTAGATATATTACCCAGCATTGTACGGCAGTACGCCTATTAGCAACCTTTACAAACTCAATTTTAACATTATGGTGGCCTAAAGCTAGAAAAATTAAACATTTTGGGCTCCAAAAACCCTGACTGCGCTGGATACTGTTGCAATTGCATATATAGTGCCAATTCAGTCGCATTTGCACCAGTCTTTTCACTGATCAATACTGACAAAGCCGGCTCTTCCCCATTTTATATTCCGCCACCTTAGCTCTTTTGCGAGATACGAAATTAAGTTAACTTCAACCAGTTGTGAGTAATCTGTGCGCAATAGCTTTGGCCAGGGAAGTGCACTGTCCTCCTTCAAGTTCAGGTCTTATATAACCTCTTCCCTTAACTTGTTGAATCAAAACACCAAAACCAAAATATACCTCTGGCCACCGTGGAACTCCAAATTCTCCATTAGGAAAAATCGTCATGAAAAACCACTGTGGAGCAAAAACGAATTGAATAAATTATGGCACTTTTTTTTTTTTTTTTGGTAATAAAGTTAAAAAACCCAAAATTGGCTGCAAAACTCCATTTTATGGCCCCTGCTTAATGGGACAATAAATTCTCACTAGTTAACTGCTTCTTTACTAAATCACTCTGGTTTGCTTTTTGTTTACAATTTATGTATAATTTTGACCATAATAATGATACATGTCTTTGGTCCAAACGTTGGATGAATGAAAATGCTTCGACATTTGTTTCTGGAAAAAATGGTGAATATGAAAATAGAGAAATGATGTCACTTTTGATAGGATTGTGCCTGACTAGACAAAAGGTTGCCATGACTACAAAGAACAATTATGACACAATTGATGACAAGAATTAGGATTGGTTTATTAAGTTTCATGCCTCCTTGATGGAGCTTGATTGCACCGTAAATGAAGCTAGATAATTGTTTCATTATCAATGACTGTGTCCGACGAACCTGCTGAACACAGTAAATGAAGTTTCAAAATTTCCTTATTCACTTCCTTCCATATCTTATAAGTTAGTATAAAAATATGTCAAGCTTTGTTTAGTTCATTTCAGTACGTTTACTTCAACTTTAAAAGCAAAAATCTTCTATTTCTAGTAGATAAATCAGCTAAAGAGACTAGATCCAAGGGTGTTAACTGTTAGGTGTTTTTTACTAAAGAGTTGCTTTCAAATGTAGGATTCTTGCCATTTTTTCATAAGGCTAATCGTAAATTAGTTCGTTTTCTCCCTAATGTATAATCTCCTTTTTATAGATAGTAAACCTAAAATTAACTGCAAAAATTTGCCGGATTTTGTATTTGCAGCTACGAAAAATAAATTTCGATTTGGTCTAAGGTCAGTTTCCATGGTATAGCAAAAGGGATAATTTGTCACTTTTGCATCGCTCGGCACTATTTAGATCGCTCAGTGGTTCATCATCCAACACTTGTAACAAATTAACTAAAATCCGATTATGTCTCCCGCCCATGGACGGCACAAAATGCTCGAACCCTGAGGACAAACCCTGCCTTGCAACCTTTTACGGAGTTTGGCTGACAACTAGGTCTGATGTGTTATTTTTAAGTTAAAAACTTAAACATTAATTATCTAAAATCAGTAAAAATGTATGTTGCTTAAGCTTGATTCCTTGTGGGAATCTGGTCAAAAACGTGAATTTTGTACCTCCATTGACTCTCAAGTTCAGGAATATGGAAGTTAGGACCTTTTATTTTGGTACTTAATAGGATTACTGTGATAAATGTAGGAAATCAAAGAGCAGTTACAGACTTTTCTTTAATAATGTGGTTATCCTACAAATAAATTATTAATTTGCTTCTCTCATCGATTTTTTATTTTCTGAGTAGCTTGCATTTGGATCTTCAGGCACCATTTCGGATTTTAGCAACAGCTGATATACTCGATTTTACCACGCTGCGAAGATTGTTGAAAAAATCAAGCGGATTGGAACACTAAGCTTGATTTTGAACGAGACTGCTCTTATCAAGGACATGTTTACATCAGATGATGAAGTCTATCGGATTAGAGATGTCAAAATTAAAACTGCGCATGAGGTGAGTATACTTAGAAACATGTTCTCTCTCTTCTGTGTTTGCAACGTGTATTATAGTGAAATAGATATTCACTCATTTACTTTTGCTGTGATAAAATTTGTGAATGAAACACGAAGTGTCTGTGGTTATTTCTATTGGTTCTCAGTTGTGTTAAAGAGTTTGGAGACCATCACAGTAATGGTATTGCTATTGTGCAGGCCTGTTTGTGTTCCTAATAGTATTGCTATTGTGCAGGCTGCAGCAAAATCAGAGCTCCCTATTAGAGTGCGATGGAATGATGGTCAACTTAGAGAAGGGATTGCAAAGTGCACATTTGACTTGTGTGAGTGGACCCAAGTTAAGGTTCCTTGCATCTTCAACCCAGTAACGACGCCCCTGGAACCTAGCAATCTTGTTTGGCAGGATTCAGTCGATAAGGTTTTCTCTTAATTACTGTTCACAATTTTAACTGGTCGTATCTGAGTACTCATGTTTATTTATCAGAGGCAAAAGAAGCTGAGCGAATATAATGAAATTGATAGCAGTTTTGGTGATAGAGGAGAAAAAGATGGCAACGGAGAATGTGAGAAAAAGGTGTAAAGATATTTATGGCGAGAATCTCAAGGATGGTCCGGCGAAGAAGCGGCAGACGGTCGAACAACGGCGTGCAGTGATCATTGTCCACCCAAAGCCGTTTGGTTCGGGTCTGAGTGGCATGCGCAGTGGGTGGTAAGAACTTTGGGTTATCTATTATTTTGGCTTTTCTGTTTTTATGCAGTTTTTGCTGGCATGTTCAGTGTTTAGATGTTTCCAGGAAGGGCAGATTCTCGCATAGAGTTTGATGCACTTATTTCATTGTACCTTCCGATTTGTAGATAACTTCTGTAGCTCTCGTCAAAATCAAGTTCAATTTATATACAGTTTAGATCGTTTTGTATATAGCTTTCAGGATAGTGAAATGTGAAACTTGCGTCTGATTAGGTTTTTTATTTTGCTTTATCTACAGAAACAACAATTAAAGCTTATTAGGCAAAATAATGGTCCTGGGTTCCTTACAACTGAGTGTGGAGAGCCATGTAGAGCCAGGGTTGAGACTTGACGAAGAGGTTTAAACAGGAACAGCTGGAGGAGGACGAGGAGAGAGGAACAGAATCCTACTTAATGCATTAATTGCAATATAAAATCTGGTTTTATGGCGCAGATACGCATGTAATTGTGTTAATTACGGGATATTTTAAGTCTCGCTTATTTGGGTGTTCATTTGTATCTATAAATTTTGGTCTTACAATGTACGTAGCACAAGAGCTCCATTTCCAACAATGGCTGATGAGAACATTCTAGAGGAAAATGAAGGGCCTGCTAATAGCTTGTTTCCTGAAATACCGATTCACTTAGGAATAGGTTGTACGGGAAAGAAATTATTACATACCTTCTGCACGATACATCTACATATGATTAACTAACTCCGACACTTATAAGGTATGCATGATCATATAGTATTCTCACCGATATTTCATAAAGCAGTTAGTTGTCTTAACTATATTATTGAATCCACAGAACCTCCGGTTGTTTCTCATCTGGGGATTTGATTTTCTTTTTTTTGGCTTTATTCTTTATTTATTTATTTATATCTTATTTTAATAAGGAGAGCTATCCGAATTTATTTTACATTTTAGACTTTTAGTTTTGCTTGGAAGCATGAAATCGACAATATCTAACCAAATATGGTTTGTTCCTAAACCTTGATACATGCAAATTTTGTCTTTGAATCAAATGACCCAGGGGCTGCACGACCGTGTAATCTTAACACAGTTGCATACTTGTATAGAAATTATCAAAAATTATCGATGAGACTTGGCGTGTTTCCAGACGAATTATAATAATGTTTTAAAATACCCGATAAATAATTCAAATCAGTAATCCCATTATCTTTTTTTTTTCAGGGAAAAATTTGCACTTTGTTAACCAAGTGCCAGTAGACTCTCTACATAAGTATGTATACGGGTCCAGGCTCCTATGTGGTGTTGCATCTTGGTAACTTTAGATTTCTGGTGCACAGAATAATACACAACCAAATAAACGCCGTCATATCCCGTTTTGGCTATGAATAAAACCTCTCCGTTCTTAAATCCCCGCAATAACTTCATGTAGAACAAGGGTCTTTCTAATGGGAGTTGAACAATGAACAATTGAGTCCACGATTCTCTGACTTTATAATCCTTCATTGCCCAAACTTCAACATGATAATCACCATATTGCACTACGCAAAGGCACCCTCCTAAATTACCCAAATTCCTCCTGTTATCTATGTCGCGAACTAACTCATCAACTTTTGGAGCAAGCGGAACTTTCTTAAAAAAATTGTCACGTACATCAAAAGAGACAACTTCACCACGTCCGAAGGAATCCATACGTCAAGGAGTTTGTTGATACTGCAGCCTTAGGAGACACAATTTTGTAAAGAATCATGTCAGGTAATGTTCTCCATGAATCCGATCTTAAAGCATACACATTTTGTTGAGATCGGATTCATGGAGAACATTACTTGACATCATTGGCTTTCACACCGCACTAAACAACCATCACAAACTTCATAGCCAAGACTCTTATTATAAACGCAGACATCATTGGCTTTCACAATAACATAATCATCGATATCGCAGATATAACCAAACCCATAAACGGGGCCGTCGAAGCTATGATGACAATCAACTTTTGGGAACTAATATATCCCTGAACTCTTTAGTTGCTGGGTTCCAAAGGCAAAGAACTTCCTCCTTTGTATTCCAGTCGAGGCTTCTTTTTAATATCACACCATTACAAGAATCATAGCATTGAATCTGTGGATTTTGAAACACTTGAGATTTTAATGGAGAGTCCATCTTCACAGGATCCTCGCAGCAGTCATCTTCAAATGCTGACAATGATGAAAATTTACTTATGTGCAAATACTCATCGGCACTATTTATTGAAAAACAATTAAATCTTTTTTTTTTTTTTTTGATCAGCAAAACTATAGGATATATATTAATGAAAAAACAGGTTATTACAAGTCTGAAAACTGAAAAGAACCTTATAACCATCAGGTCTTTCCAGTCCTAAGATTACAGATTTTTTAGAGTACTGGGTATAACTAAAATTTAGTTATAAGCCTATAGAAAATAAAATAGAAGCAGGCTAACAGAAAACCCTAAATGAGCGATGTTTTATTTAATATTAGTTGTATTAGTTGTATATACAAATACTACTTGGAACCAAATTTGTGAAGAAGATTTGAAAAGTTCATATCAAATCCGTGTAATCCCATTATCATTACCACACCACCCAACTCATTTTCATCCATTTCGCAATCAAGTTGCTTTTCTCTCTGTTGTTTCTCAACGAATTACGGCATCTTCCGGTGATCAGATAATGACTGACTAATGACTATCGATTCACAAGATCGAAAGAGAGATGTATAGGATACATACGGTGATCACATCCTTCGGTTTCTATTGACATGCGGTGGTATTCTTGTGGTTATGTGACAGCACTAAAAGCAGACAGTGAGATGTAAGTATTCTTATACTTTATTTACGTCCTCAACGTAAACTGAATATAATTAAAATTCTATAATAACCTTTCGGAAACTTACTGTCTTGATTAATTTATATGGTGTGCACAGTAGTGGATGTCGAAAGTAACCCAGGCGTGTAACGAAAACCTTCATCTGTTATCAAAATGGCATATCTGATCGAGAGTAAGAGCAAACCTTCTTTCACGCACGTAACAAAACATGGGTTGTAGCTGATAACTCTGTTTGCGTACTCTTTGTTTCCGATGACCGATCTACAATTTGTACTGTAAAGGCGAACTAAAATATATATGGGAATACAGTTATAATTTTCTTTCCGGTTTTCTTACTCTTTTCTACGCGATGAAATTTTTCCAAACGTGTCACACCTCGTTGTTGGGACTCATGATTGATTTCTATAAGATTATTAAAGACAAAGAGAGATGGCAGAGGATTACACTCAGGTCATACATTATTAAAATCCATTCTCACAATGTGAATAATAGTTGTAGATCAAGATGAGAACAATTAACTTAGGTCTCAACCACCGGTGATAATATCAGTTCGTTATGTTTCCCTTTTGCTTGTTAGAAATTCAGAGCTGTAATTACTTCGATCATGTCATCAAGCACAACATCATCGATGGATCCATTACCTACAGCTCCACCACCCCTAAAGGACGAAGAACTGATATCAACCCATTCCGAGGTCTTTTTATACAGACGATTAATTAGGGACTTACGAGAGACCTGGTACTATGTATGAAAGCTATGGCATTCTGGATGTGGCTCGGGGAGGTCGGATTTCAAACCATTAATTAGCCCATTTCTTCTAGGCTACACAAGAATACATGCGCTATCACTAATATTTCACCAAGCAGTCCGTTTCCTTATTATATCAGATTCCACAATGCCTATAGTCCCTTCTTCAATAGTGCTTCATGAGATTCATTTAACTAATTTCCCAGAAACAAAAGATATCAAAATTTCTTTCTGTCCCACAAAGAAGCTGAAAGAAACTGAGGATAGTAAAGCACATGTGTTGGTGACAGAGGAGAAAAATATAGCAGCTGAGAACCTGAAAATAAGGTTGATAAATATATAGGAAAATTGGGAATATGCCCCAAAATTAACTGTCATCTTGGGGATATGCCACAGGATTCCAATTTCTGGGAATATGTCCCAAAATAACGGTTTCCATCAAGCAACCGTTAAATAGTCAATTTATCGTAAATGTGTCTGAACTTTCTTTCTAATTTCTTCGAGGTTTTTTCTGTCTGAATATGTTCCTGCACCTTGTGAAGGTGTTAGTATATAGTATATCTCTTTATTGATTCGCATATGTAATCCTAAGTGTGTGCGGATATTGACTACTTAACGGTTTTGGATGGAATTTCGGACGGCTGGGGCATATTCCTGAAAACTGGAATCCTGGGGCATATCCCCAATATGACAGTCGATTTTGGGGCATATCCCAAATATTCCCTAAATATATTCGACCAGAAGCTCAAGGATGGTCCGGGCAGAGGCGCCAGCAATTGAACAACGGCGTGCAGTGATCATTGTCGACCCGATGCCTTATGGTTGGAGGTCTGAGCCTCTGAGGCGCGTATATGGAGTTGCTGGTAACAACTTTGGGACTATCTATCATTTTGTTCCTGGTGGTTGTATGCAGTTTTTGCTGACATATCTAGTATTTGTACAAAAAATTCTATGAACTTAAAATGACAAAGATTGAAATTAACATTTGGAAGATACATTTTTCTTATAAACTCTAAAATTTCTGCCAAGAATGTGCGCAATCCGAATACCAAACCTGTCACCAAAAGCTAAAGTACCAACATGTCACTGATGAATCGCGGATAATGGGAAGTATTTGTTGTTTCTCTCGGTTAAAATAAATTTACCACCTAATTCTTGCATTTGTTGTTTACGCATCCTCTCTTTCGATCTTGACACTGCCACTGCTTCCCCTGGACCAAGAGGTCCAAGACTACACTACTTTGGCCCTTACAATTTGGAACCCTTGCAGCTTGGTCGGACTCACACCCTTGGTCATACACCCACGTTTTCGCATCCACATGGAACATTCCTCATTTTTCCAATCCATCGCACTCCTCTTGACGATTAACCTCGACTTGTTACCATTCTTCCAACCTTTCAGCTAAGCCATCACATTCTAGCATTCGAACTACTTCTGACATCATAGGTCGTTCCTCTTGCAATTCTTAGGTACAAAGCAATGCTACAGAAGTTCCGGTCAACAATGGCACTTATTGTTTCTCTCTTTCAAGTTTCTTTACTCATACAAGCAGAATAAATAAATGCTTTCAGAATTACAGAAGGAGATAACCCAGTATAATCAGAAGGATTTTAAAAATTAAATGAGGAACAAGAAGTTAAATTAAACAATTCCGTATCAGCGAGATATGTAATCTTACCATTGGAATGTGTATTGGGATGGATTGGGGTCTATATATCCCCGAGTAGATCATTTATATTTAAGGTGGTGATCCTTTTTACCATCGGCTGTTTCAACATTTAATATCGGAAAATTTGGCACACTCTTAAAATTTGACAAAATGCAGAAGTTACAAATAGAAGATGTTAGTTAACTTCGTCATCATGTTAACTGTTGTCATCTACGATTCTACGTTTTTCTAAGCATATAAAATGGTCTGGTTTCAAGTACTAGCTAATTTAATTGGAATTAACAACAATTACATAAGTCCATGATGTTTCCATGCATGGGAATCCGAAGAAAAAGAAAGTAGTCTTTTCCCCATTTTGGTGTTTGCAGAGAGTCAATTTTATCTTGCGAGAGGCAGTCGAATCCTGAAATTTGTTTCGTGTACTTACTTTTCTGTTTCGTGTACTTGAGTAGAGGTATGCTGGACAAGGAACCGAAAGAACTTGGGAGTCAGATGTACAAAATATCGTGATACTTGAATTGGAACGGAATGCAACGTGTATTATATAGATTAGTCAATTTTTCCAATATGAAACACACCAGGCGACGGATTCTCCGATGAGGCCTGCATGTTGATTTGGAGAAGAAGAACATGTCTTCTTCTTTTCTTTTCTTTCTGGAGGTCAGCGTAACAGCAGCAAAAACTGAAACAACAGCAGAACAAGCAGGCAAGGGAGCTAAGAATTAGCATGCCCCAGAAAACAGAGAGGGATTTGAGAAGATGTCCACCATGATTGGACATTATGCAATTTAGCTTACGCTGCACGGCTATATAAGTCTTGCTATTGATTGAGTTCAGAGCTGTGAACTTGATTTCTTCAATGAGGTGCAAAATTCTCTTTTGAAGGACAGTAAGTTGGGTTGAAATAGTTTGTGAAATTATACGCATAACGCGTCTGCAAACATTCCTCTAAATAATGTTTTTCACTGACGTCCAAAGTTGTGATTTATTAACACCTAGTAATTGTGTTAGACACTTAGACTTGTTTCATATTGCAATAGTAATTGTGTTATGATTTAACAATTAGATAAAATTGTAAATTTAGGTACCAGGTGTAAACTGTTTGCTGGTCGGACCTGACAGTAAGCTAAAAAGTTGCTTCCTGAATGTGTTAAAACAACCAAGAGCGAATCAGTCTCATCTAGTTCAAGGTGCTCATTTAGGCCTTCATTAGAAATATTTTTTATTTTATTTTCAAAATTGGGTTTCAGTGACAAATTTTTGATCATCCCTGTTTAAAGATATCTACATCTGATTTGTTAGGTTTGGAGTTTGAAAATTTTGGTACTTGGCTATTGTCCAGTCCAAGCCCTATTATTATACCTACCATAGATAATTTCTTCGTTAAATACTGATAAATCATTTGGTATCTAGTACGCGCTTTAGGCATATAAGCAGAATTCTTCCCTCTCTGATAGACTTTTGCCATTGTTGTTGTTTTATGGCTGTCACCATAGCTAGGCATGCGTTTCGAAGATTCCTTTACCAACCAGAGGAAAGTCTAATGGTTCCAAGCTTGCAAAACCCCTTAATTTGTGGGGTTGAAATATTACTTCCCATTTTGTGTACTTATAGGGTCTATGAGGAAATCTCGACAGTTAAACCCTAATCATCTTCTTCTTCTCCATCCTGTTTGCAACTAGGTTGGGCGACTCAGCAATATAACTTACAACCGATTTGATTTGCAGTGTCCATTCATCATTCAGAATCTTTGATGAATGTATTCGGTCATGTAAATGTATTATTGGATTCCTTATCAGTGGGTTGGTTTTGGTGAGTAGAGAATTGGTGAAGCTGGTCATGCTCTTCAATTGTAAATCTTTGGTTATTTGCCTCAGTCTGCTGCAGGATCTGAGATGGCGTTTATGGTAGTCAATTTAGCCTTGGTGATTCTGTTGTTTTGTGTTGGGCTTTATTGGGCTTGTCCCTAATATTAGTTTAGTCGTGCCATGCAGATTTAATTACGGCCCGTTTAGCAACGGAGTTTGGCCTGCTCGATAACCCTATTTTCCCCTAGTTTCCTTTCCTTTGTTAGACACAATTAACAAAGGTAATAATCCCACATCGGTGATTCCAGGTTTGTTAATCTAGTTATAAGGAAAAATTATCGGACATACTATCGCCAATTGGTAAGGATTGGAAAACTTGATTACTCTTAGAGCCATTCCTTGACCAAGCGTCCATGGGGCTAACCCCCACTGGCCTCCACGCTTGGATCGGATGAGGCAACCAAGCGTCCATGGGGCTTACCCTCACTGGCATCCACGCTTGGATGCTATGCTTACCTCCAGTAATCGGGTAACACCGATCTTACCAATTGGTTTTTGTTTTTACTTTTTTGTTTTTACTTCTTAGTACGACTGCTGCTATCATAATTTTGGGACAGCTGCGCAGAATAAATATCAATGCTTTGACTGGTTTCATATATATGCTTCCGGTACTAACTGCATATCTTGGCAGATTTCATGTCATCTATGTTTTGGTAAATTTCACATTCGTTCTCTTTATTGCTCTTAATTTTGTTTTTAATCAATTCAATCTGAAATCTTAAGAGTACTTGGGGCAGGGACTTGGGTTGGTAACTCAATGTACATCACAATTGGCTGCCTGTTCTAATATTAATGGTGTCGAAGACAACCTATTTAAGTGAGGTAAAAATTTACTCTTGACATGGGTAATTTCTATCTTTCGCACTTTTGCTTCTATCTTGTCATGGGATTGAAATGTTTTATATCCGGTTTAGAGCAAAACAAATGGCTGATGGGCCTTAGAACTGCTTAGCTGAGTGTAGAAAATAAAGGTGAACTGTTTCTGATTTCGCTTGTTGTCAGTTATTTCTGATGCTCTTCTTTCAAATGTGAGAACCTTCTATCATACTTCTTCAAGTTCTAATGGGTATAAATATTGTTTCTAATGCCCTTATAGTTGGAAACATCTTAATTTTTTGGTTACATGTTGTTCTCACTGATAATAGTTCTTGTGACTATCAAATCTTTTGAAGTCTCGATTGTATTTTTTTACTTTTTGGGCGTTATTATACCAATTACATGATGCCGTTGTATATGTTTGTTTCTGCACCCTGTAATAACATTTTGCTGCCAGGGAACAAACTGCCTGGCAATACCCAATCTTTGTTTGCGTATTTCAGGCAAGTAGACCTGACACCCAGCAGGCAGTTGCTAACTGGTCCAGATAACCCTGCCATTCCTTTGGTTTCCCATTTACTAGCATTTCCTAATGGTGAAGATTACTGACAATTTGTTCGAGCAGTTAAAATTTTCATCTTTATTTGCTAATTGTTGAACTTAATTTCGTATATTCTGGACTTGGGTTGTTCACTTTCATCGGCTCCAACTTGTACTAGAAACTCTAGCAATTGTATGTGTTCTTGCAGTTCTCCTTCCTCTATGTTGTTAGCCGTTTATGTTTTACTCTTGAAACACGATATTGAGCTACATTTGAGATTAAATGCCTGATGCATGGGTTAAGGTGTGTTGGCATATCCCTTTTCTCTTGCATGTTTGGCATTGGCTCTAATTTGGCCGGAGCCGGACTTTGCGTAGGGGAGTTCAAATTCATTTTAATTTAAACAACACAGTAAACGTCAGCTCGTGCGTTGGAAAAGTCCATTGAACACAAAAATACATCTTGCTGTTGCTGAACCAACCCATTCATCCGTTCTAAGTCGTAAACTGAAAAATAATAACAGACAGTTCTAATCTAATTGAATTAAGCATACCAAGTTACTGACCAACATTACATGAAAACATGGCACTATATCTTTGATTTTGATATCATTCTGAAATTCGAAGAGTGGTACAAGCATTGTATCTTCTGATTACCAGCAAATGGAGTCGAGACTTATACTAATTCAGGTCCTGGTTAGTTTTTTGAGAAAAATTCTTTAAACCCTTTTGGGAATACCCCATATTTTCTGTAGCTGGACGACGTATCAAATAAACACCAAGCCTAAAAGCATCTAAACAAGCATATGCAACCTGCTCGTCCGTTGAAAAATCCACATCCCATCTACTTAAGGTAACCACTCTGCGCTTGGGTAGATCTTCCCCGAGCACGTCCCACATCAAAGACTTCAACCCGGCTCTATAAAGTCTTTGTCCTCCAAGCTTATAATCAGCCAAACCTGCAAGATCTTCGCTTCTAGCAACGGTCAACCCGTAATCAACCCATAGCTTATACGCGTCTAAATTGCAGATAACACTTATTTACCTCCCGTCGAGATCAAGTTAAGTTTATGTACAGTTTAGAGCGTTTTGGGTCTGATTTAGTTTCTACTTTATCTACAGAAACGGATAAAGAAGCGTACTAGTGAAAAGAAGCGTCTTGGGTCGATTACAAGAATTGTCAGTAGAAAGCCAGGGCTAAGATATGATGAAGAGGTCTATAAACAGGAACAACTGTGTTCAGGTACCCTTCTTAAGGAGTATTTCATTGTATCTGTTCATCCAGGGTTATTTGATGTCTACGATGACTAATTCCATGAATTTATTTAGCTATTTAATTTTGATATCAATTACTATAATCCTTTCCTTCATCGACTAGTTCCTAGAGTTTAATCAGGTTTTAACGGTCTCTGTAATTTGTGCACAGCAGCTATTGTGGATCTAACATTAAAGTATCCTATGAATGTACGTAACAAACTTGTGTAGTCAGCAATTCTTATTAGAATTATTTTTCACTTAAGAAATTTGTGGGGCTGGAACCTTGATCATTTATGTCAAGCAAGTTGGCTGTGCTTAAATTGGCTAATTTTCTTTTTG
Organism: Papaver atlanticum; assembly: GCA_023531105.1. Classification (NCBI taxonomy): domain Eukaryota; kingdom Viridiplantae; phylum Streptophyta; class Magnoliopsida; order Ranunculales; family Papaveraceae; genus Papaver; species Papaver atlanticum. Next base: position 2,067,937 of record JAJJMB010008983.1, read on the forward strand.
CACCAAGTGCATGTACTTGAAGTTCATCAATAGGCTCCTTCATTGGTTTCACATCGAGCCTCTTCTTTTGCACGAACTACGTTGTGCTTTGGTTTCTTATTAACAGTAGAATAAAAGAGAGGTAGTCCTTTAAGCTTTAGAGAGAAAAACTTCTCTCAAGAAGTAGCTGAATTTGAGAGTTGGTGGTGGTACTACAATGGGATATACAGGCTTAAAAAGTTAGAAATGCGGGTGCCATGCCATTCCTAAGGACCTTACGTATTGGAATTTAAGTAGAAATTGAGCTGAAATAATCTGAAATATGCCAGGCTAATACTAATGCTAAACCTCTTCTTTTTCTTTCTATTTTTCCCTAATAAAACGAAAAATAACCCAATTTAGTGAGTCTTTTTCTAACACATTTTGTGCTTCTTGATTGATTCGAATGGCTACAAAAACATTATGTATCGACTGAGAATATGTTCTAGTTGGTGGAACTGGTGAACCACACGAGCTGGTTAGAGAAGGTTAAATTAGAGTCTAGCTTAGTTGGCATAGAATATTACGTTAATCCTTTCAACCTCTGAAATAGATCAGAATGACATTTTCACGCATCACGAAAGTACTAACTCGTCCATCAAGATAGTTTTACGCCACAAATTTAATAGTTAAGTGTAGTAGGACGAAGAAAGTTTTTTTTTTTTTTTGCACGGTTGGACGAAGAAAGTAAATAAAGATAACACTTAAGCACAAAATTTCTAAACCAATAAACTCTAAAACAACATATTTACGATACAAGCTAAAAATATCAACATTCCATTACAAAAAAATTCAGAACTTTGTATTTTCAGCAAAAAAAATTCACACCATTGGCAGACAAGCTAGCTCAGTAGTCCGTAGTCAGTACCAGGGTCTCTATTGACATCGTTTGATTTGGTCAAGATTAAGTGGTCAACTGGTCAACATTAGGTCAATCGACTCAAAACCTTGTAAATTTCTCGAGTCCTGGATCTTGACGTCTAAAGCTTGAGGAAATGCCTTGCAAAAAAAAAATACATACGAACTCTATTCATTAAGTTCTGACTTTTTTCAACGCTAATTATATAAAAGTTCTTGACAGGTAATTGAATATTTTTAGGCTTAAATGTTTGTTGTTGTAAGGAAAATTAAGGGTGCCATTTGGGTCATGACTTTGAACCAGAATGACCTTTGAGTGGTTCATTTAGTCACTTGGCCGTATACTACAAGAACAAGTTGAGGAACTGATAATGAATAATGTAGTTTACGGACCCAAAGGAGTTAAAAAAGATGGTTGCTGGTTCCCATTGGTCCCTACTTCTTTGAGACTTTGACATTGCAGAGTCATCAAGGTAGTAGCTAGTTATACATATCTAATTTTCCTTAGTTTGAACAAGTTGATCCAAGGAAAATCGAAGTACGCATGAATAAGGTTGAACAGATAGCAATGAAAATTTTGTAGGCAGCTACCATTTAGATTTTAGAGGGAGAAATCAATTCCAGGAATTAGAAGCACATACATTTTACACATAAAGTTTATATTATTTTCTTTGCGTCCAGATCGTCATTTTACTTCACACAAACATTCACATGATTTATTTATTTTTTTTGCTTCTAGAACTCAACAAGTTCCTTCTTTAGCCAAACACCCTATAATTAAATAGGTGCATACGCTCCAGCTGGACAGACTGTTGAATCAAATAGGAACGTTGGTATTCACTAATAATTATGTTGTTCATGATGATTACAAAGAATTGGAAAAAAAATTTCTTTGCATTTTCACGTATCGGAATGGTGGTTAACACCAAACACCAAGTCTCCTTTATGTATTGCAAAGTCCATTGTTATTGATGAGGTCTAATTAATATGTAGTCTATTGGAGTATTGATGCGTCCAATACATTAGTAAAATTCTAGTATTTCTTAAGGTCCTGGTGAGAAGTTGTTTATGACAAAATTTTCACAAATACATTAGTAAATCTCGTGTGATCGTCTGCTTGATCTTTTTTATGCTTGCCGATGAAAAGACCAACGCACTGTAAACGTTTTCGACATCTGTAGCATTCCATATTCAGACTTTCAATAGCATTCTGGGCAGGTCCCTCCTTTTGAAACTGCACACTGACCATTACCCATATGTCATCTCAATTGGTTTGGCAGATAGAATTACTGGAGATTTGGAGAATCAAACCATCTGACGTTAAAAGCAAACAATGAAAGTTATTTAACTGAAAAAATCTAATTCATCAATTTTGTAACTGAGTATTAATAATATCTTATCTTAGTTTTCTCGACGACCATGTCTTCTTGTTCATTTGGTATGTGTACTCTCACCATGTGGCTGAAGAACCCGTAGAGAACGTTGATGGAGATAATAAGACGATCATATAGTAGGAGTGATTTGTTCAAATCTCTTATAACTAGTGATGAAACTTCCGTCGTCAAAAAGACCACCTATGGAGATTTCGTCGCCGAATAAGTTGATGATGAAGATTACGTCGCCGGAGACAACCAAGATGAAGATTTCGTCGTTGGATAGCATGAAGAGCATCACTATTGATCTTAAAACCCAACCCAATAACCAAGAATCGCCATTAAGGCGAAGATAAACCTCAAAAGAGTAGATAAAACCACCAAAATGGTGTAAATAAGTAGAAAACATAATAAAAAACAAAACTAATCTACTAACTAACCTAGAAAGTAAGGAAAAAATGAAGAAATCTGCTCAGATCTAGTCCAAAAGTGGACTAAATCTGAGCATAAAAGGGTTGTTTTTGATGATTTTGTTGGAGAAAAAGCAGTGAGAGAGAGGAGAGAGAAATTCAAAACAATCGACCCAACACTGTTCAATACACATCATTTGCAGTGGGTCTAATTGAATCGTCCATATGTTCTTGTAGTCATCCAACCTCACGCCAGAATTGGAATGTTTCCTTTGGAACCATATGTAACCAAATCCGCCTAACAATTCATCATTAATTGGGATGTCCAGTTTGAAGTATAGTTTTACCTAAGACATTCTTATGAGAGTAAATTCTAAAATGATAGAAAATAAAGAATAATAAGTTTCTTGATATGAAAAAGACGGTGTGGCACAATTACCTTCACTGAAATGATGAACCCTTTAATTAGTAATAGGCAAGTATAAAAGTTGGGAACTTATATGCTTTCACTTTTGGGAACTTACATGTTTCATCGTTTCAGAATTAGTGCTGACGCTTAATCCTCAAAAAAATTTCTTCAAAATTCCTAATAGACTTCAAAGTGCAAACACCACGTTGTACATCAATGGTTAATTGTATTTTTTTTACCTTTGCTACGGTTGAGTTGCAATACAGGATAAAGGATCTTATGCAAAGCCTTGAAAAAGTAGAACTTAACTGAAACAACAAAACCTAAATACAATCATGAATATGCTCTATGAAAATGCAACATGACAACAACGAACTATGTCGTTGATCTTTAGAGTGAAAGGTAGGGGATGTTTCTATTGTGACGAAAACAAAAATGATTAAAAGTAGAACGGCATATGTATGAGTGTAACTTTTGTTTGTGGTGATTAGGGTTTTATATCAAGGTTCTGGATCACTGGATACCAATATCCAGAGCCAGAGGGTGAATTGCCGTTGAAAGTGAAACATGACTTTCGAAACAGATCTCTTTTTAACAAGCGAAACTTGGGGATATGCCCTAAAATTCAATGTCATCTTGGGGACATGCCCGATTCCAGTTCTAGGGATATGCCCCAGCCGTCAAACTTTTCATCCAACCCAGTTAACTGGTAAAATACCGCACACATGTGAGATTAGACGTGTGACAGAAAGACATATTTATCCTCTAACAAATTAAAAAGTGACTGTAAGTCTGTAACTTTCTTGTTATGAAAATGGTGTTCTTCACGATGATTTTATTTGATCAAAAACTAAGATTTCTAGAAGTTCACTAAATCCGAAATTAAGAGTGACTCCATCGATTTTGCAATGCTCTATAAACATAAAATTCCACTAGAACATAAACTTAAAAACCAAAACAGAATAACACATGTTAAGGGAGATGATGAAGATTGTAAAGTAAAATTAAAGGAAAGATTAACAGTGGTTCAGAAACATATAAGAACATTATCGACTACCCCATCGATTACCACCGTTACTACCACCAGAAACATCAAACTATATATACAAAACCTAAATCCTAAGTAAAGTGAACATATTGATCTCAAAATTAAAACAAGATTTTGTAGTCAAATTCAAAATTGAAACGAACCCACTTTTTAAGACTGATTTATCTTCATCACGTACCTTTCAATTTGATTTTTAATTAAGATTTACAATGAAACAAACCCACTTCAGATGCTCAATACGGTCATCATCATCTTCACCAATTCAGAAAACCCTAACAACACTAATCCAACCTCCACCTTTTAATTTCTCCCATTTATTATCATCCCAAACCCTAGATTTTACTCCAGTGATTCACACCTCAAACAGAAACAGTACTAATCCAATACCCTAATTTTTTGATGTCATAAACAGAAAACTTAATTTTTGAAACCCAAATATGTATTTGAATTAAATGATACATAAAACTCACGACAGTAGTGGAGGTGGAGAACTGGAGATGGGATGAGCAGTGAAGAAGAAGAATAAGAATTGGTGATGAAGAGAGAGTGGTTTGGTGTGGTCTCGGAGGAGGAAGAGTGCTCGATTTAAGGTTATACTTGTAATCTTAATCATCTCACGAGATCTCAAATCCCGATATTTTGACCGGTCAATGTGCGAGAAATTGACTTTTTTACATTCCTGGACGGAAACTATTACATTGGTGCATAATCCTAAGAACTGGAATTCCGAGACATTTCCCCAAGATGACACTGAATTTTGGCGCATATTCCAAAGTTTCCCCGACTGAATTTGAAGAGACGTGTAATTGTAAATGTAATTAATGGTGCAATGATCGATCAAATTTCTAAAGAGACGCCTAGTTTAGTTTCTTTCGTTGAGATCTAACATAAGATATGGTGTCTGTTCAACTTTTCCCAAACGTCTTTTTCTCTAAAGTAAGATATTGTTCTTCACTTTGATGTTGATGATGTGTCCATTATATACTTAAAAGGGTGGGATGATGTGGACCAATCAAATTGACCGTTTATTGTTACATTACTTCACCAAAATCAAGAATGATTGTGGCGCTGACATGTGGCGACTTGGGTCCCTAATTATAAAAAAAAATGTGGGAAAAGAACCCGGTGCGTCGTGTGTATGCTCAAGGTAATACCTTCGCCTTGCGGTATCTAGAGAAAAGGGGAAAAAGAAACACAATGTCTATCTTTCCCGAGGATATTGTCATCGATATACTTTCGTTGTTATCAGTCAGATCAATCTCTCCGTTCAGGTGTGTATGCAAATGCTGGTATGAATTGTTCAAAAACCCTAAGTTTATTAAGATGCACTTTCACCATGCTATCAAAACCAACAAGTTTAGAGTCCTACTTGAACCATATGCAGACCCTCAGTATGTCGACGAACCATATGCAGACCCTCAGTATGTCGACGGTGTTTATTATTCCATAGATTTTGATGTCACATCCTCATCCTACCATATGATTGTTAATACCAATCTCCCTATGTATCGAGATGGTTTTTTAGATGGTTCATGTGATGGCTTAGTCGTCTTATATTCTGATAAAAATATCCGCTTGTGGAATCCATCAACTTGAGAATACAAGAGAATATCAACGCCGTCAAATCCTAAAAAATCCAATAAGAGTAACCCCCTTTCTCAGTATGGGGTTTATTATGACTGGAAAATTGATGATTACAAGTTGTTCGAAATAATGGGAAATGGCAATGACCGATATGATACTTCTTGTTCTGAAGTTTGGGTTTGTAGATTAGGATCGGAGTCATGGGAAAGTATTGGAGATATACCTTATGACACCAAATATTGTATGGGTATCTCTGGGAAGCCTTTAAACGGGGGAATTGTTCATTGGATTAAACAAACAAAAGTTACAGTTTCCTTCGATATAGTTGAAGTGCGAATCAAAGAGATCCATGTACCGGCCAGTTGCTATCTAGACGATAAATTGAAATGGTTTAATATGGAAGTGGGTGTCTTGGGAGAGGACCTTTACCTATCAGTTAATGATAATGAGAACAAAAACATCGATCTTTGGGTGATGAAAGATCATGGAAGTATAGATTCTTGGACCAAAATCTTCAGCATTTCTAAAGTTAAAACAATTTTTTTTTCTTTAAAGCCCCTGCATTATATCAATAAGAATTGTGAGATTCTATTAAAGGGTTATGCACGTTTAGAATGTGAAGATTCGTCCAAGGATGTTTTAGTATCGTATGAACCAAAATCTGGAGTACTGAAGGTTTTGGATATTCCCTCCTTGCCCAAACATTTTTCTGCAATGTCTTGTGTTGGAAGTCTGGTTTCACTCAATTCGGGAAAATTCGCAAAAGCTAAAAATCTGAGGTGAATACCAAGCGCAAGCGTGGTGTGAATTCGTAATGCCACATAAAGATCTGAGGTGGTCACCATGGTATGGACGCTTAGTTCTTTCAACTGACAGTTGAGACCGGGGAACCCTTTCGCTGAACAAGATGGAAATAGAAAAAGGTAGCAGTCATATTATAATTATTTTCAGCTCATGTGCAATTTTAATTACTTGGTGTAAAAATTGCAAATAAAAAATCGCCAAAATTGGGATGCATGTCTTTCAACCCATTTAGAGATGTTTATTGCAGCTGAATATATTTCCAGTTTTTTAAAAGGCTTCTCTGAAATATAGCTCATGTTTTTGTTAACCATAGCCCATTTTAGTTATAACCCACAAGAAAAGAATGATCTTTTGGGGACTACTCAAAAAAGGTGGGGGATTACTCTTCAATTTTGGGGTGGATATTTGAAGTAAATTTGAGCCACCCCTTAACTTAGTTTTTTTCTAATACCAAACTTGCCCTTGGTGATTAAATTAGTTTGTGTAATGATTAATTAGTGTTAGTGTAATGATTGATTAAATTAGTTTGTGTAATGATTAATTAGTGTTAGTATAATGATTGATTAGTGAGGTTAGATTAATAAGCTGAGTGTTTTTAAAAGAATAATTTTTGAGAAGAAGGGGGTTTTGGTTTTTTTTTTTTAAATGGTTGATTTAGAAATGAGGGTTTTGGATACTTAGGTATACTTCAAATTTAGTTAATGTTGCTTGAATTGACAAAAACTTTTGAAAAAATGAGAAATTTATAAACTAATTCCGACCATGGAAATGAAGTTCGGCTACGACATCTGAAGAACAGGTAGCCGAACTCATCTGCAAGTGTAGTTTAGCTAATGGTTCTGAAGACACAAGTAGCCGAACTCAGCTTTAATGGAGTTTTTGCTTTCAGAGAAAAGTTCGGCTAGGAAAAAGAAAGTTGTGACGTAACTGAACTAAAAGTTCGGCTGGGATTTTTTTTTATCGACGTAACCGAACTCAATATATAGGTTTTTAGAAAAAAGTTCGGTTAGTAGAAAAAAATTGCGAAAAAACCGAACTAAAAATTCGGCTAGGAAAAAAACGAAAAAAAGTTGCGACGTAACCGAACTAAAAGTTCGACTGGGAATTTTTTTTTGCGAGGTAACCGAACTTTTTTCTGAAAGAAAAAACTCCATTAAAGCTGAGTTCGGCTAGTTCGCCAAACTGTTTCACATAATTCCTAACCGAACTTCTCTCTGCAACTTTCATTTTCAACTCATTTTGATGATTACTTCTCATTTCTTCAAACAAAAACGAATGACAAGTAATGGGTTTGTGAGAATATCTTCATTAATGATTTAAATTAAGCTATATACAATAGAGGTGGTGGTGGTTGGTGGTGGTGGTAGTTGGAGGTGGTAGGTGATGGGCGGTGGTGGTGGGGGGCGGTGGTGGGAGGAGGTGGTGGTTATATATATATATATATATATATAGGTGGTTATTAGGTTGGTTTTAAATTAAATTAGATTAAGGGTATGTTAGTCATTTCCACACTTTAGGACACTCCTTATAAGTATAGGTAGACATTCCTATCACAAAATAGACCCCTTCCATTTTTGAATAGTCCGCAAAAGTCCGTTCCAAGAAAAACTTCAATTATTAATTATAGCCCAATTCATAACCCATATATTTTTACTGAGTTGGATTTAATAGCTAGTCAATTGAGTCGACTCAGAATAAAAGCGGTTTAAAGTTTTCCACCGACTCAAATCACCATTTTCAATTAATTTTAAAATTACTTTGATAAACATTTCTAAGCAAAAACCCTAACTTATTTTCCCTCTTCTTCCTCCTCCATTGCCATAACTCCAGTTGTGTAACTGTGATCCGTGCCATATCTGTAATCGCACTTACAATGACTTCTGTGCTGATCATGAACCTCACACATTAATTAACAGACCCCTGGTATAAATGATCTTGCAAAAGACTACTCTTGGCTGGCACCGATTGCATGGTTGACACTGTATCCAACATTAGGTTTTAATGGATCAGTATAACGTCATGAATTACTGTGCAAATGTTAATTAACAACACCTCGTGACCTACATACCGATCAGCAATTATTACTCGTGGGGACTTTCAAAATAAAAGATCAAGTGAATCTTATATTCAGTTGGATTATTACTTATGATACAATCAGGATATATTCAAGTTTCCGATACAAGGTTATTGGAAGGATCCTTATCTCAAGTGAATCTTATATTCAGTGGGATTGATTAGGTGTGTTTAAAGTAAAATGCTAGCTAGCAATACAAATGTATAGGAAAAGACAATTTCCCTCTGTAATTTGGCATTTCACGACGGCTTAAAGACTTTGATGTTCTTCGTAATAATAAGAATTATGTATTTGTATTCGACCTAATACAGTGGCCGAAGTAGTTGGCTCTAGTCTGGTTTTGAAGAATGAAACATAAAACCTTGAAACGGGATAATCGTGATAAACAGGGTATAAAATAGAACTTGTATTAGTAACACCATAAAATGATGATTTTTATTGATAATGGAGACAATGGTTTCTTAACTCACTGTTTCATCCGTTCGGTAACTCAATAACCTAGTTTATGGGCTATCAATAATAATAGAAAAGGTCAAACATAAAATTAAAATCAACATATATTGACCAAAGTCAGATGGGCTATAGTTAATAAAAACATGGATTATATTTAAGAGAAGCCTTTTAAAATATCATTGTGTATGATTGTGGCTTTACCCATTGATTATTTTTCAATTGTCCCGATCACAGCTAAATCTGTTTTGTTTACTTCTGTTAATAATAATGATAAAATTGAGATCCTTGACAAACAATGAAGAAAAAACTATGTAATAAAACAATGTACGAAAGACTAATTCTCCCATGTTGTATTTAGGATAGTACCAAAGGAAAATTAATGCAGCAGAGACAAATTATGAAGAAAAATGTCACAAATTATTTCAAAATCATAAGATAATTTTTAAGCTACGGCTAGTTTTTGGTCATTTCCTAACCGTGCAAGCTGAAAATATGGGATAGACAGGAAATTCATAACTTCAACCTGGCCGATTGTAACCTTTAAAAGGGGAAATTCCCCGAGGAGATAGAATGTCTCCCATGGATACATACTCGAAGAAGTGCTCCAAGCATGCAGAAATACACCCCACACTATACCCGAGAAGATCTAACACCACATACTGTTGAAATTATTAGTCTCACATTGTCTGGGCAATCTAAGATCCTGCAGCATAATTCTTAGGGCCTCTCCACTCATTGCCAATTGGTTTTGAGTTGGATGCCCGTATTCTAATATGGTATCGGAGCAGGCTATTTGCGACGAGTCATTAGACGACGCCTTTACTCCGCGTCACCCGATTTAATTGTCTACGTATTAGACCCAACGAGGTTACACGTGAGGGGGTGTGTTGAGATATAGTCCCATATTGTCTGGGCAATCTAAGATCCTGCGGTTTATAATCCTTTAGGGCCTCTCCACTCATGGCCAATTGGTTTTGAGTTGGATGCCCGTATTCTAACACATACTGGTATCTCTTTTTCGATAAAAAAAAAATAGCCAGGAGAATTTGAATCTCTGAAGAACTATTATGCATGTCAGCATACCATAACATACCCGTTAATTCGGATGAAATCGAGTTTTCTCCCAGAACAATCAAGAGTAAATTGTACATTGTGCAACCAAGAGTGAGCCCATCCAACCCATATATAACCAAGCACAGAGACTAAGGATTGTAATCACCCAAGTTAGCATACCATAACATACCCGTTAATTCGGATGAAATCGAGTTTTCTCCCAGAACAATCAAGAGTAAATTGTACATTGTGCAAACAAGAGTGAGCACATCCAACTAACCAAGCACAGAGACTAAGGATTGTAATCACCCAATCAATAATAAACGATTGATGGCTAGAGCACACTCAAAGTCTACAAGAAAGAAAAAAGGAAAAATGGGTTCATCCAAAAGGAAACGAAGCGTTCCCAGAGTGACCAGAGAGGCGCCAACATACATAAACAAGACAGATAATGTCAAGATAAAATGATCAACAAGGTAATCTCATACATGCTCTAAAGATGTGGTTCTAGGAAGAGATATGGCCAAAATAACAAGAAGGTAATAGATGCACCATGATCTTGCAAAAGACTACTCTTGGCTGGCACCGATTACATCCATCCTCAAGAAATATGAGAAGTTGGGGAAATATTTATCACCCTACTAGCCATCGCATAATAATCAACATACGAATGTCTGTCAACACTGATAAACAAAAGAATGGGAAGGAGAGAGGTATCTGACCAAACCTTGGTCATGTGGAACAACTAAGAGTTAAAGACACATACCAAGTGAGATTGTGGCGATATCAACTCACCATTTTATGATTGTCTTCAGAGACGCGTTAGAGATGTCATGCCGCATGAAGTCTGACGGAACACATGGTAGAGTGGAATCACTACCAAGTAACATCTGGGGACTTAGCATAAAAATGATATGATGAAGCAAAATCTTGTGCTTGCGATTACCAAGCAACTCGGATACTTGGGGACTTAACCCGAAAACAAGACGCAAAAGAATAATTTTGAGGCATGTGGCTGTTGGATATCCTGATGTCTAGCCAAATAGTCAGAGGACTTACTATAGATACCCCAAAATTATCTGAAAGATATAACATGGGATTATATACTTGAGTCTGAGCATTGAACGTTAATGAAGATGATGCTCAATGAAAGAAAAAGTTAAAGAGTTATGGAATGAAAGCTTAGGGAGCCAGATTTGATGCGCGACCAAAGAAATATGATAGACGACGTTGAGGTAAGGTTTGCGTCGAAAAGAGCGACTAGGGGACTAGAGACTTACACCAAGTCGTGATATTGGAGTATTATGAAGAGATGCTACGATACAAGCGATAACAGTAATTCACAACACCACGACGTGAAGGTCTGGAACATAACTACACCACACTAAGGGGATACATGGATAAAAACTACAAGGACCAAGGAAAGAAGATGTACCCTATTCATCTAAGCTACATCGCTAAGATCTAACTGAGTACCATTAACGAAGTAATTCCTAGAAATTAGTACTCCCTCCGTTTCTAAAAGACAGGCTTGGTTTCCTTATTTGGGTATGTCAAAAAGATATGCTGGTTTCTATAAATGGAAAGTCAAATGTTATGAGTTTACTAGTCCACCCAAGAAGAGATCACTTTTCTCTCTTATTTATTTTTTTTGCTCTTAACACAAGAGGGGACCATTTCTCTCTCTTCTTTTTATCTTTTTCTTATTTTTCTCTTATACACAAGGATAACCATTTCTCTCTTCAATTTTTCTTTAAAACTCCATCAAATAAATGGGACCAAGGACAAATTGTGACAAAATATGAAAATGTGGTTACTATTGTTAGTTTTTTTAATCTATGTCCAAAACAAAATAAGCCTATCTTTTTTAAACGGGAGAATATGTATATTTTTATTAGATCCTCAAACTTATTTTTACTTTTTAATTACGAAGAGGGACTTTTTTCTTATAGGCATATCCAATTTCCTTGGGCCTTGATGCACCCTTTTTTTTTTTTTGATAAGAAGAGAAGATGTATTAGATAAGAAAGAATGTACAGGTGTCTACCAAGAGGCAGAAAAAAGAAAAATACAAAAGATTATAGGAAATCTGTCTTCCAGTTTTGAACAAAACTTGTAAAATTTAAGTGTACTCGTTTTCCTGCTGCAACTTCCCAAGTAAGAACAAGGGACTTCCCATCAATCAAGTGCGGAAAACAGTAGCTAGTGGAATCTGTCCACACCAAGTATCAAACCAAAAAGCAATGTCTCTGCCTGAATGTATAAAGAGAGTTGAGTTTTCAGAGATTAGAGCTGCTGTATCCGCAATAGACGCCAACATGAAACTCCAAAAGTCATGTGCACCTTTCCCGGAACCCAGCAAGAGGATTCAAAACCATATTTATCTTCTATAATTTGGTACCATAATTTGTTCTTCTCGACACCAAATCGCCAACACCACTTAGCTAACATAGCTAGATTAATCAATCTAATGTCGCAAATACCTAATCCATCTCTTTCTTTAGTAGCTCGGACTAAGTCCCAGTTTACTAAGTGTAATATTTTTGATCCTTCCTTGTATTCCCACAAAAAGTTTCGCATCTTCTTCTCTAGTATCTTAATGACTGAAATTGGAGCTTTAATAATGAAAAGTAATAAGTTGGTAGAGAAGACAAGATACATCTTAATAAGACAAGTTTACCTCCCTTAGATAGAGAAATCTTTCTCCAAGGTGACAATCTTGCATCAAACTTCTCAATGATTGGATCCCGAATTCCTTTTGAGCCCGACTTAGCACCAAGTGGCATACCCAAAGACATGAAAGGCAAGCTATCAATAGAGCAACCAATTAAGTTATGTTTCCCATGAAGGTAAGTCTAATACATCTTCCACTGCGACTAATCTCGTTTTAGAAGTATTTACCTTCAGACAAGCGATGAACTCAAAGTATTGTAGGGCTGAAAATAAGTTATACAACTTTTCCTTTTTGTTATCCACAAACAATATAGTGTCATCTACGTAATGAAGATGATTAATAATAATAATCGTAGTTGATACAAAAAAACCACTGAAAAAACCTTGGTTTGCCGCTCTATCCATAAATCTTGAGAAACCTTCCATTACATTATTAAATAATAGGGGAGAAACTGGACAACCCTATCTAACACCCCTTGAACTATTGAAGTAGCCAAAGGAAGACCCATTTATGAGCACTGAGAAAGAAGAAGTAGAATAACAAAATCGTAACCACTTACACAATTTCCTTGTAAAACCCATTTTTGTTAACACAAATTCAAGGCATTTCCAATTGACCCTATCAAAAGCCTTCTCGAGATCTATTTTACACACAATACTAGTGTTACCAAACCTTAGTCTCGAATACCAATTTATTGGATATTAAGGTACCATCAATAATCTTCTTACCTTCAATAATAATCACACTGTACAAGTGAGATTAGCTTATCCATAACAAGTTTATACCTTGAAGCCCAAACTTTTGCAATGATCTTATAGACACTAGTTAAAAGACTAATAGGTCTACAATCCTTAACAGTTTCAATATGTTCCTTTTTAGGTACTAGAGTGATGAAAGTTGAGTTGTATTTATAATCGATAGTACCTGAGGTGCAAAATTCATTAACAGTACTCATGATATCTTCCTTGATGAAATACCAGCATTTCTGAAAAAGCATGAAAGGGAAAACATCCATACCAGGTGCCTTATCATTGCCTAAATCCTTAATTGCAAGTAATACTTCTTCTTCAGTGAAATCAACATCCAAAATTTCAGACTCCATGGAAGTAATACTGTTAAAAAGGATACCCTTTAAATTTGGTCTTATTATCTCTTCTTCAGTGAATAATGTCTTGTAAAAATCAACTATATTCTCCTGTAATTTTGCTATGTCTGAAACCAACTTACCCCCAATATAGAGTTGTCTGATTCTATTGTATCTACTTCTAGCCGAAGCATTGCTGATGAAAAAATATGTATTTCTATTTCCTTCTTGTAGCCACTTAGTGTTTGATTTGATTTTCCAAGATATTTCTTCCACTTTTGAAATCTTCTTAAAGTCAGCTTTGTTTTATAGCACTGCTTGCAACTCCTCTTCAGACAGAGTGTTATCTTCAGCCAATCCATCTAACGTGTGTATTTCAGAGAGGATATAGTTCAGCTTAGCATTTGTTTGGCCGAACACTTCCTTGTTCTAGACCTTCAACTTTTCTTTTAGCGCCTTCAATTTTAGCCATAACACAGTGCTAGGGGAACCTGCAAAACAAAAAGAAAGCCACCACTCTTCCAATAATCGTAAGAACTATTATCCAAAAACCACATGATTTCAAACCTAAAATGACTAGGTCCCCAAGAAGGGTCAGATATGTCTAAGAGGAGGGGGATATGATCAGAGGTAGGTCTTGCTTTGGCTAATTGGGATACGAAAATAAAATGTTGTTCAAAAGCCGGTGATATATATCAGAAATCTATCTAATCTACACATAACAGGATTTGTTTGACCATTCGACCACGTGTCTAGCACCCTTAAGAGGTAAGTCAATAAGATCATGCTTCAAAATGAACTTATTGAATTTCTTCATGCTTCTTGTGATCCTCGTACAATTTGTTTTCTCATCACACTTGGTGATTGTATTGAAATCACCACCAAGAAACCATGGGAGGTTCATCCAGTAGCTACAGACATTATCAAACTCATTCCAAAAATCAGCTCTCTCAACTGATCTATTTGGGCCATAAACATTCGTAAGAACCCACTGAAAATTATCAGTCTTGTTTGTGCAAAGTATAGAGAGGGTATATTGGCCAACAAGAGAGTCGCTTACATCGAAAAAATCTCTGTCCCAGAGAATTAACATGCTACCTGAGCTCTCAACTGATTGTTGTAGTGTCCACCCCACATTCTTGTACCCACAAATCCGCTTGATATCTGGTGGAGTATTTAGGGAAAGGAAATATATTTGTTTATTGGTATTATTCTCTTATTTATTATTATTATTTAGAAAATAATATTGTAATTAATTAAGTTATTGTCATTTGTTAGGAATATTTTAATTATATAATTATTTATGTAGGGATTTATTAGTTTAGAAATATCTCTTATTTTAGATAATAAGTATTTTTATAGTTTAGGAAATATGAAAAGAGTTATCTATATAAAGAGCTCTTTGTTTTAATATTAAAACAGTTTTGATGAATGAAAATTATTGAGTTTCTTGAGTGTTATCTCAGAAATGTATGAGTTCTGGATGTAACTCTGTTTCGCGCTTCAGCCCTGCATCAGTTGGTATCAGATCGGAAGCGCGAAACAGAGTTACATCCAAAACTCATACATTTCTGAGATAACACTCAAAAACTCAATACTTTTCATTCATCAAAACTGTTTTAATATTAAAGCAAAGAGCTCTTTATATAGATAACTCTTTTCATATTTCCTAAACTTTAAAAATACTTATTACCTAAAATAAGAGATATTTCTAAACTAATAAATCCCTACATAAATAATTATATAATTAAAATATTCCTAATAAATGACAATAACTTAATTAATTACAATATTATTTTCTAAATAATAATAATAAATAAGAGAATAATACCAATAAACAAATATATTTTCTTTCCCTAAATACTCCACCATTCTCCCATTCTCAGAAAAAAAATCGCCCTCGAATTTTGCTGTATAATTGCTTGCATTTATGGTTCGTTGAGGAAACTTCATGTAGTCCGTCGGCAAATCCAAACTTTGCAAAGTTATTTTCGAACACAATAGCACTTGTACTGAACTAATTATACAAACTGCTTTATGAAAATGATCAACGTATTTGGGACATATTAAAAACTTATCGTCAGGGTAATCATCATAGACTGGTGGTGAATTCCAATCCACGATAACTTGATATTTTTGAATTCCAGAAAAAGAAAAAATATCATCAAACCTTTGGATTTCAAGCTTTAACCCGCACTCCAACGAATCTCGCGAATTATGTGCCACTCCTTGAAATCCTTTCTCCTTGTCGCCAAGGAGGTTTTCTTTTTCATCACCGGTCACTTCCTCCACTCGCTGTAGGCTAAGACCATGACGAGGCTCTTGCTGATGATGCATTTCAGCCAATTGGAAGGTGAGCGCCTTAACCTTCCGTTCTAGATCATCTATTACCACTTTCTCTTTCTCATCGTTGAGAGCGGCTCTTCGAACAACACCATATTCTCTTCCTCGAAACATGATGCAGGAACGTTGCCTGTCTCTGAACCAACTGATGCAGGGCGGAAGCACGAAACAGAAAAGTAGTGTTTTCCTAAAGAGTGGTATCTCGGAAACATGAGTTTTAGATAGTTATTCTGTTAAAATCTTCCTCCCTGCATCAGTTGGTTCAGAGACAGGCAACGCTCCTGCATCATTTTTTGAGGAAGAGAATATGATGTTGTTCGAAGAGCCGCTCTCAACGATGAGAAAGAGCAAGTGGTAATAGATGATCTAGAACGGAAGGTTAAGGCGCTAACTCTCCAATTGGCTGAAATACATCATCAGCAAGAGCCCCGTCATGGTCCTAGCCTACAGCGAGTGGAGGAAGTGACCGGTGATGAACAAGAAAACCTCCTTGGCGACAGGGAGAAATGGTTCAAGGAGTTGCACATAATCCGCGAGATTCGTTGGAGTTCGGGTTATAGCTTTAAATCCAAAGGTTTGATGATATTTTTTCTTTTTCTGTAATTGAAAAATATCAAGTAATCGTGGATTGGAATTCACCACCAGTATATGATGATTACCCTGACGATAAGTTTTTAATATGTCCCAAATACGTTGATCATTTTCATAAAGCAGTTTGTACAATTAGTTCAGTACAAGTGCTATTGTGTCCGAAAATAACTTTGCAAAGTTTGGATTTGCCGACGGACTACATGAAGTTTCCTCAACGAACCATAAATGCGAGCAATTATATTGGAAAAATTCGAGGGCGAATTTTCTCTGAGAAGGGGAGAATCGTGGAGTATTTAGGGAAAGGAAATATATTTACTTATTGGTATTATTCTCTTATTTATAATTATTATTTAGAAAATAATATTATAATTAATTAAGTTATTGTCATTTATTAGGAATATTTTAATTATATAATTATCTGTTTCGCGCTTCGGCCGTGCATCAATATCCCAAGAGGTACAATTCATCATCTTAGTTTATTGTAAGATAATGATAGGAGCCATGATAAGTTGTATCATTTTATGTACCACCGTTCTTCTAGTGCTGGAATTCAAGCCTCTAACATTCCAAGTGAGAACTTTTAGAGTCCTTTAGAACCATAATTGCCCTTGATAACAACCGCTCTTTTTGTCTTGGAAGATGAGCAGTTAATGGCTTCCACCGAGATACCCAGAAGTTTACACTCGTTCCTCAACTTAACCGGAATAACTTGTTGATAATCATTACAGGTGTTTGAACAGGCATCATCTGTGACGTCTTCAAATATAAGTTCAAATCCCGGTGGGTAAACTGGATTACTTGATTCAGATGAGAAAAAGGTTGCTGAAGAAACCTCCTTTATTACAAGACTCAATTTATGGGCCACTAGCTTCTCACTATGCCGAAAAATCACTACAAAAATTTGCAAAACTTTGTATTTTCCGCTAAGAAATTCTCACCGTTAACAGACAACCTCGGTACTAGGGTTTCTTTTGATATCGAAGGAAAAATGAAACTTGATTTAGTGGATATTAAGTAGTTAACTTAAGGTCAAGCGAAGCTAAAGGCCGCTATAATCAACTCTATCATATACAGAAGTTCCTGACAGGTGATTAAATTTTCCTTTTCTAGACTTATATATATTGGCAGAAAGCCGACCACTGTATGGTTATTTTAGTTTTTACTATATTTTGGCTATACTTATTCAGAGAGAATATTATGATTCAGACAGACTAAAAGAAACTTAATTAAGGGTTCGTGGTGTCAAAAAGTATATTTTTCGGGTATTGAGTATCTGGCTAGGCCGATATTTATTTTCCGCACGCCTTTGCTTTGCTATCGATTGTTATACATCTTGTAACATTCTGTAGCTAAGACTTTGCTATCTACAACATTGTAAGGAATTTGAGTATTACAGTGGTTGCTTTTCTCAACATTGTAGAAATCTCTACAACACCACTTTAAAAACAAACTGCATACGAAAGAGTAATCCTATGAGTAACGAAATCGAAGATTATTATTCAATTTTCTAGAGAATCTTTCAGATTTTACAACACGAATATTTGCAATATAGCTTGCTTGGGTCGCCTACTTATAATGCATTAATTACAATATAAAATCTATTTTTATAGCACAGATACACATGTATTTGTGTTAATCACGGTATATTTTAAGTCTAGCTATCACCTATTTAAATTGAGGTCTTACGCTGTACGTAGCACAAGAGCTCTATTTCCAATAATGGCTGATGAGAACATCCGGGAGGAAAATGAGAGCCTGCTAATAGCTTGTTTCCTGAAATGCTGATTCACTTGGGAATAGGTTGTACGAGAAAGAAAATATTACATACCTTTTACACGAGTCATCCACATATGATTAACTACCCCCAACGATAAAAGGTATGCATGATGCCGCAGAGCCTCCATCCCTTTCTTATTGGGATCTTATATTATTTTTTTTATTATGTCGTTTTTAACAAGGAGAGCTATGCCAATTTATTTTACATTCTAGACTTTTAGTTCTGCTTAGAAGCATGGAAACCAAATATGGTTTGTTCCTAGACCTTGATACTTACAAGTTTCCTTTGAATCAAATGAGCCACCTGCACGACCATGTAATCTTAATTAATACAGTTTCTTACCGCGCAAATACGATAAGAAACTGAATTGAGATTAACAAAACCAGCGGTGAAACTGGTGTGTTTCGTGACAAATTATAATAATGTTTTAAAATACCCAATAAACAATTCTAACCAGTAATATAATTTTCACCACCCCACCCATCTTATTTTTATCCATTTCCCAAACAATTTACTTTTCTCTGTGTTATTTGTCAATGAATTAATATGGCATCTTCCATTGATCAGATAATGGCCGAAAAATTACGATCAATTCATAAATAATAAGGATCAATTGACCGTTGAGGAAAATACTTCAGATCCATTAAAGGACACAAATTGATCCTAGAATATCTTTATAGGTTTATATTTAGATAGATACTTATACCCATTCCATATACTGTATATACTTATCTTTAGAAAGATATATTCATCCTCTAGAAAATGCTGTGTAAAATGCTCGATGTAATTCAAGAGAGTAATACTATTTTTTGCTATTCAATCTTTAGTTCTCTTCATGGTATCGGAGTTCTCTTTAGTTCTCAAACTATCAAAGAAATTTCTCTGACAGTAATAACTTCCGCCCACGGTATAATCCCTCTCGTAATTCTAACAACCGTGGTTTCATGATTCAAATAGATGTCAGTTATATTGTGTGATTGTTTTGGACATATTGCAAAACGTTGTTGGTACCGTTTTGATTATCCTTTTGAAAATGATGTTGATATGAATGCGCTACCTACTGCAACTAATCCATCTTCATCCGATCCATGCTAGTACGCTGGTTCGGGTGCGACATCTCATATGACATCCGATACTAGTAATATTGAATCTTCAACTCCATATACTGGTAATGATAAAGTATTTGTTGGAAATGGATCAGGACTAGATATCTCTAATATTGGATAAAAAAAAAACGGTTTTCTCATTAGGACATAACATTAGATTTAATAATGTTTTAGTGGTGCCTAAACTAACCAAAAATTTTCTATCTATTAGGAAATTTACTCGTGATTATTTATTCTTTTTTGACTTTTCTGATTCTGGTTTCAAGATAAAGGACCAACCAATGAGGGAAATATAGCTTTGGAGGTCTGTATGCCTTAGATACAGTGAGAGGAAGTGCATCAACTCTCTCTACAATAAAAAGTGGAACAACAAATTGTGATTTATGGCATCAACGATTGCGTCACCTACATTCCAAATGCTTAGAAAAATTAGACTCTAATAATTTAATCTCGGTTTCATGGAAGAAACATTTTACTCTTTGTTCTAGTTTCTAAATGGGCAAACGTTGTCGTCTTTCTTTTCCCCGTTTGAACAATAAATATGAAATTCCGTTGCGTAAAATCCATTGTGATTTATGGGGTGCGGTTCCTGTTAAATCTTCTCAAAAATTTAGATATTATGTTGTATTTGTTGTTGATTTTTCTCGCTATACTTGGATTTATCCTTTGAAAAAGGAATCAGATTTTTATTCAACTTTCATGCTGAAAAACAATTTTATAGTCTTGTTAAAATATTTCAATGTGATTGGGGTGGGGTGGGGGTTAATTATACTCTTTTCCTTACCTATTTACAAGATCACGGTATCATTCGTTTTGTTTCGTGTCCTCACACCCCGAAACAAAATGGTGTGGCGGAACGAAAACATCAACATATTGTTGAGACTGGTCTCACACTGATGTTTCATGCAATTATTCCTCTCCAATATTGGTCGGATACCTTTTTGACGGTTACATACCTTATTAACCATCCTCCAAATTCGAATCTTAAAATAAAGGCACCGTTTTTCATATTATATAATACTAACCCCAGTTATGAGATGCTTAAAGTTTTTGGATGCATGTGTTATCCTTATCTCCGAGACTATGCAAAAAACGAGTTCGGTCGTCAATCATATCCATGTGTTCTTTTAGGTTACAGTCCCATCCACTAGGGTAACAAGTGTTTACAACCATCAACTAAATGCGTGTTTAGTTCGTGACATGTCGTCTTCGATGAAGGTGTTTTTCCTTTTAAAGAAATCGTCTGTGAAATTTCCCCATCTAGTAACTTGAAAATTACATCCTATTAACAGTGTTCACTCTCAGTGACACTCTCTTTACATCTCTCTAACTGTAACTATCATTATAGTTATATGCAATCATATCTTTACAGGTCGTCACTAGTGTAAGCTGTCGTCTTTCTATTGGTTCCTCTAGTCTGTCTTAGAAGAGTCATGTCGGTTACATGATATCAACTAGTGTATATATTCTTTTATGTTCTCTATGAATGTTCGTAAGAAAATTGATTTGATCAATTACAACAGTGTAATAATTATATTAATGAAACCCTTCTACTATGGTATCAGACTCATCGTCGACCCTATCTTGCGCTGAACAACCACCATTAATGATGTTTCTATGATCTTCTTTCATAATATTCTTAATTCATCAGATCTATTTTATTCTTAATTTCTTTTTTACATCAACTGAATCTTTCCCAGAATGGTGTTAGTACACTATGAAACTAGAACTGCTCATATTGCTCTGAATCAAGTCACAATATCATCTCCACAAAGCTTAGAGATGATAATTTCAGAACTTGAAAAAGTACTTTATTTCTGCTGCTAAAGAAGTACAAAGTTCATGGATTCTTGGATGGATCTCTTTAATGCCCTCCTCAATATCTTACACGGGAAAATCGTAACAAAGATACAATAAATTCAGGGTATCTTGATTGGATTGAAGATGATAATACACTTATCTTATGGATCCGTCAACAATATCTGAAGCTGTAATTCCTTATGTTGTTGCAGCAGAATCGTCGTTTGATCTTGCTTGGCTTGAAGATGATAATACACTTACACGATAATATTGGATTTGTTGGTTGTACAAGTCATGGATCATATTAAGATGAAGCATATGAGGTATTGGTGGATTATTTTTTTTATTTTTTTTGCTGACAGAAACGATAATGTTGATAAGAAATTTCATACTATAGAGAATGATAATATGTGATGGTACTAATGGCGTTTTAATGAGTTTTATAAAACTTGAGTTTATTTGGTCTTGGTTGAAATTAATCTTAGATCTTAGAGTCACTAAGTATACCTGCTCTAGATCTTAGAGTCACTAAGTATACCTGCTCATTTTATATAAGTGAATGAAAGGTATATTTTTACTCCCACATTGCTTTGCCTAAAGCTGGGTTTTCTCTTTATATATAACTAGATCCCATGTTGGGTATACTTGGGAGGGAAGGCTATGCTTTGGATAGCTTATTCTTGTGAATTGGTATTGATGTTAAGTTGAATTTATGGTAGGATTCTCTTTCTGTTTTCCAGTAAAATTTTGTCGACACTGTTTTTAATTGTTTTGCAAGAAACCATAGACTTTCCTTCATTGGTTTCTTTTCTCCTATAAAAGAAGGTCTTGAGCTAATTTGAAATCTATCCTAGAAAAAACTATTATATATCATGTCGTCTTTTCCATTATCACTTTCTTTTGCGTTGTGCTTGTTTATTTACTTCCCGTTCATGTTGCTAATTTCAGAGAGTGTGTAGCTTGTATTGTGATGATACAAGCTATATTGGTCAGTCATATTCTGAGCACATCTTCGTTGTTAGGATATAACATCACTTATTCTTGAGTGTACCCACGAATAAGTGTGTTAAAGATAACTTTGTGAAACTATTATTTTTCCCTCGTCAAATTGTTTTTGCTATATTATTTTATTTCAGTACTCATTTATATCTCCCGGTACATCTAATTTTTTTTGCTCATTGTTACAAGATTCCAACAATATATCAAAGGAAGAACATGCTATGGTGTTGCTTAAAGCAGCGGAAAGGGAAACTTAAAATTCTTTGAACGGAGAAAATATTACACGTGTAAAGGCGTGTTTGGTAAAATTTATGTGATTATAGATATTAATCATAAATAGATAAATAATTTTGATAGAATCATTTCTATGATAAATTTTCACAAACACTATTTTTAAACAATTTTGATTCTCTTAGGAAACGCTCTCAGAGAGGAGAGGAAAGAATTATGACCCAAGATTATTATTATTTGTAATGCTATTGTTGTTTTGTCTTTCTCTTGATAGTTTAGAGAGAAGAAATTTTTGTCGCAAAGAGACTTAAAAAAAGGTGATACTCCATGTATCTCCCCACAATCTTTAAATATTCCAAAACAGGAAAGTAACTAAGAAAAAAGGTAAAATATGACCGAAAAAATACCGTCCATGTCCCTGAAATGATGACCAATACAACTGCATGCTAAATGTGGTAAGAACAATTTTTGGAGTGCACTAATAGTGCATTCGAAATAATGACCAGTCATCTGGACTCATATTCACTGGTCAACACTACGCAATCAACGGTCAACAATACGTTTTCAAGTATCCAGTAGGAGTGCTCTCTCATCCTTGACTAGTCAACGGGTTTTTTCAATTATTAATAAAATAATCACTTATATAAATTTTACAAACACTCATATAATAGATGGCTGGATAATTGAACAACCCCAATATATTTTTTAGGTACTTCATTAAACTATATATTATCAAATTATTTACATTTTTTTTAACAGTAAAGAATATCTCTCTATCACTATTTACATGATAAAATGCACAAGGATTACCATTACCTTAACACGGCTATAGGTATATTGCCACCAAAAGCAAATGAAATGCTTCTAAAACTTGAGAAAAGAAGGATGCATGCAACAAGCATAGAAGTTAGAGTGGAGTTGCGGGGGCTTGTATGGATCTTTTCTTCTTTTATTTGAACAACTTGGACATGTTTTGATAATTTTCCATGGTTGGAAGATATTTGACCGCATTGGTATATGATTATCTCAGGTCGTATCTCTAGTTCTTGAGATTGTTGAAACAAAAAAGCCTCTTAAAGTCTCAGTTTAGTTTCCTCATATATTTTTGTGACTACGAGAAGAACAATTTTTGATTGTGTAAAAAGCCTCTTAAAGTCGGCCAATTAGATGGGAAAAGGTTATCGTCGCCCATATCCTCAATTTCAGAAAAATTGGGTTAAAGTCTGAAGATTTTATTAAAGGTTAAACCTCAAAGAAATCTACTACCTACAAATCGAGATAGCTAGGGAAAGAAAGAAAGAAAAAAAACCCATCCCGATGTTGACGAGTTTCAAACTCATATCACTGATATCATCACTCAACGACTTTACCATTGTACCACAATAGGTATGGACGAATTTCGAACATGACCTTAGTTAACCCCATGTGCTACAAAGAAACGTGCATGAGAAACTCTTATTCATTTTTATTAGGGGACATAGCAATCAATTAAAATCAAATCTATTCATATAAAAGTTTTCTACAGGTAGTTGAATATTTTAGGCTGAAATGTTTGTCGTGGTAAGGAAAATCAAGGGGACCATTTGGTTCATGACTTTGAACCACCATGGCCACTTAGCCATATACTATGGGAACAAGTTGAGGGAACTGATAATGAATAATGTAGTTTCCGGACCAAAAGGAGTTAAAAAAGATGGTTGCTGGTTCCCATTGGTCCCTACTTATTTGAGACTTCGACATTGCAAAGTCATCAAGGTAGTAATAGCTAGTTATGCGTATCTGAATATTCTTAGTTTGAACAAGTTGAGAGACATT
Source organism: Papaver atlanticum (assembly GCA_023531105.1). Lineage (NCBI taxonomy): Eukaryota > Viridiplantae > Streptophyta > Magnoliopsida > Ranunculales > Papaveraceae > Papaver > Papaver atlanticum. The sequence goes on from JAJJMB010008983.1 coordinate 2,092,441, forward strand.
GAAGTTTCCGAAGGAAACACAAACAGTGATGCATATCTAAGGACACAGCTGGGAAGCAAGTTTTATGCACCACCCGATTCCACAAGAATGACTGAATTTGCTACATTATTGGTCTGAGGTTGTTGTGGTTGAATATTGGTAGGCGTCGCCGGGTACGCTGTACTCACCAATGTATGAGTTAAACTGACAAGGACATGGGGGTACAGAAACTTCAAGTACGCCTTCTAGCATTTGAGTTACTTTTTTCATTGATGGCCGAAGTGATGGTTCTTCTTGAATACACCAAATAGCAATCATTACCAGCCTCTCGAATCTTTTCATGTCGTTCATCACTTCTTCATCCTCCACCAAATTTTGTAGTTTCCCATTTCTAAAGCAATCATAGGCCCAATCGGTGAGAATCGCTTTTACCTCTTCTTCTCCCAGTTCCATTTCAACTCCCTTCCTGCAACATATGATCTCAAGTAGCATTACACCGAAACTATAAACATCCACTTTAGCTGAGACTGGTGTGTTCCTGAACCACTCTGGTGCAACATACCCTCTTGTCCCTCTAATCCCTGTACAAGTTCGAGTTTGGTTACTCACCAAAAGCTTGGCCAATCCAAAGTCGGAAATTCTCGCTGTAAAGTTGTCATCGAGTAGTATGTTTTGTGGCTTTATATCACAATGAATTATTTGCGTACTACATTCTTCGTGCAAATACATGAGTCCTCTTGATATACCAAATGCAATTTGGACTCGCTGGTTCCAATCTGGTTTACAAATTCCGAAGAGGTGATCTGCCAAACTGCTGTTACTCATGAACTCATATACCAAAAGTCTGTGCTGCCCCTCGTCGCAGAACCCAAGCAATCGAACCAGATTCTTGTGATGTGTCTGACCAATTGCACTGACTTCAGTTTTGAATTCCTTTTCACCTTCTCCAAACACCTTGTCTAACTTCTTGACTGCAATGAATTCTGTGGCACCAATTTCTTCAATGGACCCTTTATACACAATACCAAAAGCACCCCTTCCCAGTTCTTGCTTAAACCCGTCTGTGGCCTCTTCAAGCTCCAGGTAAGTAAATGAACGGAGACTGGATCTCAAAGTAGTCGACTTGTGTTGCTTTTTTCTCAGCTTCGTGTCCATGAAAAAGTAGACCAGAAAGGTTGCAGCTAAAAGTATAAAATTAAAAAAGACTGAGCAGCCTAAAAGCAGTGAAACTACCAAATTTAATGTTGATCGAGTTCTTGCCGGGCTCAAAATTGGATCAAGATCTGGTTTAGGAAAACCACTGACCTTTCTTGTCTTGATCAAAGCAATTCCATTCACAGCAGCATTAAGCCTACCATTCGGGAGCGGGAGCTTTTTCTTCCAGCAAGTTCCCTCTTTGAATAAAGCAATCGCACAAAGACAATCATTCAAGCAAGAACTTCTACAATCCTGCTCATTATAAGATTCCATCATTTCGTAGTCGGATGTTGGCCAGTCCACGTTTCTCAAGCTCTGTAACTCAAATATATCCGTCGCGTTCTTAGTGTCTTCTTCCTGGCATGTTGGTAACATGAAATTCGGTCTGCAATCACTAAATCGGTTATTTGAATCAACTAATTCATAACCAGGCGGACATTCACAACTAGGCCTTCTGTTCGAGGTGAGTATGCAGTAGCTATTATATCCACAAGCGCCGCTTCCCAATCTACTCTTAACAGCATCGCAAATGTCATCAGGCATTAATCGCATAACGGTCCAGCGACTGTTGGGGTCAGACGTCTTTGGGTGAGAGTATTGTGTGAAAACTCCATCAAAATCGAGAGTCGCTCTGTAATATACGTCGGTTGCTGGGACAATATTATCCCATTTAAGGTTAACGATACTCCCGTTCCTGCTTACAATGTAAATATTGCCCGAATTGTTGAACACAAACTGGTTAACTTTAGGGTCACTTCCGGATAACAAGAATAAATTATAGTATGCCTCGTATTCATTTTCAGTCAGGCTTGGAAAGCCAACTGCGTACATGGCGAAATTTCCATTCTCTTGCAGGCGGAGCCTAAACCTTCCAGTTGTGTATGTAGAATCATTAGCACGCGAAGAAAGCTTGTTATTATGTTTATTTACTTCCAAAAACTGGGTCGGTAAGATTGTATCTGTAGGATTCTTAAAGCTCTCCCATAAATAATCAGTCGAGGATTCCTGGATGAGAACGAAGTTACCATTATCAAGCATCACACCGTGACTGATTTCCCCTTTCGCGGTTTCAGCCTTCCATAATTCATTACCCCGAGGACCCTTAAGTACGAGCCTACCCTTCGTGGTTAACTCAACTTGAGATCCTCGTGGAGCAGGATCGTCTCCATTTGCATACCAAACTATGGTTCTGTCAGGGATTTTATTGAACCAGATCGCTAGAAGGAAGCGATCATTATCAACATGACGAAAACCGAACGCAAAATCACCAGAGAGTGATGGCCATGAAGTGTTATCTCCATTTGCAGTTAACGACGAACCTAAGCTTATATTCCGGTAACTCTGTGCATAAGCAGAGAATGGCACCAGAAGAAGAATAATCAAGAAGAGAAAAGGTAAACAAAGAAGAGAATGAGTAACAGAATACATAAGTATACCAGTTTCCGGTTGTACTTGCTAATTGCTATTGATTTGAAAAGTGATGATGATATGAAGATCTGAGACTAGTTGTTTATATAGAGTAATGTCAGTGGAATTTTCAACTTCCATCAAAATCAAGTTTTTTTATACCAATTTATTCTTAAATTAATTTCCAAAGCTCTATTATTTTAAGTGTTGGCACTAGCACAGCCCTTAAGTTGTACATGTATATCTCTATTTTATTTTATTTTTGTCAGTGTTCACACCCATACACATGCTTTAAATTCAAGTCAAAATACACGTCCGTAGACACGCTACAAGCAGTTAATTCATTTCTTTTATCATGACTGCTACAAGGAGTTTCCCAATTTCACAGGAGGTTGCCAATCTTCTACATCCGGTGGTGAAAATTATTTTGTTTCATGTAGATTTGGTATCCCCTGTTGAATCTTGTAACCCCTATAGAAAGCTGCATGAGCAGTTAATTTGGTGTATACTCGTGGTAACCATGATGTAGTATTACCATCAACTGATGACGTTTTCCATCTCCATCCGACACGGCTTGGACTGCTTCTCTTCTCAACACAAAAATCCTCGTTATCAGCTAATTATACACGTAGATAAGGGGGCGTTAGAACCTTTCCTGTAGATTATCAAACCAGTGAATCCAGTGGCGATTATGCATGGATTTGATAATTCCTGTAAAATTTAGTAACCCAGTCCCGTGGTAGTCATGTTATGTAAATCTAATCAAGATTCTTATCATCGTCTTTCCAATTTTTCCCGGATGTTAGACATGAAAAGTGTGCTAGAGCACCGATGAACCTAATGTTCTGGCCACACATAGTAATTAAGAGTGTGTTTGTTTTCTCCTGACTTATCTGGATCTGACTCCCATGGATTTGACTAAAATCACCTGACTTATCTGGATCTGGCTCAATATGTTTATTTTTTGAGTCAGATCTGACTCATCTGACTCAAAATGTGAGTCGGTGGTTTGTTCTCATGAGTCAGCGGTATTTTATTACCAGATTCAAACGGGTCCGAGTCAATGATTAGATCTGTCTCAGATCTGACTAAAAATAAAACACTAACGATCTGACGTCTGACTCATACGGGATCAGGGGCCGAGTCAGATCCAGATTTCGAATTAGCAAAAGAAAAACAAACACACTCTAAACTCAGTTGAACAGAGTTGCATCTTTTTATCTCTGTTAGTCTTCGTGAAGACAAACCGGTCAACAATTTAACATCATCGTTGGGTATACTCCCTAATTCCGAGTACCCACTTGATCCCTGGACCACGCGCGGTTGTCAGGACCCCAGACTGAAAATTCAAGAGTCAAGAGAGAGTAGGTGTAGTTTCCACATTGGCTGCTACCATCAAGAGAATATTATAATAAAGACCCTACGAAGAAGCGGGTACTAAAGTCATGTCGAGGCTGCATGCAACCAAATTAATTTATGTTAAGAATACATAGAAGAAGCACTTCAAATGTATTTCAGAAATAACTATTCAGAAATAACTATTATATAGCTCCACTCTTTGGAATTCGGCACAAGCACAGCTAACAGGTACGTCCGACCTTTGCGTTGACTTTCACTTGAGTTCTTTTTTTGAAACACATTGTAGTTTCTTAACTGCATATGAAATTCAATGAATCCATATCTTTAAACTATCTATCTATCTATACACGATGCAGAAAGCACCCCCTTCCTAGTTCTCCTTAAACCCATTTGTGGCATCTACACAGTTCAAAACTTCAAATGAAATATATTAGATTGGATCTCAAAATACTTGGAGTTTGTTTTTCTTTCTTCTGTTTTTTCTCCATGCAGGGAAGAGAAAGATTGAAGCTACATGTTGAAAAAGGTCCTGAGCAGGCCCGACAAGGTTGCTAATAGGAATACTAGTTTGCTTGGAGGTATACTATGACATGGCTGTCAAGTGGCCAAGTAATAATTCGCAACTGTTGTGCATTATCAGTGGACTTGGTCAAAGTCAGATATGCGGAGTGCATGTCTGAGTTGCAGCTAGACAATGGCATGTGCCAAACAGGGTTTGGACATGGCCAATGACGCGAGATTAGCGTCAAGAGATGCCAAATGAGTTTGGAAAGTAAACTGTATGCATGAGGCATGCAGATATGCAAGCAAGACTTGCATCAGCACACTTGCATCATTGGGAGAATGATGCTCAGCAATGATTGCGTTACTTTGACTGGCTGATGCAATCATTATGCAACAAGGTTGGATGACATGTGCCGGGCACATGGCCTTGACGGTTTCGAGTTGGTTACACGGAAGTTGAGTTGCTTTATGCTTTTCTAAAGGCTAGGACCTGTTTGTTTATCTTTAGAGTGTAGTGGCGTCAGTTTGCACGGTTGGCTAACTGCCTGGCATAAAGTAAATCTGTAACTTCCTGACAGTTACTTGTACAAAGCTTTTGTAAGGCTATATAAGCCTGATCTTGTGAAGGGATTGGGTAATCCGGAACAAGAAGAGTGTGTAACCCTAAGTGTGCAATAAATAAAAGGCTACGACCTAGTTTAAAGCTAAGTTCTGTTGGTGCATTTGTCCTTGTTTTGGCTTATTGTTTATGCATCAAGAAGAGTGTGTGTATAGGCTTGGAAGATTTGTGGGCAGAACCTCTATTTAGTATGGGCTGAATAGAGAATTAGTCAAGAAGTTGAAGTATTGGCTAAGTGTGAGTTGGCTGAGATTGTGATGTGGAGCATAATTTTCATTGTCAAGTTGGTTTTGCATTTGGGTGTTGTGAACCTGTGACAATTCGGGTATTAGAGCCCTGGTTAAGGGTCTCTCTGTTCACGTTGAATTATAGAAGGTTGAGTGATTTTGTTGTTGTTCTTGAGTTTGGCCGTGAATTGTATTGGAAGTGAAAGATCCAAACAGAAAGTATAAGGCAATACAAAGTATGGGACGAAGAGCATACCAAAGGTTGGTACTAAAGGTATGTGAAACCTTAATCCAAGAATCTGCAAGTGATAACCATACACGAAGGATGTCCTCGGAACAACTTGATGAGGGTGAAACGAGTTGTTCTACATATCAGAACTGCACTAAGGGTACCGGAGACGCTGCAAGTGCTGATGAGAAACAACACGATGCTGGGAGGGCTCAGCATGATGTTGGTATGGACCAACATCGCAACATCAGTCGTTTTCTAGGGAGCAAAGCACACACCAAGAAGAAGATGTCTTCTGGACTGATGTACATTGATGTGGAGATCAATGGAGAGTGGGTATTAGCAATGGCTGATACCGGTGCTACCAAGTCTTTCATTCATCTATACGTTGCCATGGCATTTAACTTAATAGTTACTAGCGCGGCTAACACCATCAAAACTGTTAACGCAGAACCACAAGCCAGTCGAGGGAAAGTTCGCACTGCAGATGTGCAAGTTGGAGAATGGAAAGGAAAACTAGATTTTCTAGTGATGGTCATGGATGATTATGACCTGATTTTGGGCATGGATTTCTTTTGCGCGGCGAAGGCGTCACCATTACCTCATAGAAATGAGATATTGATACAGCACCATCAATACCCATGTTTTGTCTCTATTGGGAGGAAAAGTGAACCAGACAAGATACTTAAGCCATATCTGTCTGCAATTCAAGTGAAAGAAGGTATACGCCAAGGCTTGGCTACTTTCCTAGGAGTGTTGGTTGAGATCAAACCAGGAAAGGTAGTAGAAGTTGAGGATGGAATAGCTGAGGTCTTAGAAGATTTTGCAGACACGATGCCTGCAGAACGGCCTAAGACGCTACCACCGCGGCGTAGGATCAATCATATAATAGAGTTGGTGCCAGGGGCGAGGCCACCTGCACAAGCACCATATCGTATGTCACCGCTAGAACTTGAGGAAATGCGGAATCAAATTTCTGAACTGCTGGAGGCAGGCTACATACAACCGTCTAAAGCTCCATTTGGTGATCCAGTTCTGTTCCAAATGAAGCAAGATGGCTCGCTTCATATGTGTGTAGAATACAGGGCTTTGAACAAGCTAACTGTGAAGAACAAGTACCCAATTCCTCTAGTGGAAGACTTGTTTGACAGATTAGTTAAGGCCAAGTTTTTCACCCAGTTGGATTTGCGCTCAGGTTATTACCAAGTGCGCATAGCAGAAGGAGATAAACCAAAGACAGCAATGGTAACAAGGTATGGCTCATTTGAGTACCGTGTAATGCCATTCGGCTTGACGAATGCTCCAACAACATTTTGCAACCTGATGAATGATGTGTTTGCTGAGTACATCGACCGCTTTGTAGTGGTATACTTGGATGACATAGTCATTTACAGTGAGACTTTGGAAGAGCATGCGATGCATCTTCGCAAAGTGTTTGCAAAGCTTAGAGAAGCAAGTTTGTATGTGAAAAAGGAAAAGTGTGAGTTTGCCCAGACCACTATTACTTTCCTTGGCCATGTGATATCGCAAGGGTATGTGCATATGGACTAGAAAAAGGTAGAGGCCATTATGGATTGGCCTGAGCCAAATAAGCTTGGAGAGCTTCGTTCTATCTTGGGTTTAGCTAACTATTACCGGCGCTTCATAGTTGGCTATTCAAATAAAGTCGCCCCTTTGACAGATTTGTTAAGGAATGACAAATCATGGGCATGGACTGACGAGTGTCAGCGGCCATTCGATGCATTAAAGGAAGCGGTCTCGACAGAACCAGTTCTTCGCTTTCCTAGCTTTGATATACCATTTAAAGTGCACACTGATGCTTCAGACAGGGCTCTAGGGGGAGTCTTGGTGCAAGAAGGCCATCCAGTAGCTTATGAGAGTCGTAAGCTTAATGATGCTAAAGGGAGATACACTGTGCATGAGAAAGAGATGTTGGCAGTGATACATTGCCTAAGAACGTGGCGCCATTGTTTATTGGGAACTTATTTTATCATAAGGATGGATAATGTGGCCATTACGTTCTTTTCCATCCAAAAAAAACTATCGCCAAAACAAGCAAGGTGGGTTGACTTTTTTGAGCGAGTTCGACTACAAGTTTGAGCATAAGCCAAGACAGCTGAATTCTGTACCAAATGCGTTGAGCAGAAAGTTGGTGGCAGAATATGTTGCGGCACTGACCATGATTGAGGCAAAGTTGTTGCCTCGAATCAAAGAAGAGACGAAGAATGATCAGGCATGTGTGCGCCTGACTAAACAGATCTGTGATGGGATCATTCGTCGATATTGGCTAGATGATGGAGTCATTTACGCCAAAGGAGAAAGAATTTATGTACCTAATTCAAGTGGACTGAGAAAGGAACTCTTGCGAGAGACGCATGATTCCATTTGGGACGGTCATCCAGGCATGGAACAAACACATGCTTTGATAGCTCATTCCTATTACTGGCCTAAGATGAAAGAAGATGTTGAGTTGTATGTGAAGACATTCTTAGTGTGTCAACTGGATAATACGGAAAGGAGAAGTGTAGCAGGGTTGCTACAACCCTTACCGATTCCAGACAAGCCATAGGAGTGCTTGTCGATGAACTTTATTAACGAGCTGCCAAAGGTGCAAGGCTTTAGCTCGATAATGGTCGTCGTTGATCGCTTTTCGAAGTATGCTACATTCATTCACTGTCCCTATTCTTGCAATGCAGACGTTGCAGCGGATCTGTGTCTTCAAGAATGTAGTGAAGTATTGGGGACTTCCTCGAGATATTGTGAGTGATAGAGACTCACGATTTACAGGCAGGTTTTGGACCGCCTTGTTTGGAAGGCTTGGTTCCGAACTAAAGTTTTCTACTAGCAATCACCCCTAAATCGATGGTCAGATGGAGAGGATAAATGCATTGCTAGAAGAATACTTGCGTCATTATGTGACTGCAAGCCAGGAAAATTGGGTGGGGTTGATGGATACGACCCAATTTTTTTACAATTTGCAGAAGAGTTCATCAACAGAGTTGAGTCCTTTCGAGTTCGCAACAGGCCAGCAACCATTAACCCCTCTTGAGGTGCCAAAGGATAAGAAGCAAGGTTTCTGTCCAGCAGGTTATCGTTATGCAAGGTCGAAAATGGAGATGACTGAGAAGGCGCGTGATAGTTTATCCAAGGCGCAAAGACTAATGAAGAAGTATGCTGATTTGCATCGCAGAGATGTGGAATTTGAGGTGGGAGATATGGTGTTGTTAAAGCTAACGCCCCAAATTTGGAAGAAGATTTCTTGCAAGACAGTGCATAGAGGCCTAATTCCAAGATATGATGGTCCCTTTAAAGTAATGAAAAGAGTTGATAAGGTGGCTTATAGACTTGAGTTGCCGGAAAGGTTGAAAGTGCACCCCACTTTTCATGTCAGGTTTTTAAAGAAATACCATCCTGATTTGCTGGACACTTCGAGACAACAAGCGAATCGTGCACCACCAGTAATCAGATCAACATTCGACAAGCAAGTTGAGGCTATACTTGACGATCGAGTTGAGGGGCAAAGAAAGAAGAATAGGATAACTTATTTTCTGATTAAGTGGCAAGGGTTGCCAGACTCCGAAGCTTCTTGGGAGAAGGATACTACATTCTGGCAATTTAAAGAACAAATTCAAGCTTACCTACAGCAAAAAGAATCGATGAGGGCGTCGAGTTCAGCTGGGGGAGGTCTATGACATGGCTGTCAAGTGACCAAGTTAAAAAGCACAACTGTTGTGCATTATCAGTGGACTTGGCCAAAGTCAGATATGCGGAGTGCATGTCTGAGTTGCAGCTAGACAATGGCATGTGCCAAACAGGGTTTGGACATGGCCAATGACGCGAGATTAACGTCAAGAGATGCCAAATGAGTTTGGAAAGTAAACTGTATGCATGAGGCATGCAGATATGCAAGCAAGACTTGCATCAGCACACTTGCATCATTGGGAGAATGATGCTCAGCAATGATTGCGTTACTTTGGCTGGCAGACGCAATCATTATGCAACAAGGCTGGATGACATGTGCCGGGAACATGTCCTTGACGGTTTCGAGTTGGTTACACATAAGTTGAGTTGCTTTATGCTTTTCTAAAGGATAGGACCTGTTTGTTTAGCTTTAGAGTGTAGTGGCGTCAGTTGACACGGTTGGCTAACTGCCTGGCATAAAGTAAATCTGTAACTGCCTGACAGTTACTTGTACATAGCTTTTGTAAGGCTATATAAGCCTGATCTTGTGAAGGGATTGGGTAATCCGGAACAAGAAGATTGTGTAACCCTAAGTGTGCAATAAATAAAAGGCTACGGCCTAGTTTAAAGCTAAGTTCTGTTGGTGCATTTGTCCCTTGTTTTTGCTTATTGTTTATGCATCAAGCGGAGTGCGTGTATTTGGTTGAAGGCTTGGAAGATTTGTGAGCAGAACCTCTATTTAGTATGGGATGAATAGAGAATTAGTCAAGAAGTTGAAGTATTGGCTAAGTGCGAGTTGGCTGAGATTGTGCTGTGGAGCATAATTGCCATTGTCAAGTTGGTTTTGCATTTGGGTGTTGCGAACCTGTGACATATACCAATCCAATTGGGTGAGAAATGTTTTATCTTATATAGATTTTGGTATATTCCCAACCAAATTGTACCTCATGTTATCAACGTTGTCGAAATATTTCACACCATCACTACATCTGTTAATAGGCCTAAGTTTGGATGTTGATATACAATAGCTGCTACATCTATAAGAAATAAACCTTGCTAACCAACTTACCACTAATATTTTCAGAATTAATTGACCATATTGTGAACCACTAACATTTTTCATATTTCCTCATTCGGAGAGAATAGTAAGTCATATCACCACCCAAGTTCAGCGATGCCTTATAATTGACACCGCTAATAAGATGGCATGTCTGCCTCATTCGAGGGTACATAGCACTGCCACTTCGTTTCCATCTATTGTGTTAACTTGTACGTAACATGATTGTGAAGTATAAATTATCTCATAACCAGCATTCCTTCGATGATCATTCTGTGATCATAAAGTAAGAAACCTACTGAATGTCACACAGACTCTAAGAGAAGAAGCACTATTGAGTATTGAGTACAAATTTCGATCACCGAGTAGGAATAGTCTCAGACTCCTACTTACAGGCCTGATTCACAGGCTCAAAAATTCACAGTATTGGGACTCTTGGGAAAAGCCCACCAAAATAAGACCTAGTTCGCAGCGAAAATTCCTAAGTAGGAAATACCATTTAGTCCTAATAATAATATATTAGAGTTAGTTTGGTCCAGTTGATCCAGTTAACTGTCTGTTTGGTCCTTTTTAAAAATATATATTATTGTTTGGTCTTAAATATTATTGTTTGGTCCTAGGGTGGACAATACCCACACAAGATGACGTCATCAATGATGTCATAATTTTTTAATAGCGGCAAAAATGTGTTTTTTTTCTTTTTTTCTCTCTCTTAATAAAAATAAATAAATAAATAAAAACTTAAAACTGAAATATCTTTTAAACCACATGTCCAAAAATGATCGATTTTATATATTCGGAAACCCTTGACGAGAGCTTTCCAACGAGTACCATTGTTGCTATGTTTCGGAGCTTTAAATTTTATTTTATTCTTAGGCTAAAAAATAACTATAAAATGAACTATATATGAGTTCATTATACAAAATGAACTAATTTAATGAACTACCATACTAGCTAGTTCATTCTGTAGAACAGAATGAACTGTCATGATTAAGTAACATACGAGTTCATTCTACAAAATGAACTGGTATAATGAACTATTATTACGAGTTCATTCTACCATATGAAAAACCATTAAAAGTTCATTCTACAATATGAACACCTATCACGAGTTCATTCTACAATATGGACTATCACTTACGAGTTCATTTTATGATATGAACTACCATAATGAACACCTATTACGAGTTCATTGTACAATATGAACTACCATACTTTATTATCATTACGAGTTCATTTTACAATATGAATTATCAATCCTACAATATGAACAACCATTATGAGTTCATTCAACAATAAGAACATCTATCACGAGTTCATTCTACAATGTGAATTATAATAATGAACTACTATTGTGACTTAGAATAATGAAGTACTTTTATGAGTTCATTCTACAAAATAAATTGCTAGCATATACGAGTTCATTCTACGAAATGAACTGCTAGAAGTAAAATGAACTACCATGTTCTAAAATAGTGTTTATTCTTGGATATGAACTATTATTATACCGGAAAAATTAAAATTTCGAAACATAGTATAATGGGTATTCATGGTGTAGATCTCGACGATACCTTTCCGAATATATAAAATTTATTAATTTTCGACTTATATTTTGTGATATATTTCATTTTTAAGTTTTTATTTATTTATTAATGTTAAGAAAAGAGAGAAAACAAACAAAAGAAGCACGTGAGGAAGAGAGAAAATAAGAGAAATAAATGGTATTTTAGATACTTTAATATTTTTGAATAAATAAGGACCAAATAGAACTCTCTTTTTGTTGGTGGATCAAATTAACTTGGGAGCACATAAAATAGGACCAAACAATTATTTTCCCAATTCGTAAAACTTTATCTTTCAGCAGCTAAGTATTCGCAAGTGATCCAACTCGATTTTGGAATTTGGCTCCTTCAGGGATTCGTATAAGGAAGCCGTCCAAAAATAGAACACAATCCCACCGTCATATGCTTTCCTTTTCCGCCTATAACCACAAAGCTCAAAGCTTATAAAAAGCACACTTCGGCCTTTGGAACCACCACACACCAATATCTCTCTCAAGTTATACGGAACCCTTTCTTCAACAAAACAAGTATTATCTCGTTCAATCTTAGCAATGGCGATTATTTCTGATATTCAAGAAGACGAGAAGAGCATCAATCACCAAGAAGAGACCGTGATTTCTGATATTCAAAAAGACGAAAAGAACATCGATCATCAAGAAGACATCGTGCAGAAGAAGGAACCCTCATCTTCAACTTCTTCGTCTTCTGATGATAAACCTAAGAAAGATGAATCCAGCAAGAGAGTTCCAAATAAGGGCAATGGTTTAGATATGGAAACCTATTCTTGGGGCCAATCTCTACCAGAGGTCACTATTAGTATTCCTGTGCCCGCAGGAACTAGATCAAAATCTGTTAGCTGTGAAATCAAAAAGAACCATATCAAGGTTGGGTTGAAAGGACAGCCTTGTATTATAGATGCTGATTTCTTCCAATCTGTCAAGGTGGATGATTGTTTTTGGAGTGTAGAGGATTCCAAGGAAATATCTATTCTTTTGACTAAGCAGAATCAAAAGGACTGGTGGAAATATCTTGTGCAAGGTGATCCTGAAATTGATATTCAAAAAGCTGAACCTGAAACCAGCAAGCTCTCTGACTTGGATCCTGAAACTCGGTCAGTTGTCGAGAAGATGATGTTTGATCAGCGTCAGAAGCAGATGGGTCTACCAACAAGCGAGGAGACGAAGCAGCAAGAGATGTTGAAGATGTTTCAGGCTCAAAATCCAAATATGGATTTCTCCGGAGTGAAAAATAATCAAAATATGGATTTCTCCGGAATGAAAAATATGGATTTCTCAGGAATGAAATATAATCCAAATATGGATTTCTCCGGAATGAAAACTGCTCAGAGAGGCCGCAAGAATTAAGATGGGTTGAGTCACAATCTATTTCCTATTTCCTGGTTTACTCGTTTTTCTTTTTGTTTTGTGTTGGTTGTTTAGGTTAAGTTACTATTCAGGTTTATTATGAAATTATGAAATTCTACTTTATTGTTCTGCGCATATTGTCCACATTAATATTTATCTTAATTAGTATAAATTTTGTTTAGTACATTCTGCTTTCAACGTGACTGGAAATTTAATAGTGATATTCTACGTGCCTTTCCCTGTCATAATACTACCAGGTTGAGCCTTCTGGAAATCTTACTTCCTTTGATTCTTTAGAATGCACGTTGTAGAACAGGATAACATCACCATTTTCTTTGCTGTTGTGTTGAACCTCCAATACAGAATCACCTGGGCAGGCTGGGCTGGTCAGGAGAAGTCACAACACTAGAAATAGCAACATGTTGGTATAACTTTGTTTTCCTTTTTAATGTTACAGAGTCTATAACTCTGTTGGGAGAACGAACGTGATAATTTCTTTAACCCAACCGTGATTTCAATATATGCAGCACAACCTTTCCGCTATAAGAATTAGATTTCTTTATTCTTGAATAACAGAAACAGCCTTTGTACTCCGATGGAGAAAGGTAACCATTATTATAATTCGAAACAAACACATCATCACTCGGAAGCTTAATCATTTGAAACTTCTCAACCTGGAGATTGGATGATACCAAAGCTAAACGTTTATATAATTCTTTTTCTATTTCTTTGTTTGGTATAGAAGCTCTTTCCCTTCCTTACTTAACTGATGACAGTACGATGGTTTACAAATTATATTTCTTCTTAATAACAATTTTTAATTTGTCTAACTGTGAGTGCAATATATCCTTAATGGATCTAATATTGGAGCGAAGAAAAGTCATACTCCCTCCGTCCTAAATTAGATGAGCTAGTTATAGTTTGCACAATTTTTAAGGCAAGGAGGAAAGGGAAGTATGTTTAAGTATTTTTTACAATTATATCTTTATGAATAATAACTAGTAAAACTTAGAAATGATTTATCTCTTCAACTATACCACGGTTTTTCGTAAACTTTATACCATTGAAAAGCATTTTAAAACACCTAGGTAACAAATATAAACATGGCTATCAAATTATACATATTTCTTATAGTAATAATAATCAATTTAAATGGCAGTTTTAAAAATATCCCCTTAATTAGTGAGATAACTCATCTATTTTGGGACAAAACTTAAAACCAACTATCTCATCTAATTTGGGACGGAAAGAGTATAAGTTAAGTTGTTGATTTTTGTATGAATTTGACTCTCTGGTAATTTGGTAGAAGGTAGTGTGGAGATGTATGAGCTAGTGTTTGAGTAAACTCTGATTAAGAGCTCCTAGTAAATAGAGGAATAGTAGTGGCGGAGCAAGATGTGGTTTCTCTATAAACTCTCTTGTTATTGTTATTTCTTGCTCACACAATTACATGATATTCATTTGCCTTTATAGGCTACAACAACTTGCCTTCCAAGTATAATACTTGGCTTCCAAGAATACAAGTGCGGACTGCAAGTATACTCGACTTACATAACTTGTAGACTAACTGAGCAAAAAAAAATTACTTGGTAGACTATCTAAACTAGTTCACACTAGTATGACTAACCTAGTTGTCTTGTTCACATTGACTTTGGCAAACTCTAGTTTGCTTTAGCTAGACTATTCTTTAATTTCACAATTACAAATTATGAAATTCCAACATAAGTTATAGCTTTTCACCCTTTTTTCTATTACTGTTCTACTGGATCCTGTACAAGGAGCTTAGGTAGTTAGGTTCTTCACCTTCGGCGGCGCATAAGCATATGCTGGTAACAATAATAGAAAAAAGCATATGCATATCCTGTACATACTCTGTTTCACTACAGTTGTTTGATAAATAAACTTGAGTGATAGTGATAGTAACTTACATCTATGATATTCTAATGGCTCAAGGAACCAGCCATGTACGTCTCTAGCGATAAACACACTTCAATCTCCTCAATTTGTAGGATGTAGGTCATTCGACTTTGTTTAGCTTGGAACAGCCTTTGAACATAAAACTTTGGTAGAACAAAGCTTCGAATCCTAATTTCAGTTCAAAACTACATAAATAATAATAATTTTGTGTTGAAATCAGTTCTTTACCAATCTTGGGGAAATTCACGAAACTTTGTTTTTTCAGCTTAGAAATTCGACACATACGAAGCAGGGCTAAGCAACTCCGTAATAAGAGGCTATGTTGTATTAGGCGCTAGGCGAGGCGAGGCGCCAAGCCCAGCGCCTAGCGCCTTAAATTTAGAGAACGACAGAAAGTAAGTATAATTTGGCGCCTTTGGCGCTTTTTCTATTAGGCGCGCCTAGGCGAGCGCCCGGGCCGACTTTTACAACATAGATAGGAGGTTCTTTCTGTACCTCTGCTTTATCATTTACACGTGTCTTAATAAAAAAGTTACATTCATTCCATAAGCAATCCATACCACCAGCTCCCTTTTCAGTAAGTTCTTGGACAAAACAATTAGCCGTACTCCGCCTTACAAAAACTACAAAGCCGTAGCTAAAGTATCTCAGTATGAATAAAAAGGATTAAAATTCCGATCGCTCATTCGCGATCACTAATGGGACAGCACTTTGTCCGTCAGAATTTTAGACCATTTGTGATGGAAAACTTAGTTATTATGACAGTTCTTGGCGAGCTTTAATTAGAATAGTCTTGCAAGATGCAGGTAAGGTTTTCCAGATGAAAATTGGAACTAACTCTTTTAATAAGAAGCATACAAATTTGTGAGGCATGGGTTAACCGTTAAAGCATCTACTATTCAGAGAATCAGAGGGACTAAATTTGAAACCATAAAAATATTTTCATCAAAGTATTATTTCATAGAGAACTAACGAAACAAATAAACATTATATTACCAAAACAATCAAATAAATTCACAAAATAAAACATGAAAATTACATTAGTTGCTTTTCAGAATTTTTTTAATACGCTATAAACGAAATAACTGGTAGATTATTTGATGTCATATGGTTAATAACACTTCGTTTAAAATTCTGTGCAGAGTAGTTTACATACTGCTCCTTCATATATTCCTGCCTTATGCATTCCTTCAATAATTTTGTGGTTCCTTCATCCGACGTCGCTGCCAAAGTTTTTAAAGAGAGAAAGTTTTCTACGTGACTGGAAATGTAAAAGTCGTGCCAGAAGGAAAATTGAGAACCTACATATGGAAGTTTTACTTCCTTCAATACTTTTGAATGCACGTTGTAGAACAAGATAACATCATCATTTTCAGTAACAGCCTCCAATACAGAATCACCTGGTTAGAAAAAATTACAATTGCGGCACTAGATATAGCAGCACGTTTGTATAACTTTGTTTTTCTTTTTAAAGTAACATTGTCCAACTCTCTTGGAAGAACAAACTGAATAATTTCCTTATCCCAAACGTGATTAACTGTGTCTTTCAATATATGTAGTACAACCTTGCCAGAGGAAGGTTGAAATGCTTAATATATGTAGTACAACCTTAATCCCAAACGTGAAATGCTTTATTATATCTCAAGTCTTTGGATTATGTCTACAGAAAACAATCTTGAAATGCTTAATCTCTCTAACCAAATGATAGAGCAGTTGATCATACCAGAGGAAGAACCGGAGGAAGTTCTAATGGACAAAAGCATTTTACTTGAATCTCCAAGCTTAGATTGGTCTCTGACAGTGCTGGGAAGAGTATGTACAAGCAGATTAGTGCTCAAATGGGAAGTTATCAACCACATCCGAGCGGAATGGAGAATGACAACTCCACCAACTGTTTCTCCATACAAGAACAAAGATATGAAGAATATGTATATCCTCAAATTTCACAATGAGTCTAACTATTTCAAATTGAAGGAACAAACGCCATGGTATGTAAAAGGAGATGTTATGGTGGTACACCCTATCCCACCAACTGGTATTCCAAAAGATAATAGCTTGGATTTTCGCATTGATCTTTTTTGGCTGAAAGCGTTGGCTGTGCGTATTCAATACATCACAGAGAAAGGTTTGAAGAAGATAGTTAGGCCAGCAGGCATATATCAAAAGCATGATGACCCTTTTGGCAGCAATATGCTTGAAAAGGATGTTATGGTTCAAGTTCTGGTTAATTTAAAAAAGAAGGTGGCTAGGGAAATGGTGGCAAAAGAGTTTGAATACGATACCCTCCCAAGCTACATATGCAGCAAATGTGGCATCATTGATCACCCTGAAGAACCATGTGAATGGAGAAGACAGTAGCTAAACCCAAACACTCATGTTCCATCAATTAGGAGTGGGACAGAAAGGGTGACTGAAGAAACCAACAGAGAGCGACAACCAGAAATGGTAGAAGCAAATACTACAAAAACAAGGAATGTCTCAACCAATATGGAAGGAACGGGAACCTCTGCTGTGAAGAATAAAGCATTAGAGTTAGAAGGAGCAGGCATTTCTGAAGGAAGAGGGCCTGATGTTGGAGTAATAGGAACTGCAACGTTCGCCAGACCGGATGAAGTGATGCAGGAAGGAAATAACAACAAAAGGGAATTGGAAGGAGCAGGAAAGCTCTCCGCTAGCCAGAAGGAGAAAGGTGTTCAGACAACAACAAGTCATACTCTAACCAACAAAGAGCTAGCTGAAATCCTTAATCCAAAAAAGGGAATTGTTATTAGGGAAAACATTGAACTGGAAAATTTCAACTACAAACTTCACTGACTTACTTCAACAAACAATATATCCTTTCAATTACTCTTTGCCAGCACCCAATCTGCAGCCAACCCAACAAGCAAAAACTAATACCGGCCCCAAACAAACTCAAAGGGCTAGGAGAGGAAGCAATTCTAAACCAAAATCCACATACCCTCCTAAACCAAAACCCATCATCACCAAGGATCAAACATAACGCAAGAAAAAGGAAAACGGTAGGGGACAAAGCCAGCACTCAAGAAGGAGAAATCCTCAAGAAACCTACATGAGAGAACAGAGGTACCACACTAATGAAAAGTAAAATGCTCCATGATGGATCAACCTTCAATATTGGTTCAACATCAACATCTACAAAAACCAAAAAGCTCGGTCAACCATTGATCCCCAGCATGGTTATCAACAATGCCTCCGCGACTTGCAACTCTACTTTAGCTGATCCCACTAGCTCGCTACAAGGAATAAATAATGACAAGCAAACGTTGGGGAGGAATGCGCCATCAACTGACAACAACAAAAATCCTCTTCCTCAAGGGAATCAGGTACGCACCACTACTAGGCCTAAAGCATACTACTATTCCCTTTGGAATCATGCGTTATATAACATTACTATCTGTGCTGCTTGCGATAACCATATAAATATCCTAATGGCCTACTATAAATATCATTTGCATAATAACCATTTCAGACACCATGCTGGGAATCTTAGAACATTTGCATGGAATTGCCAAGGTTTGAAAAATGATACTACCCAATCCTCTTTGAAGGATATTGTTAATCTGAATGATCCAGACATTTTGTTGCTGTCCGAAACAAAGAATGTAGGTCAATTTGTTGCGAATTGCACCATGAATTTGGGGTATAAGCATTGGTTCATTGTTGATCCAATAGGCCTTGCTGGGGGACTGGTTGTCGCCTGGAAACAAGGAAATCAATTGAAGATAGGAGTTTCTTTTGAGAATTTAATAAACTGCCATATTACTAACCCCATCAACGGAAGAGAAACTATAGTCTCTTGCGTGTATGGTCCTGTTAATTGGCCACAAAAGGAGAAATTCTGGAAGTACATCTCAGAAGCTGCAAGCACATTCAACAACGAATGGATTGTTAAAGGTGATCTTAATCTCACTCTTCATCAACAAGAAAAGAGAGGAGTTGGTGCTTTCAACAGGGGGAAGCAGATAAGATCATGACAATGTTAGCTAGAGCTGATCTACAAGATTTGGGTCATCTAGGATACAGTTTCACTTGGACAAATAAAAGAAAGGATGGTCAGTTAACTGAAGCTAAATTGGACAGAGGTTTAGCGAATACCAATTGGTGTAGGAGTAACCCAAAAGCCACCATCACTCATCTCCTAGCCGTGGGCTCAGATCACTGCCCCATTCTCCTAAATACCAAACCACAAAACCATTCAACCCACAAACCTTTCAAAGTCCTAGGTATTTGGCTGCGACATCCATCTTGCAAGGAGTTGGTCAAGAAGGCGTGGAACAAACCTACTCAAAGAAATAAAGCTTTTAAGTTAGCCAAAAAATTAAAAAACACGAAGCATCAGATCTGGCTGTGGAACAAGTACACTTTCAGGGATATAAAAGAAAACATCAGCAGAGCAAAGATACAAATGCAGCAGTTAACCATGGACATGAACCTACAAGATAGAAGTACAGTTTTACGGAATAAAGAAAAGGAATTAGCGTACTGGTAAAAAACCGAAGAGAATTTCTGGAAGGACAAGAGTGGTGACAAAGACATGGTGCTGGGAGATCGAAACACAGGGTAATTCCATCAGAAGGCGGAAAAGAGGTATCGAAGAAATAAAATTCAATTGCTACAGGATAGTAATGGGGTGTGGATTGAAGGGAAAGATGAAGTTGCATCACTGGTAACTGAACAAGCTGTTGCGACATCTACTAACATTTCTCCTAACAGTAGCTACCTGGATGTGGTTCAGCAAGTTATTAATGAGGAGGATAACAACCTTCTCACTCAATTACCAACCTTCTCTGAGGTAAAAGCTATTATTTTTTCTATGGCTCCGGATAAGGCCCCTGGGCCAGATGGCTACACTCCTTTCTTCTTCCAAACCAATTGGGAGATGGTGGGAGAGGATGTCTACAATATGGTTCTTAGTTTTTTTCAAACTGGCCAACTTCTCAAAGAAAATAATGCCACTTTCATCTCTCTTATTCCCAGGGTAGAATTTCCTCAAAAACCAGCTGACTATAGGCCAATCAGTTTGTGCAATATAGTCTATAAAGTTATTTCAAAATTTTTGGCTAATAGACTCAAGAGGCTATTACCAAAAATCATCTCTCCTTATCAGGCCGCCTTCATACCGGGAAGGAAAATATCTGATAATATTATGGTGGCTCATGAGCTAATCCATACTATGAGAACTAAGAGAGGTAAGGAGTTTCTCATGGGCATAAAAATAGATATGTCTAAGGCGTTCGACAGAATTGAGTGGAATTTCCTACTCTCTGTCATGGGAAAACTTGGTTTTAATGAAAAATGGTGTGGTATGGTGGAACAATGCATATCCACAGCCACAGCTAATGTTTTAATTAATGGTGTTCCCGGAAAAAGGTTTGCTCCTACTAGAGGAGTAAGGCAGCGGGATCCTCTATCTCCCTACCTGTTCATCATGTGTATGGAAGTGTTATCTAGAACACTGTCCATTGCGGAAAAGAAAGACTTAATTCATGGAATCAAAGTTGGTCCTAATGTCCCTTCTATTTCTCACCTGCTTTTCACGGATGATCTTCTAGTCTTTACTAATGCTAATAAAGAAGAGGGTACCAATCTCTTCAAAATTTTCTCAGAATTTAGCAGAGAGTCGGGGCAACTCATTAATTTCAAAAAGTCCGGTATCTTTTTTAGTAACAACACACATCAATCTGTGGTGGATAATGTTACAACCATTCTTGGAGTGCATGAGATCTCCATTAGAGACAAGTATTTAGGATCACCCCTATTTACCCATGCCTCAAAAACTGACTCTTTCCGGTGTCTCATCGATAGAGTTGATAACAAGCTGAAAAGCTATAATAGCACTCTCTCTACGTCCGGGAAGTCTGTCTTGGTGCAAACCTCAACTTCTACTGTTCCTAATTTTCAAATTAATAGCTTTAAAATTCCTATTGACGTAATAAACAAAATCGATAGGTTACAAAGAGAGAGTTTTTGGGGGAAAGATAAAGAAGGAAGCAAAGGGGTCTACCTTAGAGCCTAGGTTTCAATATGTATACCTAAGAGCTTAGGAGGTCTAGGATTCCTTAACCTCAGAGTCTTCGATGCCGCCATGATTGCTAAGGTTTCTTGGAGACTAATGAACGAACCAACAGCTTTGTGGGCACAAATATATGAGCACAAGTACCTAAAGGAGAAGAACATTCTTCAACAAAACTACAAATGCCCTACTACAGCTTCATGGGTTTGGAAGAATATCATTAGAGAGGCGTATAATGTCAGAGAAAATTCGCTGTGGAAGGTGGGAAACGGAAACAACATCAAAATATGAGAGGACAGATGGTGCAAAGAGGGTATTACACAAGTCAAAAATTATAAGGATCTTTCTCCAGTGACATGGTTAAGTGAATTAATGGACTGCAATAATCAGGAGAGGATTTGGGATATGCAAAAACTAGAGACATACTTTGAGGATCACTGCATACCTAATATCATAACTATTGAGATAAAAAGTGGGGAAGAGGATCAAATTACCTGTACTTTGGAACAGAAAGGTTGCTTCACTACTAAGTCGCTTTACAATAAGTTGATAAGAGTTGGAAGAACGGAAGATGCTCAAGCTCAGAGAATGTGGAAAGAAATATGGAGCATGAATGTGATACCAAGAATCAAACCTTCATCTGGAAATGTGTGCTCTCGATCTTACCTCTCAATGAAAGGATTGGTTAGATTATTCACTCAATTAACAAATTATGCCCCAACTGTGGGAAGCAGGAAGAAACCCTAACCCATTTATTTATGTATTGTGATTTTACTCTTGCTGTGTATGATAGGCTAGGTCTTAATATATTATATTGAATACCGATTTGGACTTTCACAAGTGGTTTTTAAATTGCTTATATAGCCCTAGTCATGATATTATCTATAAAGGAAATAACGCGGAAGTAATAGGAACGGCCATGTGGGGAATTTGGAAAGCTAGGTGTGCTTGGGTTTTCGATAAGAAAGCTCTAAACATAAGTAGAACAACTGATTTGATCGTCACAACAATAAACAACAATAGAAATACCAAACTCAACCTAGATAATAACCAGGAAATAGAAGTTAAGAGGTCTAGTGTTTCAGTTAAACCTGACAGTTTTACCATTAAGGTTAATATTGCGTGTGCTACCAGAAAGAATTCTAATTATACTGCAATTGCTTTAATTACTTCTGATAATACAGGGGATTTCCTTGGAGGAAGGGCTCTCCCAGCAGTAGAGGACGATGGGACGGACTTGGAGGAGCAGGCAGCTTCTACGACAATCCAATGGTTACGGCAATTGAATCACCCAAATGTGCAAATTGACAGTGACAACGAGAAAGTCTTGGAAGCAATCTCTCTTCAAGTTTTAGAACTCTGTAACGATCGAATCAAGCTGCATGGAGACAACACTAAAAACTTTATATTATGCATCAATAGTATTTGTAGTATTAACTTAATCCTAGCAGTTGAGAACCATATAGCTTGTAAGCTAGCAACTAAGAGTCTTAACTTGTCTGTTTTTTGTGACTGGTATCCTCAAAACTCTCAAGAACTTTCTGCCGACTCTGGTGAGATAGGAAGGGAACAATATTATTGTCATGTAACTTGCAGGGCTACCCCCTATTTCTTTTATTAAAAAAAAAAGTAGTACAACCTTGCCGCTATAAGAAAGAGGTTTCTTCATTCTTGCGTAACATAAACATCCTTTGTACACCGATGGGAAAAAGTTACCATTATTATAATTCAAAAAAAATTCATCATCATCCGGAAGCTTAATTATTTGAATCTTAATTATTTCCAACAATCATCCAAACTATCTTGCTAAGGGTATCTTAAAAGTATAGAAAGCCCAAGTTACCCTATTCCAAATATTATAAATTATTATTTGTTTTGTTTTTCTTTTTCTAAAAAAGACTTAAGTTTAATTTTTCTTTTTAACTTTGTCTTTTGAAAACACCAAAAATAAAATCGTTGTGGATAATTGATGAATACCATGCTGATGGTATAAAGTCGGCACTGTTTATGTGTTGAATACCATGTTGGAAGTTTACAATGTACTTCATCAACAACAATTGGCACGATATTCAATACATAAACAATGCCGACCATCTGCAGTCGACACGGTAATCACTACATGAACAACGCCGACCATTTACAACCCTCATTGAAGAATAAAACTTAACCATACCAACTGCAGTTCTCATTGTAGAAAATCTGATATCAAAGACTTAATGAAAAAAAAGACAAGATACTCAAAATACTTCTCTTAATTGATGTAGTTTAAACTCATGGATCAACAGCCTATTTATATGTTTACAAACTTGACCTTCAAGTAATAAACACTTTCCTAACATAATCAAACTCTAACAAAGAC
>JAJJMB010008983.1:2115945-2142523 GCA_023531105.1 Papaver atlanticum
TAATACTTGCAACCCAAGTTTACTTCATAAACACCGTACCAACGTGTCAACAATACTTGTTGATCCATTCACATTGTGTCAACTGTACCAGTTGATCCAACCATACTGAGTCAACTTTCATAGTTGATCCATACTTCTTTCTTCACACTGTATCAACATAACTTGTTGATCCCTTTTATCTTCTTCATAGTATCTTGGTTTATTCTTCAACATCCTCCCTTAAACCAAGATACTCTTTGCTAATCATTCCCAATTTTCCACGCAAGTAAATGAAAGTGTTAGACTTCAAAGACTTGGTGAAAATATCTGCTACCTTCTCTTTACTTTCACAAAACTCCACAACTATCTCCTTGTTACTGAAAAGCTCTCTGATGTAATAAAACTTAATATCAATGTGCTTACTCCTTCCATGAAGCACAGGATTCTTAGTTAGTGAAATTGTTGACTTATTATCACATATTATTGTTGTTGGTGTCTTCTGTTCTTGAAACAATGACTTCAGCATCAATCTCAACCACACAGTTTGTGTAGCACAATTGCTAGCAACTATATACTCAGCTTCTGTTGTAGATAATGTAACAACTTTTTTCTTTTTAGATGACCAAGAGAAGAATCTTATTCCTAACTGAAATCCATAACCAGATGTGCTCTTTCTTCCTTCTGTATCTCCATCCCAATCACTTTCAGTGAAACCAACTAATTTTTGATCTTCTGAAACAGTATAAAAAATTCCCATGCTAGTTGTTCCTTTAACATATTTCAGAATACGTTTTGCAGCTTGTAAATGTGATTGTCTAGGAGCTTTTATAAACAAACTAACCAGTCCAACTGAATATATGATATCAAGTCTTGTAGCAGTCAAATATCTCAGACATCCAACAAGACCCTTAAAGTCTGTTGAATTCACAAGTTTTCCTGACCCTTCTCTTCTCAACTTCAATCTCTCTTCTACTGGTGTAAGATTGGATTGCAATTATCCATCTTGAAACGCTTTAGTATTCCTTTTGCATATCAATGCTGATTAATAAAAACTCCTCTTTCAGATTGTTGTACTTCTATCCCAAGAAAATATGACATTAAACCAAGATCTGTCATCTCAAACTCCTTCACCATATCCTCCCTGAATTCATTGATCATCTCAGAACTATTTCCAGTAAATATAAGATCATCCACATATAAACACACTATAATATGATTGCCAAGATTATCAGCTTTCAAATATAAAGTATGTTCATGTGGACATCTTATAAACCCTTTCTTAATGAAATAAGAATCTATTCTTGTATACCAAGCTCTTGGTGCTTGTTTCAATCCATATAAAGCTTTGCTTAGCTTATATACTTCATTCTCCTTCCCCTCCATAATGTAACCAGCTGGTTGTTCAACATAAACTTCTTCTTCCAACATTCCATTCAAGAATGATGACTTCACATCCATCTGAAAAATCTTCCAATGCTTTTGTGCAACTAAAGCAATTATCATTCTTACTTTATCAAGTCTTGCAACTGGTGCAAATGCTTCTGAGTAATCTACTCCTTGTTTTTGTTTATATCCCTTAGCAACTAACCTTGCTTTCAGTCTATCTACTTCACCATTTGACTTGTATTTTGTTTTGTAAACCCACTTAACACCAATAGGTTTCTTTCCTGGTGGAAGTGTAGTAAGTTCCCAAGTATTATTCTTCTCAATTGACTTTAGCTCTTCATTCATGGATTGAATCCAACCTTTCTCTTTAGAAGCTTCTTCATAAGCTACAGGATCCCAGTCTCCAAATAATTTAAAATTCACCACATCATCATCAGTATCTTCATTATCTCTTGATAAAACATAATCATTCAACCTAGATGGTATGACATATTTCCTTCTTGGTCTTGTAGTTTCTTCTTGTGGTATTGCTTCTGTTCTTGCTTCTTTATGGTGTTCTTCAACATTGTCTTGAGTTTGCACTTCTTCTTCAACTACTATTAGAACTGTTCTGACAGCAGTAGGTGGATCAACATTCCTTGTTGATCCAGTATGTGAATCATTATTTCTTGTTGATCCAGTATGTGGATCAACATTCCTTGTTGACCCAGAATTTGGATCAACATTGTTTGTTGACCCACTACTCCAATTCCATTATAAATCTTCATTAAATATCACATCTCTACTTTTGATAATCTTTCCAGTTTCTGGATTGAACAACTTGTACCCTTTGGTTACTGAACTGTAACCAACAAGAATACACTTCTCACTCTTGTCATCCAACTTCTTTCTAAGTTCTTTAGGTACATGTGCATATGCAATACACCCAAAAATTCTCAGATGTCTTACACTTGGTCTTGTACCTATCTAAGATTCTTATGGTGTCATATTGTTCAAACTATTTATAGGACATATGTTAAGGAAGTACACAGCTGTATCAACTGAATATCCCCATAACCTCTTTGGTAAATCTTTTGTTCTTCTTATAGTTCTTGCCATCTCCATTATGGTTCTATTCTTCCTCTCTGCAACTCCATTTTGTTGTGGTGTATATCTTGAAGTTAATTGATGTTGAATGCCATGTTTTTCCAGAAAACTGTCAGCAACATTATACTCTTTGCCTATATCAGTTCTTAAGATCTTGATACTCTTACCAATTTGTTTCTCAGCATAAGGTTTAAAACTTATAAAAGCTTGAAAAGCATCACTCTTCTGTTTAAGTAGATATGCCCATGCTTTTCTACTAAAATCATCAATGAAAGTTATAAAGTAATTGTTACCTCCATGTGATGTTACTTCAATAGGACCACATAAGTCACTATGAACAATCTCAAGCTGTTGTTCTGCTCTTCTTGCTTTATTTACTGGGAATGGATCTTTGTGTTGTTTTCCAAAGATGTAATTCTCACATCTTGATTCTGGAAGCTCAATAAAAGGTAAACTAGATACCATCTCCTTCTTTGCTAAAACTTGTAAACAGTTAAAGTTCACATGTCCCATTCTCTAATGCCACAACCAAGAGTCAGTATGTACATGAGTATTATAACAACTTTCTCTTTGATGTTGAATATTCAATTGAAACAATCTATTCTTTGTCATCTGTACTTTTGCTATCAACCTTCTTCTTCTGTCTCTGATGAATCAAAAACCATTGTAAATATTCATAGAATATCCTCTTTCAGACAATTGACCCATGCTCAGTAAATTTTGATGTAAACCTGGTACATAAAACACATCCATGATGTATGACTTTGAACCATTCTTAAGAACAATTCCTATTGTTCCTTTTCCCATAACTGGAATTGTAGAACTATTACCAAACTTTACAGTTGATCTAACAGACTCATCTAGCTTATCAAATAAGTCTTTTATACCACACATATGATTACTACAACCCATATCTAAGTACCACTTAAGTTGAGGTTGTTCTTCTGCTACATGACATGCAAAAGTAGCATATTTTCATCCTTCTTTTATTGTTATTCTTCTGCTTGACTTTCTGCAATATTAGCTTTGCAGTTTGCCTTGTAGTTGTTTGCTATTGTATTTCTAGATTTAATACACTCAACAGAAAAGTGTCCAAAATCTCCACAGTTAAAACATTGAATCTTTGATCTATTAACTTGTTTTCTTCCTTGAAAACCTCCAGTATTAGATCTTCCTCCATTGTTGTATCTTCTCTGAAAACCTCCAGCATTAGATTTTCCTTGATTATTTCTCCATCTTACTTGACTTTGTAATGCTTCTTCAACTTGTTTTGCAGCAGCTGTTTTCTCTAGCAACCTTTGTTCATAAGCTTGTAATAAACCCACCAACTCATTAAGAGTCATAGTTGCAACTGTGTTGCATTCTTCTATAGCGGTAACCTTTGATTCAATAGTATCATCATTAGCTTTCATCTCATTGACAAGGTTCAGTGTCTTTGAGAAAAACTCTGATATTGTTTCATTAGTCTCCATCTGCAATAACTCATATTTTCTTTTCAAAGTTTATAATATAACCTTCTTGACCTTGTCAGATCCTTTGTAATAGCTTATCAAACCATCCCAAGCTCTTTTAACTTCTTTAATGTAGATAACTCTATCCATGAGAGATTCATGAATACCCTGATGAAGAACATATGTAGCTTTAGAATACTTCTT
The DNA here is from genome assembly GCA_023531105.1 of Papaver atlanticum. Taxonomy (NCBI): domain Eukaryota; kingdom Viridiplantae; phylum Streptophyta; class Magnoliopsida; order Ranunculales; family Papaveraceae; genus Papaver; species Papaver atlanticum. The sequence continues at coordinate 2,120,052 of JAJJMB010008983.1, forward strand.
CATGTTTTCTGTTAAGATTGCTTGCTGAGCTGCTTCAACTACATCTCCTTCTGCTGGTTCTACATAACCATCTTTCACGATATCCCATACCTCTTGGTATATGAATATATTCTCCATCTGCAACCTCCAGTGTTCAAAGTTTTTACCTTCAAACATCGGTACCTTAATTGAACTTAAACTTGTCATCTTCTTCAACTCTACAACTCATACCCATATCCCTAAAATCTGATACCAGTGCTCTGATACCAGATGTAGAAAATCTGATATCAAAGACTTGATGAAAAACAAGACAAGATACTCAAAATACTTCTCTTAATTGATGTAGTTTAAACTCATGGCTCAACAACCTATTTATATGGTTACAAACTTGACTTTCAAGTAATAAACACTTTCCTAACATAATCAAACTCTAACAAAGACTCTTCTAGAAAACTCTCACGTAAACAACTTCTAAAACAAGTAATACTTGCAACCCAAGTTTACTTCATAAACACCGTACCAACGTGTAAACAATACTTGTTGATCCATTCATATCGTGTCAACTGTACCAGTTGATCCAACCATATGTGTCAACTTTCATAGTTGATCCATACTGCTTTGTTCACACTTATCAACAGAACTTGTTGATCCCTTTTATCTTCTTCATAGTATCTTGGTTTATTTTCAACAATATGGTCAGCATAATCATGATTTTTCTGGAAAAAAATCGCAACAGTCGACATGGTATTCATTTGTTTCCATGCCGACTTCAATGTGTTGCTAATGCTATAATCAATCTAAATCAATGTAGCATTTAGCTTAGCTTTTATTTTATACCACTGTGAATGGTCCAAGTGACCCAAACTCTATTTGAGCTCAAGATTCGTCCATACAGCTAAAGTGCCACAGCAAGAACATCCAGCAGAATCCTTTTCAACATAGTTATCATATAAGAACAAGTATCTCAACCAATGAATCCGCTGACAGTTGTAATAAATGGAGAGTTAGTTAATTATGTCATAGATTCACTAATAAAATATGTACTTTGGTAAAAATCAGTTATGGATTCTGTTGTAATTGTAACAGCCACGCCAGTAATTTTTTTTATTTTTTTTTGATTTTGACAATATCAGTGCGGGAATTGAACCCGTAACCTATAGGTTGGGAGCCCAGCCACGCCAGTAACTTACCTGACTGTTAGTAACCCATTGTATCCTTAGACCGCATCACCACCAAAGTCGAGCGGTGCCCACGAGGACAACACCTTGTTAATTCCATCTCATGTTAACATATGAACGTAACCTGGTTGAGAAGACTATGTCGCAACATGCATTCCTTTGATGGACTCATATATATACCGAATGTGCAAACTCCAAAGGACTCCAAAGGAACCTTTGAAGGGAAACACAAGGTTTCCATCCTTGACAATTCGACCAGCTACTATCTGAACTTTCTTTGTAAGACTCCAACTTACAAGTTGTCACCTGTTCAATTAGCCCAAACGTTACCCGAAAAAATCTTAGTGTTAGCGGAAATCCGTAGAGCTTTTGTACTGCAGCTACAAAAATCGCAATTGAATGAGTTCGACTCCTTTAGGGATTCGTATATAATCCATATTAAGAAGTCGTCTAAAAATAGAATACAATACCCACCGTGATCTCCTTTCCTTTTCCGGCCCTGACTTCAAAACTCAAAGTCTTTAAAAAATCCAATTCAGCTTGTGGAACCACCATCCAATATCTCTCAAATTTTTCTCAACCCTTTCTTCAAGAAAACAAGTAATTTCTCGTTTAGTGTCAGCAATGGCAGTTATCTCTGATTTTCAAGAAGACGAAAATATCATTGATCATCAAGAAGAGATCGTCCAAAATAGCAAACCCTCATCTTCAGCTTCTTCTGATGATAAGCCTGAGAAAGAAGAATCAGCTACTTCTGATGATAAGCCTGAGAAAGAAGAATCTAAGCCTGAGAAATAAGAATCTAGCAAGAGAGTTCCAAATAAGGGCAATGGTTTAGATATGGAAACCTATTCTTGGACCCAAACTCTACCAGAGGTCACTATTAGTGTTCCTGTGCCCGCGGGAACTAAATCAAAATCTGTTAGTTGTGAAATCAAAAAGAACCATCTCAAGGTTGGATTGAAGGGACAACCTTGTATTATAGATGTTGATTTCTACCAATCTGTCAAGGTCGATGATTGTTTCTGGAGCATAGAGGATAACAAGGTTATATCTATTCTTTTGACTAAGCAGAATCAAAAGGACTGGTGGAAATATCTTATGCAAGGTGATCCTGAAATTGATACTCAAAAGGCTGAACCTGAAACCAGTAAGCTCTCTGTCTTAGATCCTGAAACTCGGTCAGTTGTCGAGAAGATGATGTATAATCAGCGTCAGAAGCAGATGGGTCTACCAACAAGCGAGGAGACGCAGCAGCAAGAGATGTTGAAGATGTTTCAGGCTAAGAATCCAAATATGGATTTCTCCGGAATGAAAAATATGATTTCTCCGGAATGAAAACCGCTCAGAGAGGCCGCTAACTGATCTGTAACCTCGTTTGATTGGGCCCTCTAGAAACTAATTGGGGGCCTCCGCTAGAGGACAAAAAGGGTCACTAAAACCTAATTTGAGTCACCCCTTATCCAAAAAAAAAGAGGCTAATCTACCCTTATATAATTAGTGATAATCTTAATTAATTAGTGATAATCTTACTTAATTAGAGTTTAAATTTGTTTTTTCAAAAAAAAATATTTATTTTTTTTGTATGAAAAATCGTCATGGTTTTGAAGTGTTTCAATGACGACTCAAAACAGTCGTTATCCTTAAAATGACGACTTTAAACAGTCGTTACCCTTTCAATGACGACTCTAAACAGTCGTTATTGCCTATAAAAGAGTCGTTATCTTCTTCGAAGAGTCATTAATGGCGGAAATACGTAGCATGTACGACTGTTTGGAGTCGTCATATACATAATCAATTCCCTGACGACCCTTTGAAAGGGTCGTTATTTTTTTTAAAGCGTCGTCAGGGAATTGATTATGAGTATGATGATATGAGTTTTAATTGTAGTAAAAATAGTGGTAATAGGATTCGATGCTCGAACTTGTGAAGGATTCTTTTAGACTCAAATTAACTAAAATAAAATTGTATCAAATTATAAAAAAGACACCGAGACTTTGGATTCCACCATTGACCAATTATTTGATAAATTCTAATCAATATTCATGCAATATTTTTCTTTAAAGTGATTCTAATATTTGCCTCTAATTTGGTTCTTGAAGTAATAATTGTAAGCACGAAGTATGAAACATCAAAAGTATTAAAACCAAGCATATCCCATCAAAACACTTCACAACTACTCAATAAAAACCAATTTTTCTTTTAAGTTCTATGCAAAAAAATCATGTAAAATAATTGCAATAAATAATAAAAATAGAATTATACCACTTTTCATGGAACAATGGCTTCCTCCGTCGCCTCGGCTAAGGGGTTTAGCTCCTCATATTAATCTCTTGCTCAAAATACATCTTTGGTGTTCAAAAGTTGATTAAAAGAGTGAAAAGTTCTGAACAGCGGGTTCTGTAACGAATATAATTGTAACGAAACCTATTTCTACAGCGGAACTGTTGCGAAGCGAAGATAACTGTTGCAAAAATTGTTACAAAAGGTTTAAAGTTTGAAAGTTACGGTCACAGAATCTGCGACTTTCTTTTTCTGCTGTTTATGTTCTTCGTCTTCTCCGGCTCAGTTGTGCACCAGCAGAACGTGATTTTTTTTCAATGGTTTTTTTAGCTTCTCTAAGGCTCTAAACTTCCCCTAACTTCTTCCTATCCTTCCTAGGACCCTAACCAACCCTTTTATACATAGTAGAGCAAAGAAAATTCGAGAATAAACTTGGTTTTTTCCTCCACAGCAAGTTTCGATATTTCCTTCTTTTTTTTCTGTTTCACGTGCATTCGATCAATAAAAGCTCTCCAAACTCCTCCCTTGATAGAAACAAGTCTTTAAGAAGAGTTTCCTTCCACTTCTACACGTAAGTTTCCAAGAATAAACCAAGAAACTTGCCCAAAATAAACCATGATATTTTTTGGAAAGTTTTCGCTTCCAATTCGAGTTCTAGCCACTTTGGATCCATTCCAACACCCTTACCTTGCCTGTTAGGTCCATAGGAACAAACCCAATCAAATTCAGGCCTTTAATATCCCTAAAAATCGATCAAAAATCCATCCAAAAAAATCGCCTGTGTAAGGAAGAAATTCCCGCCATTTTTGAATATTTGAAAACGTGAAGAAATTTGTCCTCCCCCTATCCAGTCTCGGTCTGTGCTTAGCAGCTGCCTGAAAATGGGTTACCCCTTATCCAAAGTGAGAGTCCGAATAGCAAATGTCCTCCCAGGAGCCTTTAACAACTTTTCGAGCCAATTTTCCCGTAAGAGCCCATTTTTCCAAAAACACCTACAAGGGGGTAAAATACCAAAATTAGTACAGAAATGGGTACTAACACTATACATAAAAGAGATGAAAATAGACACATAAATGCGTCTATCATATGACGACTGCAAACAATAGTTATTGTTTTTGAAGTGTCGTTACTGGACAGTCGCTATTGTCTAAAAAGAGTCGTTAGCTTCGAAGATTCATTAATGGCAGAAATGCATTAAAGGGTCGTAATAGTATTGAATACGACCATGACGACCCTTAAGAGTCGTTATTGTCTTTGAAAGGTCGTTAATTAGAGTCGTTATTTGAAGAAGAAAAAATAGTTAAGGGTAAAATAGTATATTCAATACATTTTATAACACCCCTAAAATATTTGGGGTGGGAATAAAATGGCTGAGGCCCATAATTAGTTTCTAGGGCCCCCAATCAAACGAGGATCTGTATCTACTACTTTTTGGCAAGAATCCGTATGATTTATTTCGTTACGGTGCTTAGTCTCTTATTTGGATTATCTTTTACTATGTTCTTTTTTCTAAGTTAACTTTAGGTTTCGATATTATGGGATTCTATTTTATTTATTTTTCCAAAGTTGCTCATAGTTAAGAAAATTTTCTATGAATTGTTGGAACTAAATATTTCAGGATTTCAGCTTTCAACTTTGGTTTGCTTATTATTTATTATTTATAATCACCTCTGAAGCTATGTGTATCAATAAGTCCATGACTGCTAAGATTCCATATGGCATGTCTATAGGTCACAAAACTATCATCAAGTGTTTGCACTCAACAGCTTTGCCTACCCTTATATACTGCAGCCTACTAAATTCATTCTGTAAAGATAATGTTGTGGTACCATCTTAAAACATATAGATACAAACAAAGCAATCTACAGACACAAGATCACCCATATTAATCGCATGCCAGTACAGTCTGACTTAGGAGAACAAATAAATAAGTTCATAAGGAAAAGCAAGAACAAAAATACTTCATTAATCAGTAATTGCTAGTCTATTCGGGTTATAGATGAAAGACTAGAACATATTTATATTTTGGTACTACTAGAGATACAAATATAATCCAAAAAAACAAAAGTATAATGCAATTCACTTTGTAGAAGTAGTTTAATCCTAAAGGGTGATCTGGTGAACGGCTTATTACTAATATACTTGATATTCAAAAGGCCTAACCAAACAAATCTATAACTATATATATATATAATATAAAGAAAAGAGGTGTCTTCTCCTGTTGACAATTAAATTATTACGCTAACATTCCATATGGCATGTCTGTGGGTCACAAAGCTATCATCAAGTGTTTGCACTCAACATCTTTGCCTACGACCATATACTGCATCCTACTAAATTCATTCCGTAAACAAAATGCTGTGGTATCATCTTAAAACATATAGATACAAACAAAGCAATCTACAGACAGAAGATCACCCATTAATTGCCAGTACTCTGACTTAGGAGAACAAATAAATAAGTTCATAAGAAAAATCAAGAACCAAATACACCAATATAAGTAATTGCAAGTCTATTCGGGTTATAGATGAAAGACTAGAACATATTTATAGTTTGGTACTACCAAAGATGCAAATATAATCCAAAAAGCAAAGTATAATGCAATTCACTTTGTAAAAGTAGTTTAATCCTAGAGGGTGATTTGGTGAACGGCTTATTACTGATATATTTGATATTCAAAAGGCCTAACAAAACAAATTTATAACTACTATTATATATATATAATATATAAAGAAAAGAGGTGTTTTCTCTTCTTGACAATTAAATTATTACGCTAAGATTCCATATGGCATGTCTGTAGGTCACAAAATTATCATCAAGTGTTTGCACTCAACATTTTTGCCTACGCCTATATGCTGCAGCCTACTAAATTCATTCCGTAAACAAAATGTTGTGGTATCATCTTAAAACATATAGATACAAACAAAACAATCTACAGATACAAGATCACCTATTAATTGCCAGTACTCTGACTTAGGAGAACAAATAAATAAGTTAACAAGAAAAATCAAGAACAAAAATACACCATTATCAGTAATTGCCAGTCTATTCGGGTTATAGATGAAAGACTAGAACATATTTATAGTTTGGTACTACAAGAGATACAAATATAATCCAAAAAACAAAGTATAATGCAATTCACTTTGTGGAAGTAGTTTAATCCTAAAGGGTGATCTAGTGAACGGCTTATTACTGATATACTTGATATTCCAAAGGCCTAACCAAACAAATTTATAACTATTATATATATAATATAAAGAAAAGAGGTGTTTTCTCTTTGTACAATTAAATTATTATGCTAAGATTCCGTATGGTATGTCTGTAAGTCACAAAACTATCATCAAGTGTTTGCACTCAACAACTTTTCCTACGCCCATATACTGCAGCCTACTGAATTCATTTTGTAAACATAATGTTGTGGTATCATCTTAAAACATATAGATACAAACAAAGCAATCTACAGACACAAGATCACCCATTAATTGACAGTACTCTTACTTTGGAGAACAAATGAATAAGTTCATAAGAAAACTCAAGAACCAAATTGATGCAATTTTAGATAGTGGTAAGAATGGGTTCGTTCAGACTTGTGAAGATTCGAGTTTTTAAAATTAATAAAAATTATATACAAAAATATTACAATTGGTGCAAGAGGTACTGGGACTAAGGATTTAACTTTTAGAGTGAAAATAACCAAGACACTAGATTCCACTATTACACATGAATAAACGATGATAAGAATTCCAAAACTCTAATTATTTTTAAAATATCTTTTTCTTAATTCACAAATTATCAAGCATATTCTCAAACATTAATTGTATCCCTTAAGCATAGATTATCTAACCAAAGCATAACCTATCTAATTGAATCACAACTAATTAGGAAAAATTATGCAAGCAATTAAAATTCTACAAAGTAGTGATTGAGTGAATTATAAAATACAAATTAGAGAAAAGTAGAATAGTTACCAATTATTCATGCATAAATAGCTTCCTCCGTGCCTTGATTACGCGAGAATTAGCTCATCATTATCATGGAAACATGCTCAAAATTCATCTTTATTAATGCTCAAAAATGGTTCACAAATGATGAAATAGGAGAAAAATTGATAAAAACCGGGTTTGTAACACTTTTGTTCGTTACAAACCGAGCTGTTACAGAGAACGATAAAAATGAAGTGTTGTTGACACTGTCGCAATACGACCCACAAACAGTTGTCGTTGTCACTGTTTAAAAACGACGTTCTTCATGCGTCCAATGTTCTTCGCGTTCATCATCATCAGCAGCAGCAGAAACTGAGTTCTGCAACTTTTGATTTCTTCTTCTATGGCTCTCCTCAGCTCCCCAAACTCTCCACACCCCCTCTAAGTCTCCCAGGGACTCTATTTATACCAGAAACAGGCGTTGAATCTCCTCCATTAATTCCGAAATATTCACAATATCTTTTATTCATGGTACGGGAATAATCAAGATTTTCATTCTCTGTTTAGCTCCTCCACGCGTTTTTAGAAATCCAATCTCCTTATTTGTATCCATTATGGTCCAACACACTCCAAACTCGTGCATTACAGGCATCGAACTCACTGTAATTCATGTTATCCCGTGAAAATGTGTGTAACTCTGATTTGCTCCATGCGATGATTACAGCCAATTCTAATCCAAACAGACACCCATAACAGCTTTCTATGGTCATATCACGTGTACCCATTAAGTTTCAGGGATTTAATCTCACTAAATCACGTCCAAAAATCGATCGAAAATTTGACAGAGAAATAAGTTTATTTTCCCGCTAAAAATCTTCTTTTGAATTTGAGAAGAACATGTCCTCCCCCTAATCCTGCACGGGTGTCCCTTTAGCACTTGTCTTATGGGGTGCAAATAGTAATTTTTGGGCGTAGACAGTAATTTTTCCGGGGTTCCTCCGACACATTTTTGGGGTGCTTCCGGTGCATTTCTGGGGTGCCTTTAGTACTCTATCCTGGGGTGTAAAACACCACTTTTCGAGCCAATTTCGCCGCAAGAGCTTATTTCTCTAAAAATACCTACAAAGACATAAAATAACAAAATAAATACAAAATCGAACACTAACAATATATACAATTGAGACATATTAGACACAATAATGCGTCTATCACAAATACACCATTATCAGTAATTGCCAGTCTATTCGGGTTATAGATGAAAGACTAGAACATATTTATAGTTTGGTACTACCAGAGATACAAATATAATCCAAAAAACAAAGTATAATGCAATTCACTTTGTAAAAGTAGTTTAATCCTAAAGGGTGATCTGGTGAACGGCTTATTACTGATATACTTGATATTCAAAAGGCCTAACCAAACAAATCTATAACTACTATTATATATATATATATATATATATATATATATATATATATAAAGAAAAGAGGTGTTTTCTCTTGTTGAAAATTAAATTATTACTCTAAGATTCCATATGGCGTGTCTGTAGGTCAAAAAATTATCATCAAGTGTTTGCACTCAACATCTTTGCCTACGCCCATATACTACAGCCTACTAAATTCATTCCGTAAACAAATGGTATCATCTTAAAACATATAGATACAAACAAAGCAATCTACAGACACAAGATCACCCATTAATTGCCAGTACTCTAACTTAAAGAACAAATAAATAAGTTCATAAGAAAAATCAAGAACCAAAATACACCATTATCAGTAATTGCCAGTCTATTCGGGTTATAGATGAAAGACTAGAACATATTTATAGTTTGGTAATACCAGAGATACCAATATAATCCAAAAAACAAAGTATAATGCAAATCACTTTGTAGAAGTAGTTTAATCCTAAAGGGTGATCTGGTGAACGGCTTATTACTGATCTACTTGATATTCCAAAGGCCAACCAAACAAATTTATAACTATTATATATATAATATAAAGAAAAGAGGTGTTTTCTCCTGTTGACAATTAAATTATTACACTAAGATTCCGTATGGCATGTCTGTAAGTCATAAAACTATCATCAAGTGTTTGCACTCAACAGCTTTTCCTACGCCCATATACTATACTGTAGCCTACTAAATTAATTCTGTAAACATAATGTTCTGGTATCATCTTAAAACATATAGATACAAACAAAGCAATCTACAGACACAAGATCACCCATTAATTGACAGTACTATGACTTAGGAGAACAAATAAATAAGTTCATAAAAAAAATCAAGAACCAAAATACACCATTATCAGTAATTGCCAGTTTATTCATGTTATAGATGAAAGACTAGAACATATTTATAGTTTGGTACTACCAGAAATACAAATATAATCTAAAAAACAAAGTATAATGCCATTCACTTTGTAGAAGTAGTTTAATCCTAAAGGGTGATATGGTGAACGGCTTATTACTTATATACTTGAAAGGCCTAACCAAACTAATTTACCTAAAGTAAAACCCGACTTTTTGTTTATAAAATGAGAATCGATTATTTTAATTTTTAAAAACAAGTTTATCTGTTTATGGTAATTATTTTTTAGATTATATTTAAAATAACTGATTATTATAATCTTTACCAAACACCCACAAAATCTATTATTATAATTATAATGGATTATGGACTCATAATCCATTAATTTAATCGTTACCAAACATGTATTTTCTACTGTTGACAATTAAATTATTACGCTATACCTCCGTGTTTTATTTAACTTCTGCATGTGTCTTTGCACTTTGTCATACATTATGAAGAACTAAACTTGTTTCCCTTTCCTATTTCTTTTTTCTTCGTCACAAAATCGACTAATACAAAATTCAGTTCTTTCGAGTCGAATTGTATACCGAGTCCAGTTCAAATCTTATGATTTCAATTGAAATCTTTGTTTCAATTTTTCCACCCTGACGTCTCATTAACTATCTTCTAAAGTAGTTCATTATCGAAATCCCCAACTGATCTATGTTGAGATCTTTCTATCGGTATATTAGAGTCTTTTATGAGTTTAATGTGTTCAATCTTATGTATTCGGTGTTTCATATGTTCAACTTAAGTTTTCCCGTGATTATGTTACTTAGTCTGATATTCTGTTTTTTTTCACTGATTAATAATAGGTCTTCAAGAAAAAATTGGTCTCCAATTCTATTAGCGGGTAAATCAGTCCTGGCAGTAAGTTTTTCAATCAACCCTTGATCTCTTGAAGTCATATGTACAAATTAGTTCATTTATAATTTTATGGAATAAAGAGTGTACCCTATCTTGCCTCTATTTTTCCTCTGATTGAGATTTTGGTTTATCAACACTTTCTGAAATTAATCTGTTTAATATATAGAGCCCTATGTATTTATGCACTTAAAATAAGCGAAGCAGACGCTCGAACTTGGAACTGCCAACTTTGAGGTAAGCATTGTAATATCCATCTTTGATTTCATATCTTCATTCTCCTGTCAAATACGGAGGTATATATTATGAAGGATAAGAGTCAATTTTGCACAATAAACCAAAATATGCTGAAGTTTTGAGATTTAAGTGATCATTTAGTTTGAAACAACAAAAGAATATAATATATACTTGATTCGTACATGCTCAAGTCGATACATACAATGCTGCACATAATTTAGTAATGTTGTTATAATTAGTTCATAGCCAAATCCATACATATAAAAAACATTATCAACTCATTAAGCAGTCGATAATTAGTTCATGTACACACATAATCATTGGAACGTATGTATTTGAAAATTTTATCAGAATCAAATAGGGTTAGTTTATTTACAATGGGTGAATATCCATGTAGTGCAGATTTACATAAGGTTGGTGTATAGATAAATGGGTTTTCATTTTTTCCCTTTTCTTATAGGTTGTTACATTTTAATCTTATCCATGCCTAAATGAGTTTGGTTTTGAGCATACTCTCTAAAGGGTGTGCACGTTACATTTTAATCTTATCCATTTTGATAAATTTTGGAGTTACGTAACGAGGGATGAGTATCTAAACATGCGTGGTAATAGGGTTATTCGTTAACTACATAACAAATGAAATATAAATGTCAAATTCACGCTCTTTAGTGGAGCCTGGAAAATCATGGAGTCTAAGTGAATGTTGTGCTTTTACGGACCAGTTGAATTTCTCAAAGGTATCTTGAGACAAAACAACACATAAATTCTAAGAATTGATTACCATATATCTTTTTTGCATTTATGATAAAATCAATAAAGTATTTAAATATAATGAAGAAAATCATAATGATATAAATGAATAAGATATTTTTTTAAGAAAGAAATCATATACAAAAAGAAATCAAATATTATATAAATGAATAATACCAGAATGAAATCATACACATCCATATGATCGTATGATCAATCTTCTCCACCAACCATATCATATTTATATAATTTATCAGTTAATAATGTCGACATTTATCGAGTTAACATGTTGGTTTTTCATATTAGCGATATTTGTTAATGAAAGGTTAGTTGAAGGAAAGACGACTACAGAAGCGGTGAACAAAGCGATAATATAAACCATTAAGGTGAAGTAGTAATATTTTTACATTAATGAATATATTTGATATCATGATTGTCGACGTATTTATTCATATGTATTTATCTTGTTGATTTCCATATTGTAGGTTGAAAATGCTGAGATTACGGATTGTTATGATATCATGGTTGTTGACATATTTATTTATATGTACTTATCTCGTTGATTTTCATCTTGTAGGTTGAAAATGCTGAGATTATTGATTGTTATGATATTTACAGACAACCTAGTCTTAATCATCCTTTGCTTTGTAATCATACAACTACAGGTTTAGTAGATATGTTTACATACTTTTTCCAATAATATATATACTTTTAGACACCTAAGAAATTACTTAATTATTTTTGTTATGAAACAGATGAAACCAAGTTCGTACCAAAGAGGGACAAAATCAAATAATTTGGTGACACTTCAACTTATCCAAACTTGGCATAAGTACGGATCATGTCCTGGGGGAACTATCCCTATTCTGAGGAAAGGAAAAAATTACAATCACACACTCTTATGTAAACATCATTATCCAAGATTATCACTATATGAAACTCATGTAATGTCACGATCAAACGACACTACAAACAACAATATGGTCCATGAGGTATATGTAAATCACATATCATTGATATTACTAATTTGTTTACTTTACTCTATGTGTAAATAGATAATTGTAGTGATCAAGATACATGTTTTTACAGTACAGTATAATTGGTGTGCACGGTAATTTTCTAGGAGCACAAAAAAAAAAAATCTTTGGAAACCATTTACTAAAACAGAAGAAATGAGTATATCCCAAATTTGGGTTACAGCCGGTGATTACCAAGATCATAATACTATTGAAGTCGGATGGCAAGTAAGTTTTTCGTCTAAAATTTGGTCCAAACGAACTTATATTCTCTTTTTGGGCACCATAATAAAAAAAATAAGTTTGTTTTTAACTAGGTGTACCAAGGCCTATATGGTGACGACCAGACTAGATTTTTAATATAATGGACAGTAAGTATTACTACCCCTCTTGTTATATGGAATGGTATGGTTATGAGGTCGTCTTGAAAGGTCGTTTATTATTTATTTTCTTAAGATGATCGAACTGTTTAGTTGTTTTTTTCTTGTTAGACGGATGGATACATGAGCACGGGTTGCTACAACCTCTTTTGTGACGGTTTTGTGCACACTTCGTCAAATATTTCCTTGGTTGCAATTTCACAGAGGTGTCCACTTTCAATAGTGACCAAAAAGATGCCACATTTAGTATTCAGAAGGTAAGAAGATGAAAATGATCAAATTATTATACCCGTTATCAGTTTTGATCCAAAAGCAAAGTAAACATTGAATAACCTAGTAGGACTAAAGTAGTGGAAACTGGTGGATACAATTACAAGGCATTCCAATCAGTTATTATCCAAGTTCTCTTTTCACGAAATTATCTAAGATAACAACATCAGTAAAATGGGGTGGAGAAATCATTAATGGGAAAATAAATGGACAACACACTTCGACTCAAATGGGTAGCGGTCATTTCCCTTCGGAAGGTGGTTTGAAGACGTCGAGTTATTTTAATTGGGTAAAAGTATTTGATGAAAATAACATGATTAAGGACCCTGAAAACGTTGGGAAAAAAATTACGAATCCAAACTGCTACGATTTGAAAATAGACGATGAACATTATGGCACAAATGGCTATGGTTTTTACTATGGAGGTCCCGGTTATAATGATAAATGTAAATAATTACATATATATATATGGCCATAAAATAATTTATTTCGCTTTTTTTTATAAAAATTTCGTATCTAGAATGGTCAAACGGTCTACCAAAAACTTATCAGTAGGCTCCCATACCTTATTTATAATTGAAGTTTTATTTCTCAGCGCTACTATTTATAGGTTCTGGTGAAGTTAAGAAATACAGAAGAAGTAAAGCTTATCTGAGATTGCAAATTGGCCCATCTTATTTTTCGGGGCTCCCATCTGGTTTTGGCTTCGGTAGACGTTAGGGCATTCAAAAAAAATGACATTCTTACACTTACGATGGTAAAATGTTGAAAACTTTAACATTTTAAATTGCTGAAAAACTTGTATGTGCCAAGAACTTACATAAGTGGGGCAATCTATGTATGAATTACTAAGAAGCTTAACATTATGTACAGATCAAAGAAGTAACTAATCACCCTAATCAACCATTTCCAACATCAAAAAATAAAAATGAAAATAGTTTATCAAACACATACAATCACAATAATATTAACCCCGAAAAATTCACCTCTTATTTTACTTGGCAAACTCTTGTTCAGTATAAAAAAATCCATGTAAAACCAAATATCTAAAAAGAAATAGATCAATGGTCAAAATTGTTAGGGTTCATTGATTCAGAGAAAAGGTTAGGGTTTACCAATAGAGAACTGGCTTTGGTAATTTATCCTTTTTAGCAAAAATCGTAGCTACAAAAACAAAGTAAAACGAACAATAATTAGAATAAAATCAACGATGAACAATCAGAAAAGAAGAAGAAAAAGCAAATCGCAAAAGAAGAAAAAATCCTTTTCAAAGTAGAAAAAGGAGCAAATCCCAATTTCCGTCTCGCGATAAGAACACGAAAGTAAGATAATAAGACTAGTTTTTTTACCTGGTGTTTTTCTCCACCAAAGAAAAAAAGAGGATTTGCTCTTTCACCTAGATACGGTGCAAACAGAAAAAATCAACAGAACTATAACAAAGAAACGTGATAGCAAATCAACATCTTGATTATTGGAGAATTGAGATGAAACGGAAAATAAGAGAGAGAGGGAGAGCAGGAAGGCGTGGAATAATAAGAATTAGGGTTTGGAAAAAGGCTACACAAATTTTTTATGTCTGTTATTCAGTGGATACCTAGTATCCTAAATACTAAAATAAACTTTGTGGTGTTATTGGATTAAAAATTGGTGGGATGAAAAAACAAAAGATTCTTATCGGTCGAAATACTCTCTGATGGAGCCAAAAGCTCTAGGAAGAGAGCTTTATTTAGCTTTTAACCACTGCAAAGGAAATTCACCTAAATGCTAGTTTGGTATTACTGTGACTTTTAAAAAAGTGCTTTTTTGTTGTGCGTTGCTGTGCTGTGCTTTGGAAATAAATCGGCATGACATTTGGTAAACTATAATTTAAAAAGCATTGTGCAATTAACAAACTGTAAATTCTGTTTGATAAACTGGTATTTTAAAGTGTTAGTGATGTAATTAATAATGAAAATAGACATATTTCAAAAATTAGTTTTAAGTACAATTTTATTATAAAAAAACGAGTATCTAGCTCAGCTGGTCATCCCCGTTCCCCAAAGTTTCATGCGTTCCAGGAGGTCCCAAGTTCGAGCGCCCAATTGCGTAATATGGCATAAATTAACATGGAAGGTAGAGTTAGTTTGCCACCCTTGTGACACAATCTCACCCCCCCCCCCCCCCCACCCCATCCGCTTCGACTCCCTTGGCTAGGTTATCCATGAGGCTCGCTGGTAGGCAAGCACAACAACCTGTTCAATTAATGTAGTAGTATGTTGTTGGAGCTTAGCTTGTTGGGCTTCCAACTAGTTAATGTAATACTCTTTATCCAATAATTAAAAAAAATCTAATTTTAATATATTTAATAAAATATAAATAATATTGATGTTATTATTTTAATTATTCTTTATTATTTAATATAGAATTTAATGATTATGGTTTTCTTAAAAAATATCATCGTTTTAATTATTATTGTAATTATTATTTTAAAATGAAAAATGAAAAAATAGAGAAATAAAATAAAAGTTAGAAATATAATGTTAAGTGTACAATATTCTAAGGTAAAACTTGTCTTTATAATAAAATAACAAGGTTAAAATAGAGAATCAATTAAATCGAATTACGTGGGTGCACGGCTTCTGCTTTTCCATCTTTTAAAAGCTAGTGCTGAGTAGCCTCTAAAAGCAGGCCTAAAATGAAAGTACTTCTCTCCACAAGCACTTTGAGAAAAAAATTACCAAACACAATTTTGGTAAAAGTTTGTTACAAAGTGTTTTTGGTTGAAAAAAACAATCTCAAACGGGGCTTAAATCATATTATTAATTAATATTAGTTTATTGTTATAACTTATTTTCTTATTATTGGATAAATAATAAATAGTATTACAAGAAACTAGTTGGAAGCCTAACAAGCGAAGCTCCAAACAGCGTACTACTACATTAGTTGAACAGGTTGCCGTGCTAGCCTACTAGCGAGCCTCATGAGGAACCAGCCAAGGGAGCCGAAGCGGATAGGGGGATGATTATGTCTCAAGGGGGGCGGGCAATCTAACTCTACCTTCCATATCAAATTCTACAATAATGTGCCATTTGGAACTCGAACCTGGTACCTCCTGTAGCGCATAAAACATTTGTGGAACGGGGATGACCAGCTGAGCTAGGTACCCGTTTTATTATTACTTTGGATTTATAATATAAAACCAAGATTTTAAAAAGTCAATCCAGAAAAGATCTGGATCAAGCCAGAGCAGCAGCCAGTATCACGGCTATTCTCATTGCAGATGGGTAACTGAAGTTACCTAGACCCAAGCCCATAAGTTTATCTCTACACCAGGCTGTGGCCCAACACCAATCCATACCGGCAGATCAAGACTCAATACACTACAGACGGAGCAGCAAGGGACACACAGGAAATTGCGGGAGCCGGTATAATCATCAGGGATCACTGGGGAAACCGGTAGCACAAGCCGGCTGCCTGCTCGCGATCATCACTGCCATTCTGGCCGAAGCATTTTGCCTTACGATATAGCATCGCCCTTCGCCATAACATGTCTCACCTTCAAAATCCAACTGGACTCAATGGCGTTAATTCCTATCGCACTCCAGGCGTGTTTATGACCTCGAATCTGGTCTGCAATCTGTTAGTTAAAATGCATACCCTTGTGGCCGGACGCGATTTTTAATGCATGCATTTTCTTACGTATCCGTTTGTGTAGGATATTAATATTTTTGAATGAATGAATTAATTATTTTATAAACTAGTAGTATAAACGTAATAAAACATTCATGCATGCATGGGTCTATTAACTAAGAAAATTAATATTTGCATGAGCACAAAGCTATATAAAGCCATATATTGCTCAAGAGAGAGGACACTTGAATTTGAAACAAACATTCCATGTTTCATTACAGAAGTGATATTATTAAGAACTCTCATCTCTTAGGTGCATTCTTGGCAGTGACGAGTAATTTTGGTTTGATGCATTTGTGATTACAACTAGGCCCCTTCCATGCAATACTGATACTTATTATATCCACAAGCAAGACTTCCCGATCTACTACTGACAACGCTACAAAATGCCATCCGGAATTATATCGCTCAATGGTCCACAATACTTTCGTAAACCTTGTCGATTTATAGCTAAATAATAGCCACATCCAGCTACCTGTCAAACTACATTATTTCTGTTCTCTCTTACCATTGTCGTCCCTAATTAATTGCAATGTGCAACTCATGGACAGCATTTCTTAGCATCCATGGAATTACCAAGCAGTCAACACTGTAGAGCGAGTTAAAGAGAGTAATGACAATTAGTTAGGTAGTGAGAGTGGGTGTGTCTGCCTTGATGAAAATTGGTAGGGAAGGTATATCTCTATATATATAGTCCTGGTTGGTTTTCTGTGAATGTAGAGTAAGTTACGTGCTTCTTCAGACACCTCTCATCCTACCTACTTCTCAAACTAACCTCTTTTTCTTTCTTTTTTTTGCTTATTTTCAATAGTTTCTATGGAGTATTTATGAAACACTACGTGCTGCTCCCCGTCTAACTCTACTTACCAGCTGTTTCCATCTCCCTTCCTCTTAATCACTTTCTCTTTACTTATCAGTCTGGTGCTCTCACTCACCATTCTTTTTTCACTTATTACCCCCAAGGCCCCAACTGTTTCCTTTGTCTCTTTCTTTTTCAGTTGCACAAAACTCTCTTTCTTTCCCCCAGAAGCTAGCCAGAGTCACTGAATACATCTTTATCTGTTCGTTTTTCTCTGAGAATTTTTTTGTTTCTGGGTTTCTTTCCCTTTTTATAGTTTCTCTTTTGTATTTCGGTACCTGGCAGTTGATTCCATCTGTCAGACAAGAAAACAAATAAATTTAATAAAACATGATTTCAGTTGCTTCTGCTGAAACCCAGCAGATGACCTCCACTCCAAACTTGATCGAAATCCCGTCTACAGAAACCTTCATTTATCGATCGAAGCTCCCAGACATTCCCATCTCCAATCAAATCCCACTCCACACGTATTGTTTTGAAAACATCTCAGAGTTTTCTGAAAAACCTTGTCTGATCACAGGCTCTAATGGAAGAATTTACAGTTATTCTGAAACTCATCTCATCTGCCAGAAAACTGCTGTTGGATTATCTAAACTCGGTATAAAGAAAGGTGATGTGATCATGCTTCTACTTCAAAACTGTCCTGAATTCATTTTCTCGTTTTTAGGAGCATCAATGCTTGGAGCGGTATCAACTACCGCAAATCCATTTTACACTCAAGCAGAGATTTTCAAACAATTCAATTCTTCTAAAACAAAACTCATAATTACGCAATCTCAATACGTAGACAAACTCCGAGATTCTTCAGAAAATGCCCCTAAGATTGGAGAAGATTTCATAGTGGTTACAATCGATGATCCGCCAGAAAACTGCATACATTTTTCAGTCATTTCAGATGCGGACGAAAAAGAAATCCCATCGGTTTCAATTGAACCAGATAGCGCTGTTGTTCTACCATACTCATCGGGAACAACCGGATTACCGAAAGGCGTAATCTTAACACATAAAAGTTTGATTTCAAGTGTTGCTCAACAAGTTGACGGAGAGAACCCAAATTTGTATTTGAAATCAGATGACGTAGTATTATGTGTTCTTCCATTGTTTCATATTTATTCTTTGCATTCTGTTTTGCTCTGTTCCCTTAGAGCTGGAGCAGCGGTGCTTTTAATGGAGAAATTTGAGATTAATTCATTGTTGGAATTGATCCAACGTTACCGAGTTTCGGTTACTCCAGTTGTTCCACCATTAGTCCTTGCCTTAGCGAAGAATCCGTTGGTCGAGAACTTCGATCTGAGCTCCATTCGTGCAGTTTTATCAGGGGCGGCGCCACTTGGGAAGGAATTACAAGATGCTCTTAAGAGTAGAGTTCCTCAAGCAATTTTTGGACAGGTAAAAACTACAAACCAATTTTTTTTTACAAAAATATAGTTTGTTTGTTAAAGGTTGAAGAATGGTCTTTAAGGCTTTTGAGAGGGTCTAAATGTTATCTAAATAGTTATTACGATCCTTCGGAGTTACAAGCATAACAATTCTCTGCTAGTGTTTTTCATTCTCGTACGTGTTCACACTAATTTTCCAACATGTTACATATAGGTAATATGTGTCACGTACATAGTTTGGCAAAATTTGCGCTGATTTTTTGTCACGAACATGAATTATGAATTTATGATTAATTATTTTGAATTTGTAAAACAGGGTTATGGAATGACAGAGGCAGGGCCAGTTTTAGCAATGTCACTTGTATTTGCAAAGCAACCGTTCTCGTCGAAATCTGGCTCTTGTGGAACCGTTGTAAGGAATGCAGAGTTGAAAGTCATTGATCCCGAAACTGGTTTAACTCTTCGACATAATCAACCTGGTGAAATTTGTGTCCGTGGACCACAGATTATGAAAGGCAAGTCCTATTCATTTTCTGAACTGGATTAAATATATAAGAATAAGTAATTCCCAAATGAATTCAAATTGATATTGCTTGTAGTAATCCGATTCTTGTCTTGTTGATTGTAGGATATTTAAACGATGTGGATGCTACTTCGAGTACAGTTGACGTGGAGGGTTGGCTTCACACCGGAGATATAGGTTATGTTGATGACGATGACGAAATCTTCATTGTCGATAGAGTTAAAGAACTTATCAAATTCAAAGGATTCCAAGTAAACTTCATTGTTTAATTACATTCTCTTATTCAGAATTAACTTATTGTGTGGAACAAATAAGATAAACAAAAGAATTTGGATGGAATATAGGTACCACCAGCCGAGCTCGAGGCACTACTCTTAAGCCACCCCTCAATTGCAGACGCTGCCGTTGTTTCGTAAGTACACGTTCACCTGATTAACTCCGTATATATTACTCAGTATCTCAAATTAGTCAATTACTTTTCTTAATTCACTAACCTTTCCTTTCCTACAGTCAAAAAGACGACGTAGCTGGAGAAATCCCAGTGGCATTTATAGTTCAATCGAATGGTTTCGAGCTTACTGAAGTTGCTGTAAAAGAATACATTTCTAAACAAGTAAGTTTAGACTAAAATTCGAAAAACAAAAACTCTCCCAGCCATTCATATGAATTTCTTATTTCTCTAACAACTTGTTAATATTAACTTCAGGTTGTATTTTACAAGAGACTGCATAAAGTGTTTTTCATCCACGCTATACCAAAATCTCCTTCTGGCAAGATTTTGAGAAAAGATCTTAGAGCTAAACTTGCTTCTTCTTTGGCATCAGCTTAGTTAACAAGAAAGACTGTAATTCTTCTGTGAGTGTAGAAATATTTTTTGCTCCAATGTTGCTCATGTAATTTTTATCTAGCAGCATCACGACCAATTATTGGGAAATATGAATGGCATTTCCAATGATTGGTTATGCTGCGCATGCGTCAGGATTATTTATAGCTGTTGTTATTGTACAATGTTGGAAATAGTCATAGTTGGCGTGTGCATAGTCCTAGCCTCTAGGATTTCGTTGAGTAGTTATTATGTGTGGAATCCGTGGATGATTATACATTATAACTGGGATATCTTTGATGTATTGGAAATATTCGTGTTTACTTGTAACTCATTTCAATAGTTTGGTCACTTTGGTGCTTCGAGAACGAAAGAGGTATTCTAAGCTTGGAATCACTGCAATTTAGTCTATTTAGACGTAAGTGATGCATGCACCATCATCTTTTTCCCATAAGTGAAACATTAGTTCAAAGAAAACACAAATTAAAGCACATGGCTTTTTGACAAGCCCTATTTTAGAATAGTCTGGTTCTGTATTTCATGGGTCCAGACGTCCAGTCTTAATATGATGAACCTTCGATTGACGTATTTTGGGAAAAAAAATCTAGAAATTTTGATGGAATTGAAAAGAAAAACATTTACATTATTGCCAACATGTTTCTATTGAACAAAGCATAACGAAATTTACAAGCCACTTGCTGGCAGGGGCCCTTATTGTTGAGATACGAAGAGATAAGGAACCGATTCTGTACCACAAAAATTTGGTGCATTTAGTGTAGTGAATTAGCTAGATTATTGGAAAATCGGATTATACTACACCAAAATCTGGATTTTATCACAGTGTAACCTATCACAGTTTATTTTTCAGTCACTGATACATCTGTAATAAGTCTTATAACGATTATAATTATTAATAAAAAAATTATTTGTTATAATGATTAAGAATATTAGTTTTTTGTATTAGTAACAATAATATTTGTTGTGTTGTAGGGCTTACAGCCCATAGATGTGCGACCCAAAACAGATGTCTTTTGGTTTTCCCATCTCCATGTATATACATGTATTATATCCATGTAACCTAAGAACTCTGATTAATATAGAATCCTTCCCTTTCTTTTTTCCTATCTTTTATACTACAAAACGTTATCATGCACGAAGCTACCACAAAGCTAAATTGAATTAGTCGATTTTTTTTACATGGAATGAATGATTAACATCAACACAGTTATACAATTACCGTCAAACTAATGTTGAAAACAAATCAGATAAGTTGAATTTATTTTTCCTAAATTTATTTTTCCATTGTTTTTGATTTCAACATATCCAATATAATCGCGATTCTGTATATAGATACTAGCGAACATAATCGTGAAAATTGATTTGACCTGTAACAAGCTAGATATTAAATCCGAAAATTGATTTGATCTGTAGAAGCTACATATCTACAAATCCGTTGGTGAAAAGTGATTTGATTTGTACAAGCTATGTATCTATGTGAATCCCATTAAGCGATTGCATTGTATACTAACTAATTATGCATACGTTTGTGTAGGGGTTGAACTGTGTTAAGCCGCCGCTTGGAATCCTCCAGAAAACCTCGATCTGATACGGGGAAGGAGGTGAAGAAAAATCGGTTCAACTCGGTCCCGATCCAGCGGTTCAACTCGTTCCCGATCCCGTTCCAGTTTGGGTCATGTTCCAGACTGGTTTTGGGGCGTGCGCGATTAAGGATGTTCCGGTCCTGTCTATGTACAGAGGGAACCAAAGCTTGAGTTTAAGGTATGTAACTATAATTATAATGGCTTCTAGATAGAGCACTTTCTAGGCTTATTTATATGTTTTTAGAATATGTCTGGTTTTGTTTATTTTTTTTTAAGATAAGTCCATACACAGTCAATTTAAATTATGAGTGCCGATCTCGATCATTAAGAATGTTGGTCTTAATGTTATTTTGTTCTTTTGAATATGATATCGGCTATAGTTGAATGGTGT
>JAJJMB010008983.1:2167523-2227615 GCA_023531105.1 Papaver atlanticum
TTCATCCTCTTCTGCAACATTTATTTTCATATTTGTAACGATTATCTTCATCATAACAGTTGAGAGTTGAAACAGTTGGTCTGTAACGCACCTGTGCTGTTGCAGATTTCCTGTTTCATTATTTTCTCTTCTTGTAAACACTTTTTGAGCCATGAATACATATTTTGAGTGTGTTTTCGACATGATGAGTTAAACCCCAACACTGGGACGACGGAGGAGGCCGAACTTCATACATGGGTAAATTTATTTTTATTCTTTTTATGACTTTTGCATTAAAATTAATTGAAATATGATTTGATTAAATTGGTTGTCATTTGATTAGATGGGTCATGCTTAGCTTAGGTGATTTGATGTCCCATGCTTAACATTTACAATCAATGTTTTGAGAATCTACCTTGGCAAAAATAGAGTCCATGTTTATATTTCTTGAGCTAAAATTGTTGAGAATAAATAAGTGAACCTTATGTTATAAAGATTGGCTAAATCCTTAGTCCCAGTACCTCTCGCCCATTGTTAATAGTCTTTGTATATATTTATTTATTAATTTTAAAAGACTCGAATCTTCACAAATCTGAACGAACCCATTCTTACCACTATCTAAAATTACATCACTATGTCGACGGTATGGACATGATAAGTACTCTCAATGGAATAAGAGATCTTACAAGCTATTTAAAATCTGAATTTGATATGAAAAATCTGGGGAAAGCTCGACCGAATACTGAGCTTTTGGTATATTATTCCACCAGTTTGCATATGTCTAAAGTTGTCAGGAAATTTAACAAAGACATGCATCCTGATAGCACTCCCATGATTAGTCGAGGTTAAAATTTAAGTAAGTGACCATTTTGTCTAAAGGAAGATGACGAATATGTGTTGGGAGATGAAATGCCCATATCTAAGTACAATATACACATTGTTGTACTTAGTATAATAATTTACTCGATCAAATTTTGCATCCTCAAGAAACTTGTTAGCTAGATATAGATCAGAGCCAATGCAACGTCATTCGAATGGTACAGTGAATGTAATCATGTACTTGAAAGTAACTATTGACATAAATTTGTTTTATCCCTGCAAAGACATAAAAAGGAATGCTAATGAAAGTGCAATCCAAAAGTTGTTGATTATGAAGGAATAATAATCTCTTCTCTAACGAAAGTAATCAGGGGGAGATATGGTAGATTATTTTCTAAGTCATTACCGATATTCAGTTTCGAAAAGTACGTGACTAAAGGAACTGTCTGGAACAACTATGAAAGTAATCAGGGGGAGATGCCGACATCAGGGGGAGGATCTAAGGATATGATGTCGACATATTTTACTTTGAAATTGAAGCTGTGTTGTACTCTTTTTCCCTTCGATTGAGAATTGTTTTTCCAAAAGGGTTTTGTTACTCGACAAGGTTTTTAGCGAGACAACACTAAAAACATCAAGTATGTTGAACGTTGAAGACATAAAGATCGCGTTGATATTACTGAAAATATCTGAATCAAAGAAATGAAACGCGATAGTCCGTTAAGCAACTTAACTTCCAGAATCAATAACAGGGTCTTATAAACATTCAAGTCACCAAAGTAATGTGTGATAAAATCCTTTTGACTGCATTAGACTAATGAAAATTGTCTGACATCAGGGGGAGCATCTAATGGTGTGTTGAACTCTTTTCCTTCACCGAGGTTACTTTTTCCCACAGAGTTTTGTTGCTCGGCAAGGTTTTTAATTAGATCACAACAAACACCGGGAATTAACTTCCCAACTAAGGTTATTGTCTTTTCCACAAGGATTTTCTGCCTAAGAAGTTGTGAAGCAACTAATCAATTTCAACGAAGCAAAGTGATCATCTGCAACGGATCACCTTTACTTGCATCTGTCACGTTGTACTCTTTCTCCTTCGTCAAGGTTTTGTCCCACTAGGTTTCCTTGTCAATATTTTAGTGAGGCAACATATTCGAGTCCAACTATGTTCTAAGTTTGCTTAATATTGTACTCTTTTTATTTAGTTCAAGTTTTGTCCCTCTGGGTTTTCCTGACGAAGTTTTAACGAGGCAATTAACTTAGACTCGTCGGTCTTTGAAGATCGTATTGCATGTGATGAACTACACGTAAAGTACGAGATAACATGTGAAGTACTACATGTGAATAGTTGTACCAAAGTTTTGTCCCACTTGGTTGTTCCTTGTCAAAGTTATGAGGCAATTGATTTCGGCACAAGTCATCAAGGAGAGGACAACATTTGAAGAACTATATTCGAAGCACTTAATATGAAGCACTGCACACGGAGTCCTATTGGACCGCACAAGGGGGAGTGTTGTAAGGCTTACAGCCCATTGATGTGCGTCCCAAAACAGATGTCTTTTGGTTTTCCCATCTCCATGTATATACATGTATTATATCCATGTAACCTAAGAACTCTAATTAATATATAATCCTTCCCTTTCTCTTTTCCTATCTTTTATACTACAAAGTGTTGACAATTATCCGGACAATCATAATTATAATCTAAAATGATGTTTCCACCCAAAAATTTCACCACATCTAAAACAACCACAAATTAATAACTCTTAGGATTTTTCTTGTCACTACTTTCGCAACATTTGTACAAAATAACAATTTTATTTAATTTCTAAAAATCAATTTTTATTTTTTTAATTTTCTTAATATTAGAAAACATGATCAAGATCAAGTCAACAAGTCATGACTTTGTAGGAAATTTGACTTGGACAAATACCAACCTTTTCTCTCGATTTTGTCGACAAAACCACAACCGAAATATCTGCTTCTTCAGAAGACTGTGAAAATGACCAGACTATCCTTATTGGAATAAGTGCAGTAAAATTCCGAAGACTGTGAAAATGACCATATTACCCTTACTGAAAATAAGTGCAGTAAATATTATGGAGACTGTGAAAATGAAAAGACTACCCTTATCAGAAATAAGTAAAGTAAATATTACAGACTGTGAAAATGACCTTATTACCCTTACTAGAAATAAGTGTAATAAATATTTTGGAGACTATGAAAATGACCAGACTACCTGTTATGTACTGAGGTGTACAATAACAAGATTGGATCGATAATTACGCTGATAAACAAATTGATACAAAAAACCTTAACAATAATTCAAAACTGTCACTGCCTCATTCCTGAGAGAACAGTCACCGCCTCATTCCTGAGAGAACGGCTCTTTTCTTAACTTTCTTTTTCATAACCCTAACTATTACAGAACTGAGCTTATAAAGCTCAACCTCACTACATAGATCCTACGGCTAACAATGCCCCTAGATGGTTATATCCTACGCCCCTCATTACAACTGAATTAACGACTAATTACATGATTCAGCTAACTAAACTATCACTAATCACTAATAAAATGAGCAGCTAACGACAGACAGTGGACTAGCTATGGGTACCATCCTCCCAAAAGCCCGTTACATGACAATACCTACCCCTTTTAAACATCCTTGTCCTCAAGGATGAAGAATACAGTCCAAAGTTGTCTTATAACCTGTCAGGTGCAGATGGCCAGGCTATAATAGCAGTTCCTCTTACCAGAAATTGATCTTGAGACTGAAGTGTTTTTATTCTTCACAACAACACAAACTTTCCCTTGTAAAAAACTTATTTGACATTTTGGAAATAGCTTGAGTTTATATGCCCACCAGCAAACCGGCCCATAACCTTCACTACTTACATCTTGGTACGCACTCATAACGGCTCCTTCAAAAACAGAATTAGTATCCGGTAACTACACGATGACCTCAATAATAATCCTTACAGAGATTTGCACCAGTATACCACCAAACTGAGCATAACCATTTGTTGTCCAATGCCACCGCAGGAAGACTGCCAACTGGGAAACACATGAGTTAAGGGTATTTTGGTCATTTTCATAGTATGTAATATTTACTTTACTTATTTCCGATAAGGGTAGTACGGTCATTTTCATAGCCTCCATAATATTTATTGCACTGATTTCCAGTAACGGTAATATGGTCATTTTCACAGTCCGTAATATTTACTTTACCTATTTCCGATAAGGGTAGTCTAGTCATTTTCACAATCTCCATAAAATTTATTGCACTAATTTACGGTAAGGGAAATATGGTCATTTTTACAGTCTGTAACTTTACTTATTTCCGATAAGGGTAGTCTGGTCATTTTCATAGTCTCCATAATATTTATTGCACTTATTTCCAATAAGGGTAATATGGTCATTTTCGAAGTGTGTAATATTTACTTTACTTATTTGCAATAAGGGTAGTCTGGTCATTTTCACAGTCTTCATAATATTTATTGCACTTATTTTCCAATAAGGGTAATATGGTCATTTTCACAGTTTATCCGAATGAGAGACTCATGTCTAACTCTAGTAATATCTGAACCCGAGATGATAAAAACAGATAAAATCCATCTTCAGTTCATCTGATTAAGAGACTCAGGTCTAACTCTAGTAATATCTGAATCTGAGATGTAAAAATTAGATAAAATCCATCTTCAGTTCATCCGAATAAGAGACTCAGGTCTAACTCTGGTAATATCTGAAACCGAGATGTAAAAATCAGATAAATCCATCTTTAGTTCATCCGAATGAGAGACTAAGGTCTAACTCTAGTAATATATGAAACGAAGATTATAAGATCAGATATAATCCATCTTCAGTTCATTCGAATGAGAAACTCAGGTCTAACTCTAGTAATATCTGAACCCGAGATGATAAAGTCAGATATAACCCATCTTCAGTTCATCCGAATAAGAGACTCATGTCTAACTCTAGTAATATCTAAATCTTAGGTGTAAAAATCAGATAAAATCCGTCTTCAGTTCATCCGAATGAGAGACTCAGGTTTAACTTTAGTAATATCTGAACCCGAGATGATAAGATCAGATAAAATCCATCTTTAGTTCATCAGAATGAGACTCTCAGATCTATCTCTAGCTGAGTTTAGCCTTCTCAAACACTTTTTGAATTTGTGTTTAGTCGAAGGTCAACAACAATTTCCCGATAGATTTTTCAATTTTTCGATTCATTTCTCATTCTTCCTAGAGATTTTAACCCTCCTCAAATGATAATACTTGGCTTATAAATTGCACCACCTATTACTAAAACTATGACAATCGTTTAATTTTTTTTGTTTTTGACACATGGCTAGAAGCTGACCATCTGATATTTATGGACCAATTAAATTTACGTCATAAGTAATAATCGTCTGGCTCTACCACACCATAACCGAGTTAAGGCACATGTGGGGAAACACACAGACAAGAAAGTGTGTCCCTATATCTCATTGATTAGTTAGTCGAGGAAACTATTAGGTTTTCTTATATAAGCTTAGAAGAGAGAGAAAGTCACTCGACCTAATCTCTCATCTCTAATCTCTTTTTCTTTCTCCTCGGCCTCTCACCCTCTCAGTTTTCGCTACAAGAACGTGAAACCCTAATTCATATCATTATGTTCTGTCTATCTTACATCTTCTACTATTTTTGTTGTATCCCTTTTTTTGCATCAGCTGCGAGAGTTTGTCTATGATCTGATTGTTACTCATGCTAGAATCCTAAATCTGCTTTCAGAGTTTAAATCTATGAGTATTATTAGTCTCGAAATCAATATCGAGAACAAAACCCTAATCTTAGTGTCGTAGTTTTTATCTCCAGATTTTTCATTACTGATTTTCTTATCTTTTCAATAATTTTGATTTGAAATCTTCCCTCTGTGATGAACTATACATAATTAAGTTTCAGCCTTGTCTGAATAAACAATAATGTGGAAATCATGTGCTGATTGATTGATTTTTATTTGTTATGTTTTCAAAGTTTTATTTGTTCTTACTGCAATGCGCAATGCTGATTTTTCTTTGTGTAACTTATTTTGATTGAGTTTGCACCTTATTTGATTTATGAGGTTAGATAGTGGTAAATAGAGTAAGGCGGTGTAAGTAAAAATAAGAGAGATTGAAAATAAAATTGGGATTTTGAATTGCAAAACCTAATAAGTGAGATTGAAAATAAAATAGGGATTTCGAATTACAAAACCTTATACAGAACCCTAATTTTTGTTCATAATTTTACATATTATTGCCAATTGCCTCCTTTCTCTATCTTTTTTTTTTTCTCGTAATTTTTTTGAATAAGTTTTTATAGTCCCTAAATTCCGATTGTTGTGATTTGTGAAAGCTGTATCTGAATTGTAGGCAATCTTGTAGAGAAAAAAGTGTACTGGTGATAGTTTTTATGAAGCATTCCACACCCTAAGAGTAATCTACGGCATCAGTCATTTGCAAAGCAACATTTGTTTTCAAGGATTAGCATGAAGCAAAAAAGTTTGTATTCATTATCTTGTTTTCATTTTCCTAGACAAAATATTGATTTGTATTTTAATGATATGAATTGGGTTTGCAGATGGATGTCCAAGTTTAAGAGTATAGACCTAAAAGCATGGAGCAAGATACTATGTTGTTTTGGATTTTAAGTACTGTTTTGATGGACAAGTCTTATGTTAATGTTAATGTTATGTCATGAATAACAGTAAAAACTCCATATATTGATACTCCATATATTAATAAATTCTATATATTAATAAAAAATCATAGTCCCAACTTGGGCCAGATAGAAATAGTAATAACCTCCACATTTTAATATTAACATATTTTTCTAGTTCTGCCATGAGGAATTTACCTCCATATATTAATATAATCGTCATTATTGGAAACTTATATATCTTGTTACATCGAAATTTAAGATAAAATAAAATACTTATCAATAGTTTTTTGAGAAAATGATGTTGCGGATGCGTAAGACCTCATTACTATGGGAACCTTCTTGTTGAAGCCAAAAAAAATCCAACTTGTCGAGCATGTTTAAAACTTCTTGAAATGAAACATTTGGTATTTCCGTATTATCATCATCAGGATTATCTCCCTTTGCTTCTTGTCTAATTCCATCGATGATTTCTTCTTTGGTTAAAGCATATATACGAATTGTTCCTCATTTGGATGATTAAGGAAGACATCCAAATCTATTATCATTTAATACTTTGAATTAGCAAAAAAATCATTTCTTTTGGTATACCTCCTTATATTAATAAACTCCATATATTAAGAATTTTGTGAAGTCCCAAGGCTATTAATTTTTGGAGTTTTTACTGTAATTATATACTTTAATTCATTTTATCTACTTTGACTAATTATATACTTCGCTTATTAGTTGTGGGTATGGTCATTTGATGGGGTTCTCCTGTATGATGGATGTTGATAAAAAAATTTTTTTGCTGTCATTGCATATGTCCTGCTAATTTTGGTTGAGTGATTGGTTATTAAGAATTTGGTATTACTACACGAGAATGTAGTTAACAAGAATAGTTGTTTAGTGTCGGTTCCTCCTAACAGTAATACCAAAATCTTAATATGCTATGCCTGCACTACACCAAATTTTGGGATTAGAAACAGAACCAAGCCGTTACGAATCGGGGTTGTAATGGTCGTCGCCTGTTTCAAATGAGGGTATTACAATTTTTTCGCAACGGCAACGGATCCGTTACGAATTTTGGGTTGTAACGGCGTTAGTAATTGCTGGGAGCCTTTACGAATACGTGGTAACAGCTGAGGGCCGTTACGAAATTTTTGTAACCACGTAGTCGTATAAGGTTCCAGCCGTTATTACATGGCACATTCGTAACATGCCTGAGCCGTTACTACGTGGCAAGTTGAAACAGAGACGTTACGAATTTTTTTGTAACAGTAAAAAAATTATTGCTGGTCAACCTTGACCTGGTTTGTATTTACTGCCAGTTCATTTTCAGCCGGAAATACGCAGTAATCCCAAAAAACATTACCTGCATAAATCTTTCATTCAATCCAACCATATTCTATGACACATTCAACAACAATTACTTGTTCTATTCTACCAAATTCTACAACAATAGAAAAGAATACAAATTCTGTAAGTATCAAAAAAAGAATGACTAGTACAGCTAGAAAAATTACTAAGTTCTAACTACATTAATTCCTAGGTTTTGTTGGAATACAAATTCTTAGTACAAAGATTATAAATATTAGTTGTAACTAAGAAATTGAATACCTAGTAGCAGCTACAACTTGGTGGAAAACAACTTCAACACCTAATCAGAAGAACAACCTTGAAGTTCCTTATCAAATGAGCAAAAAACACCATCTGCTGCTCCAGAGTATACGTTATGTTCTCAACCTGTGTATATAAATGTAGATATTAATAAGATCTTCATTTAAGTCCTGCCTAATGATTGGGAGATACGCTTATTAACTGAAGATGAAATGTACGTTCATACCTTACAAAATCCATGTTGCTCTCCTTCATACTCATCAACCAGTGCAACAGGAAGCCCTTTTTATTTCAAATCTGTATAAATTTTACGATCTTGATCTGGAGTCACAACCTACATCATATAAAATTCAAGTTCTGTGTTAGTTTACGGTGAAACGTGACTGCCAAAACTGTAAACACAAACCTAAGTTATGTAGTTGGATACCTTATCCTCTAATTCTTGGAACATAATCACATGGAAAGAAAATGTATCAACAAAGTTGATTGCTGACCTCTCAAAGTAAGCTTCTTCCTAACCTGTAGCCAAAAGAAAGAGTAAGCTTGTTTCCAAATGAATTTCCAAATGCACAATTAAATGAAAAGAACAGATCTAGATTTCAATATAAATGTATCATCATTAAATGTCTACAAGAGAGGGATTTAACTACCATTAGAGAGGGATTTAACTACCATTTCTTGAATATTAAGCATCTGAGACTCTTGAGGAACAATAAAATCTACACCCCTGTAAACTATTTCCCAAAAGGTAGTCAAAGGAAATAAAACTCAACCAAAACTTTCTCTATTCCACCAAATCGCTATCTTTCCTTATTCAAAGATTATGAATTGCAGGGTAATGTGCAATATAACTAGTGACTAGCGTTATACTGTGGTCAAAAAGGTGTAAAATTAGCGGTTCTAATCTTTGCCTGGTTTCAGAGAATTCAGCAACTACAAGTTTACAGTCACATAGAGAGAATGTAAAAGAACTTACTGAAAATTGGAGCAACATTTGATATCCTGTATCATCCATCTTTTCCATTTCCTATAATCAAACTGAACCCAAATTTTTAACTAGTTCATCACACTTTAAAAAAAAAACCTAAGACCCAGTAATCATCAATCAAAGAAAACTCATACCATGAACGCATAAAACAAACAAAATCCTTGATTTCTTTTTTACACTATAAAAAAGGAAAAGTGTAAATAAAGAGGTGGAAAATCTTACACAAGAAGTATAAACGCACCAAGGCCTAGAACAGGAAGAGTAAGAGACTTTCGAAAACCGTCATGGTGAGTGCTCATCCACACCCCAGAACAAACAATAGCTTCTGCTAACAGCTGCAATTATCAATTTAAGAAAATCATAAATCTGCATTGAGGTTTAACTCAATTTTAGAAAATTTGTAGATGGAACCACAAATTAAAAATGAAAATGAGGTACATTTTGTGAAACCGATTTTCATAAATGTGTCTTTCTCTGGAAACCTCAACAATTCACACCAAATACTATACCTCAACAATTCACACCAAATACTATACCACAGAAAAAGAAATAATGCATTCCAGGGTCACAAATATAGAAACTACACGGGTGTGTATTTATGTGAAGAAAAAACGACAGTCACAAATATGGAAACTTCATGTAAATAAATACAATGACCACATACCCATATCCAGAATAAAAATGCAATTTCAAAAGCATTTTTAAAGAGCATAAAGTGAATCAGGAAGAGGACGATTCAGGGACGACTAAACCAAAAGTGTTTCTCCAAGGGCTGAACCACCAAGTCTCCTGGTACTGCTACATGTTTATCAGCAACTTCATGAGCCAATTGGGAAATAACATGCTGCAGCTTTGCTGCAACTGCAACTAGGAGCTGAACATCAAATTAAATGTACCCTATCAGTCGGAGTTTCTGACCTTTGACTAAAATGCATATCGAGTAACAAACATATATAAAGAGCTCGAGGGATTAGCAAGCTTAAAAAGAGGGGAACGAAAGCTATCCAGAAATATGTATACAAACCTGCACATTGATAGTAAAAAAAAAGGCTTTTAAGACGGTACGTAAGATTAGCATGCCAGGAAAACAATCAGTAGGTTGATATTTGCCTCAAGCATCTAACAACTACACATGTAAGTACGAGAATTTCAAAATCATCTTTAGTACATATGCATCCACCTTTATATAAACACAAATTAACATTGGCAAAGCTAACTAGGCACATGCTTTTTAGAAAGATCTATTACATCATGCATTTGAACAATAAGAATAATGAATTGAAAATGTAAATGCAACAATCCTACTAATTCGACCAAATGAAACAATCCTACTACATCCAAACCAAAACCAAGCAATAATCGAAATAGAAATCAACAAACCCAAAGAGATATTTATGTTATACAACCCTTTCTCAGCCAAGAAATCAATGCATACATACTTAGGGACATAAATAATTATAGAATCCGAACATCATTACAGAACAGATGAAAACTCATTCAACCCAATCCAGAAAAAAATCTAGGGTTTATGTTAAAAGCAGCACACATCAAAAATCCAATAACCAAATACACAAATCACTGATTTTACCATCCAGGAATATAAAAACACCACTAGATCTATAGATATTCAGATCTTAAGCATACACTTACGGGCATTTACGAATCAATTATCAAATCAAAGAAACCCTAATTAAAGCTTCGAGTTACCTGCTGATTCTGAATCCACCGCTCGAATCAGTACCACTACCGACAACTATTCCTCGATAAATCCCTTTTTCTCTCTATCACTAAACCTTCATCTTTCCTCTCAAATCACATAGAATAAAAAGAAGAGAAAACAGAACGAGTTGAGAATAAAAACCGATCTCTTCTGAGTTGGAAGAAAACAGAGATCCACAAGGAAAAATCAAGAAAAGAAGAGGAAAGTGAATCGAAGGATGCTCTTCCCTGTTAATTTGTGTTTGGGTAGAGATATTGAAAGAGAGGAACAGAGAGGAAGAGCTGAGACGACCAAGCGGCAAGGAAGAGAGATAAAGATGAAGTGAATTTTAGGAAGGGAATAAAAACTAGGGTTTTATGGTTGAGTTGCATCTTTAGAAAAATATGAAGGGTTTAGATATTAGTTGTACATGGATTGATAGAAAGTGTGGGCCCAAGAAAAATTCAAGTGTTACGACCCAAGTGTGACCAAGCGTGTGACTGGCACGCTTAAAACAAATTTCGTAACGGCTGGTCTCTGTTATGAATGTTTGAAAGATTCGTAACGGCTCTTTCATGTTATAACTTTTTCGTAACGGCAATTTGTAACAGAAATTTCGTAATCTGGAAATTTGGTGTAGTGTTGTCACATGTTCTGTGCCTAGTGCAAAACAGAAATAGTCTATGTCCAAGTTATAACTTATACCTTTGGTTGAATGTTTCGTCTTTCGTATTTTGCAGTCATGTGATTCTAAGCTATCTTGATTCTGCTTCTCCACATGTTGATCACTGGTAAGCTAAAACTATCTTGTTCTTCTTTAATCATGTCGTATCTAATGATACTTGGTCTTTATACTGCCCACTAAAGCTATTTTTTCGCTACTTTGTCTTATCATCTCATTGGTATCTAAGGTACCCAAGTGATCTACAGAAGAAAGCTAAGATAAACTCAGTTTTAGATTGGTATCACTCCAATTTACGTCGTAGTGGAGGTACTTAAACCTCAATTTCCTTTCATTTCTATAAATTTTGTTCTTCTTTAAGCTATATATATATATATATGTTCTAACCTTTTTTTTTTGTCATGGTAGGTATTTCCTTTAGTTGGCTTTATACTCGTGGTGAGAAGGAAGTGGTGGAGGGTAATGTGGTAATCTTGGAGTGGTTGGCTGACTGGTTCTCGTGTGTGTTGGTGTTGGCGGTGGTAGTCTTGGACCTGGAGGTTGGATGCTGGTTGTGATGTGTGTTGGTGTTGGTGGTGGACTGATGGTTCTATTGGTGGTGATGTTGGAGTTGGCGATTGCTCTTTGGTATTGGTAGTGCTGTTACGTGTTCAAGAAAATGATAAAACGCATTTTTATACTTCTGTATACCTCGATAGTGATATACTTTTTCTAGCCTTGAGAAGTATCCTAAGGCTTAACTCGATTGTACCCAGGTTTGAACCTGAACATTCTCAGATTTGCAGTATATTCAATTCCTTGGCAACTCTGTGGTTGAACTTTATGGGTGGACTTCAACTGCGTATCAGCATGCATTTTTTTTCATTAGATTGATTAGTTTGCAATAGTTATTTAATTCACTGTTGTACACTTGATCATTCAGGTTAACTGATGGAGACTCTGTCATTACACCAAAACAACCATTTTGTGGCGTTTATAAACGTTGCATATAATTTGTGCAACGGAAATAACTGTTGGTAAAACGGCGTTGCGCATTGGTGTGTAACGCATTTTATCCGTTGCATAAATTAATTTGTACAACGTTTATAAACGTTGCGCAATTGATGGCGCGACGGTTTATTTTTCTTATTTGTGCAACGTATAATTTAATTTTTGCAACGGTTATTATTTACAGTATGACACTTTTGTGGGTCCCATTTTTATTTTTTGTCAACGTTTTATTTATTTGGTTGCAGTTATATCCGT
This sequence comes from Papaver atlanticum, assembly GCA_023531105.1. Taxonomy (NCBI): domain Eukaryota; kingdom Viridiplantae; phylum Streptophyta; class Magnoliopsida; order Ranunculales; family Papaveraceae; genus Papaver; species Papaver atlanticum. The sequence goes on from JAJJMB010008983.1 coordinate 2,180,214, forward strand.
TTCTCATTTCAGGTGATTTGTGCAACGGATACATATCCTACGTTTATATCCATTGCAAAATAATTTTCAGGTTAAAAAAAAGGTTATCACCGGCCTAAATTCCGGCAGATTTCTGATCCTGAATTACAACCGATCAAGAATCATTATTGATCATCACAATCCATCAAGAACGATTCATACACCAACAGAGTAGCTATATGCTGGAATTAGCACACCAAACATCAAATCAGAATCGTCATTCAAAGGCTTAATTTGATAAGATGTGACCTTCAGCTATTTCAATTTCCACATGAGCTTATATTGTTATCAAATAGGTCTATCAAGCATCCTCATCTTTTAAGCATTTCGTCGAACACTCAGGTGTCATCTTTGACTAAGAATTGATGTTTCCAGACTTACTTACCAAATATCTCGAAAAAAATTGAAAGGGTTTAGTTCTTACCTTAATTGATTGTTGAGATTAATTAAGTTAAGGGTTTAGATCTTATTACTCAGTTCTCAAACCAACAACCTCTATTTTCCTCTTTTCTGATTGTGCTTCAGGCGAGAAAGTATTCACACCTCTATCATACTCAGTCCTGTACACGACATACAAACACAAAAAACCCAACAAAATCAATCATCAGCAAACCCTAGATATAAAAAAGCAAAGGGAATATAAACAAACCCAATTCTTCAAAAGTACATATTACATCAAAAAAACCCAACTCATTCACAGAGTAATGTCAAAATCAAAAAAAACTTCAAAAGATTTCGGATAAAATTAAAATTAACAAGCAGTAGCAGTAGTTGAACGATTATACCTGATAATAATCCACAAACGGCTGCTGATAATCCTATTGAATGATTTAAGTTTAGATTTCAGGGGGAAAATTGATTTTCTAGATTAGGGTTTTGGAAAATTTCAACTATTGAATCGATTATAAGATTTCTAGAACATGGGTTTTGATTTGTTGAAACGAAGAAGTTATCGACTGAACATAGAAGATTTGATGAAGAACAATAGAATAGTTTTCCTCTTCTTTCGCACTGAACATAGAAGCTATCGACTGAAAAATAGAAAGAAAGAGAGAGAGAGAGAGGTAGGTATTAAAGTTGCCTGAAAAATAAGGGGGATTTTTATTTTTTATTTCTGAAAATAATAAAATAAAAATAGGTATTAAAATTGTTTGAAAATATTTTAGATGTACAACGGTTGTATAGGTTGCACAAACGTTGCACCACAAGTTTATTATGGTAAATCAAATAATAAACCAAAATTGTATAATTTGTGCAACGGATTATCCAGTGCGCAACGGATATTAAAGTTGTTAATTTTGCAACGTCTATATCCGTTGCGCACCTCCGAAAATCAAGCGTTTCTAAAACTAGGATATGTTGTAGTGTGTTGAAGGTTGGAGAACAAAGCACGTCAACTATACAATTAGAGGTTTGTTTTCATATACTTTAACTCTTGATAGTTTTCTCTGTATAACTGTTTCTTATGTGCGTGGAATGTCGTCTGAAGGAAATGACGTTTGTATTCTCACATTTGAGATCAAAAGGTGCAAACATTTTGAGATCACTTTCAAAGGAAAACATCCTTCACTTGAAGCAAAGGGTTCTACAATCGGATGGAGTGCAAAGATTGGTGTCTACTGATATGGAGGAGTTGCTAAAAATTGCAGCTGTTGACAAAAGGTGGCAAAGAAAGATGGGCTTAATATAATCTCATCTTTTCCTGTATGCATATGGTGTGTTTTATCAAATTCATTCCTATCATAACTCTTCACGCGTATTTTACTTTCACAGGGAGGAGTTTGCTTTTTTCTTGAGAGCATAGTGCGATTTAGGAATCTATGCAAGGCTCCAGAATGGCATAACCTAGGCCCCTAATTTCAAAAGTAAGGTATATGCTATACACTAGTAGTTTTAAATCTCAGTTGCTCAGGTAGTAGTTCTTTAAAATTCGGGTTTCGTGTTGCAGGGGGGATTTAGATGGTATCACTTACGAAAGATCGAAAGAAGAGGAAGAATTAATGGTGAGGAACTTGTATCTTTAGCTCAAATTACTTCTGTAAGTTCAATTTTACAAGGAAAATTGTTGTCAAGAACTAGATTGTTTTACCAGATTGTTTTACCGGAGTCTGGTTTGCTATTCCAGGTAAACAACTAAATTACGTTGACAGATATGCAGGAATTAACTACTTGGTCTATTGAAAGCTTTGAATTTATATAATTTATGAGTAGCATAGTTCACTTGCATTCTTAAACAGGCACTACACCATTTTTAGACATTAGCAACGGCCCATGGCTGTTGTTGACCGGGGTCGCAACGGCCGATCTCTGTTGCAAAACACCATGTTGCAATTTTTAGCTATGGCATAAGCTCCGTCTAAAAAATTTATTCGCAACAGAATGTAGCCGTTGCTAACCTCTTGCTAATAACAGGAATACCCCTACCCGGAACTTTATATTGTTGGTTCTGGTTCTAATTTATTGGTTCTGGTTCTAATTTAGCAACAGATAGCTTATGTTGCTAATTTTTTGCAACATAAAGAAAAGGGTCAGGTCTTCTTTGACCTGGTCAAAATCCATTTCCCACCTGCAATTCCCCAGTTCCCATATTCAACCTTCCCACAGATAAACTACAATGTCATTCAATGGACATACCAAACCATATTGTTGAGAATCACAATAAAGATAAACTGTATTATATTATGAAAAAAAGATTCTTCAATTGAAGTTAACAAAAAGTATGAGTATTGGATACAAATGTATATAAGTATCACATCAAACTTACTGAGATGATCATGAAGACCCAAATTTTTGCGACTGACACACAATGTTCTATGTTGACGTTCATAAATGGATGGGAGACCTAGTTTGTGTCAACTGTCAACTGTCAACTGAAAGAAAATGTTCCTAAAGATGAGATTACCCTGTTGGTGGATCTCCCTTTTCTGATGTTGCCTGTAGAAACTTATCATCATCGCCATCCTCTGCACATTTCCATAATAGTTCAATTCCATTCATGTGACCAAGTCCGACCACTGCCACTAAAAGTTTTTCTTTTATTCCTCTGAGCCTTGTAAACATATGTATGTCTTTGTCTTCAGTCACCGCCTTATGCTGTCAAATTCAAAGTAAATTCTCATTTGCAGAGTCAAAATTTGTTGTAAAAGAAACTACCGACTCAAGTGGTGCACACTACATATATGCTGAAACGATATTTGACTACTTACACTTGGCGGCTATAAATTTTCAATGTAGATATTTGACTACCGAACAGCTACATTTATTTGCATAAGAGAACCCATTTATACCAGGCATGTTATTTTTAATGACAACATAAACGAAAGTTGGGGAAGGTGGAAGAAAAATTTGTGTACCTCATCCAAGAACAGAATGCGGAGAACATGTCCGGGCACAACTAAATATTGTTCGAACTGCCAACTCTCTCTCTACCACATACTTGTTCAGAAGTTCAGGGCCCTATTTGGAGACCATAGTTAATTTGTATTCTTAAGCACACAAGCTACTAACAAATTCCAATTTTGAGGAACAACAAAGCAAAAACAGTTAGGGAGGGACCTTAATGTGTACGAAATTTGCCCCAGCCTCATTTGTTATAGCCTTGGAAATTATAGTTTTTACCCCAACCAGGAGCTCCATAAAGAAAATATCCTTTCTCCAAATCAGCAAGCGACCTTCCTCTCTCCAAACTCTCTTCGTCAACCATCAATACTTAACCAGTTCACGTCCACCACCAATACCTACACACAGTTAAGGCAATAAATAATAAAGGAGAAAATCACATCATAACATAGCTTGACATGAAGTTAAGGACCTCAATAAATAATACAGGAGAAAGTCACATCATAGCATAGCTTGACACAAAGTAAAGGACCTCAATAAATAATAAGAGTGACGGCCAGAAATATCTGCGATAATATAACTAAGTACACTTCATAACAGTAACAACATACTAGTCCAGGTAAAAGGCGCATATCACCAGCTACCTATTTTCTTGGATAAGTTACACAACTTAAGCGAACCTGCAAAACAAATCTTGGATAAGTTACATAACTTAAGTGAACCTGCAAAACGAATACTAGTTCTCTTAATTAAGACTAGTACAGCAATAGGATTACAGTTGCATAGAAATTGAACTAGTAAACTACCATTAACGGCGACAAGGAACACTCTTAACTATTAATTTTTGTACTGGAAGAAGTAAATGTTTTTAGTCTCTCATGAGCTGACTAATATATTACGGAAGTATAAGTGAGAATGTAATGTGTAAGTGTCTACATATGTACTAAGGAACATCTCCTTCGAATTCTTACACGAGAGTGTATATATAGGCTCACTGGTGTAAGTTGGACTCTGTAATGTAATATAATGACACATGTAGTAAGAATAAAATTGTCCAAGTGATATGTCACGAGAAAAAGTGTATCAATAGACACTTACGCCAAAAGCAGTTGTATGATTATTCCTCCAATGGTCGTGCAGGGATGTGTCTTTGGCGATTTAGCCGATTCGAGATGTGTCTTTGAAGATGAGGCGCCCTTAATTTGGAAATGAACAACAACTAAATGACCTGATAAAAGTACAAAATGCACATCAATAAAATCCTCCAATTATCTTGCAGTGGAGTAGAAGTATTATATCTTTTTGCCAATACTGTAAGACATTTCAATATTTCACACAAAAAGCAGAAGAGAAAGAAATGAAGTTAGTAAAAAAATAATCAGTTTTGCTTCTTGGCCAGAAACCTAAGTCACTTAAGCTCTCTAAAAGACAAGTTATTCAAAAGAGCAATTAAACAAAGAAATTAAGTATAATACTGTAAATAATGGAAACAAATGGCAAAGTCAGTACATAAATGGACATATACTCTCATTTGCAGGCTAAGAATATTAAGCTATAAAGATCATATAGTCATTGACGAGGAAAAATTCAAAAGGGACCAACTAAAGATTTTTTATAAAAACTTAAATATGTAATATGAAACAAGTAAGTAAAGAAAAAGGAACTGACCTCGTATACTTCTTCAAAGTAGTCATTATATATTGTCAGAACCAGTGGCTTTATAAACTCCGAAAGATCGCCCATCGCCCTACCAAGACAAAATAAAACAATAAGAACTATGGCATGAATTTTCACACATAATTAGTAGGCAATTCAGCATATTCTGAACCTTTTTTTTATGTACAACGGAAATAAGCACAGACGAAAATGAAACAGTACTTGGAAGAGAGTGATACCTTTGCATTAAGCTTCCATGAACGACTCAATACGAGCAATAACTCAAAGCTCCTTGTTTAATTTTCTTCGTTTGCAGGATATACATACCTGTGACAAAAACCTGGATTTGGTGTAGTGTTAAGCAAGCTGCACATCGATGCGGTTGGTGTGGTTTTGGAAAATCTACTATGGGATGAATTTGGAGTGTTTCGACAACTCTTCTTTCCACTACGTTTTCTAAGTTGGGCTACAAAACACATTTAAAATTTAAGCTTAACCAGTGTGAAAAACTGTCAAGTCCTTCAGGTACGAGTTTTCTAGTTCCGCCACTGGATGATTTCTTGCAAGAAATTATGCAATACAAAAAACGTGAAAGTTAAATCGAAGAATGTTCCATCTATCATTTGGGCACTAAAAAATACCTATGTTGGGAAATGTTACAAACCCAGCCGTAGAACTGCAAAGATAGCACCAATTTTGTCAAAGTTACGGTTGGGAAATCATCCCAACCAAATGTAGACGATTCAGGTTCGCTAGAAGTGTCAGAGTTAGAGTTACGGTTCAGAACTATTCTAAATCAAGCCGTATGCAAATCCAGGGACACTTACGGTTTGGAAAGAATATCTAAACCCAACCATGAATTCACATGAAGAAATATGAAGGATCTTAAGACATCATCTTGTAGAGGACGACGATACGAAGGCAACGCAAAAAGAATGACCTTAATCGGACGTAGAATGAAGAAGTTATGGCCAAAAACAATTGAGAAAGAAAAGAGATTCAGGGAGACTACGGTTGGGAAACCCAACCGTAAGTAAAGTCAGGGGAAATTACGGTGGTGAAACCCAACCGTAGACAGACATAAAGGTTGCAAGTTTGGACTTCTAAAACGTGCAAAACCTTGTCCGGAAGGATTCTAAACCCTAGATATCATGAGTACTATATGAAGGGAACCCTAATACATTAAGAGACATCTTCCACACCTTGGAAACTCATCTCTACCTGTCATATTATATCTCTTATTACATCAAAACCTAGGGTTTACCCATTTAGAGGGAAACCATTCTTCTTTTTAATCATGAGTAGCTAAATCTTTGTTGGTTAAGGATGAATTGAAAGTTCTAAGCGTGGAGCTTTATTAGTTATATAAATTTATTTGGAAATTTTATCAACATCGTTTGTTTTCACTACATCTAGGGTTTATGATTGATTTTAGTGTGCAACTAGATTGATCTACTGATTGTTCTAATGCTAGTATTGAGTTAGGAGATAACTAATCGTCGAATAATTCATACATAGGTAGATATCGCGAGACCTTGCAGAGGGATACTGTGGAACAATTGCGAGTTAAGATAACATCAGCAAGTGGACCTTAAGCTAAGAGTTCAACTACTATAATCAACCTAATTCACAAAGCCTAAAGCGTTCGATTGGATTACACCTTGAGTGAGCTACTAGTTGGTGGCTCGCTTGAATAAATAGAATCTGATATTGAAGAGCTTCTGTATCCGTGGTAAAAGGAGTTTTTGGGATAGCACTGAGCTATATGTTATTCTACGGTTGGTGCAAGGTAGTCAGTATCGGCCGATATTATAGGTTTTTATCGTGTATCGGAAAAAATCTGTACGATATCTAAAATATCGACGATACGAGGATTAAACGACAAAAACGCTTGTATCAGCCGATATAAACCGATATATCGGGTTCATATAGGCAAGGGTAATTTGATAGAATAAATTATTTAGACATGAAAATTTGTAAACAGAACTCTTCTTCCTAATCATATTCTTCCTTTATACCCTTGAAAACTAAATATGATTCAGTAAAGAAATTTCCAACCATTTCATTTTTCTTAATTATGGGGGAATGTAATTGAATTTTTACTGTGAAGCTTTTGATCTTGAGAATTAATGCATCATATGGCACCAAATTTTGTAGATTGCAACATTTTTAAAATTTTAAAATTCTAGGTCTTAATGATGTATCACCGATAAAAAATCGATATAATCTTTTGTATATGCATATGCGTATCGGACTCGGACGATACGATACTGATACACGATATTAACTATTTTGGGTTGGTGATGAATGATTCTGACGAAAGATAGATAAGTATGCTATGAAAGTTAACTCTTGGTAACGGCGAAGGACTCCTTGATCATTTTTCAACTTGTGCACAAGGGTTATGGCTCTGAACAAAGCTATGATATTTCCATTTTTATAGATGCATGCGTCTTACAAATCCATCCAGGAATCGTCCTTGCCCATCTCAGACAACTCCCTCTTGCAAGACCAAAGATATTAGAAACTCCGTTAGTACTCAGTTTAACATAGTTCTTTCGGGGATAATCTCATCCCACCATAATCATCTGTCTAGAATGAGAAGACTTGGTATTAAAATTTAGAATAATTATATACTCCTTGGGCCTTCTACAGAGAAAAAAATATGACTTCTAAAGCATCAAATGGCAGCCTTGAAAGACTACATTGTTCTAGCATACCAAATACCCCAGAGAATGAAAGGAACAGTGCAGAATTCAAGCTGATTCATTAAAGGAGGGTGAAAATTAATGGTAACCCACTCTATGTTAATTGTCTGTAATTGAGAGGATTGACCCCCAGTTCATGGAAACCCAGTGCCAAATACTTCTAGTAAAAGAGCAATCTAGAAACAATATCTCTTGGTGAAGCTGACATAAGGGGCATAAATCCGAAATATTCAATCCTCGAGCGCATACATTAGCTCTTACTAAAGTTCTCCTATGACTTAAAAGCAAAAGAAAGTGTTTGATGTGGGCTGGGCAACAAAGTCTCAACAATCTGCTCCATTGAGACTGAACCGGAAAAGACCCAAAATTCTGCTCATATAAATTGTTAAAAGAACTATTTATTGTGGATGTACCTTAGTCATCTTTATTCCATACAAATACAATGATCTTTCGTGGAGAAGAAATAAGCAAGATGAATAGCCAAAATCTGATCTCTAGTCTCTAATATGTGATGAAAGAAAATATTACCTCCAGATATTTTCGCTTTTTGGTTTTTTCTAAAATCAAAAAAAGTGAAAGTATCCCTTTTCCTAACCTGACCAAATTGGGGTATACCTAATAAGACAAAATTCGGGTTATTATGAAGTAAAACATAACACCCCTTAACCAGTTATTTTCAAAATGCCTAATCTACCCATGATTAATTAACACTAATAATGTGTTTAGGTTAATTAATTTAGTTAGTTAATTAGTTGAATTAAAATTCTCAAGTTAGGTATTGTTGGGATTGAACTCATGGATTATGTGTTATGATTTTTGAGGATTTTTTTTTTTTTTTTTTTTGTAACGGAAATGAAACCACACTAGCCAAACACTTCTACAAAGGGGATCGCAAAGCTGCTGAGTGATTTCATACTCAAAATTACAGAAGGAATCAATACTTTCAATTCTGAAAGTATAAAAAGTCGGCAAGGTCGACAAAAAAATACCCAGCCGACTATAGGATTTTTGACATACAGAGAAAAGTGTTACAAATACATGATTAGTCGGCAAGGTATTAATTTCGTAACCTGCCGACTAAACTATAGTCGTCAAGGTATAAGGATGAATACCATGACGACCCTGTAAAAGCTAATTTCAGAGATGAAAAGTCTCTCACGATATTCAACCTAGGAAGATAACGACTAATACTAGTCGGCAAGGTCGACAAAAAAAATACTCTGCCGTCTAGTATTAGTCGGCAAGGTCAACAAAAAAAATACCCTGCCGATTAATACTAGTCGGTAAGGTCGACAAAAAGATACCCTGCCGACTTTTGATAAAAATGTGGAATCATAAGAGATTTGAGATTGGGAGTTGAGATTGGATACAAAATCATACCCAATCTCAAAACCCGTATGTTTTTTTTTGTTTAGTTTTGATTCTATTTTTTATTTTATTTTAGTTTTAAGGTTGAATTCATGAATTAATAGTAAGGGTAATATAATCTTTTAACATTTTTTAGATACCCTTAGCATACTAACTAGGTTAGGTTTAAAATTATTATACCGTAATTAATTTGGGTATACCCCAATTTGGCCAAGTTTCCTAAAGCGGAAGTTGTATTCATTTATCTCTTTTTTTTTTTTTAAGAAAAATATCTTTGCAGGGAAATGAAGATCACTAAATAGCTATGAGACCTAAGCGCTAAATAGATGCACATTGACCAGTCCAGCGCCACCAAAAGTAAAGGGGCGTCTATTTATACTCGCTGGTTAAAAGTCAACACTAACCTGAGTGGTGTATAATCAACTCAGTCGACCATTTCTTTTCCCCGGTTTTCAGATTTCAGTTCCAACTCAACACCCGTTCTTTGTTTTCCTCATAGAAAGGATTAGAACATTAAGATTGATGACATATTCGCATTAAATTCAGAAACCAAATCCATCAGCCATGATTAATTCAATGAATGAATTTCAACCTCACTTTCCCAACACCGTAATTGCAAACTCAAAGAAAGATGAGATATTGGAATTAGTGGAGAAAACTCAGAATCAAGAAACCCCCATAGAAGAGAATCCAAGTACAAAGGGTGGTCTAAAAACCCTTCCTTATCCTTTCATCATAGGTAACTGTTCCATCTTTATCATAGATAGGTAATTTTTGAGTTTTTGAAGAGCAAAAAAAAAGTTTTGTTTTTGAATGTAATTTGAAGGAATACTTTGTGATAATCTGTGTGGGTTTCAGTGAATGAATCATTTGAGAAAGTAGCAAGTTATGGGATTCAACCAAATTTGATTTTGCATTTGATGAATGTGAGTATCATTACAGTAGTGCTGCTGGGGTAACTATTTTGTCCATGTGATTAGCTTCATCAAATTTCTTGGCTATTTTTGGGGCTTTTGCTATCTGATTCATACTTGGGAAGATTCAGTTATTACTTTGGGTTCCATTGCTAGCTTTCTTGTAAGTTCTAAAACTTTATGAATTTTGACAAATTTTAATGTTGTTTTAACAGAATGACAAACATTAATTTAGTACCTTGTTCAAATGTATGTGAATGCAATCAGGCAATTAAATCCCTCTTTGATTCGTGCTCGTCTTCGAGCTTTCATAGCTTTAGGCCTAATTGTATAAAGTCAGTTGAAATTGGACTTTAATAAGTATGATATTTAAGTTGCCATGGTGTGAGAAACTTAACTTCAATTTTGCAGGGGATAGTCCAGTTATGGTTAATGGCCATGTTTCCGGAGATGAAACCAAAACCCTGTGATTTGTGTTTAAATGTATGTGACTCGCCGACACCAGCTCAGTTCATTTTTCTATAATGTCTATTGGAGCTGGCTGCATTTTACGTGTTTGATAGCATTTGGTGCGGATCAGTTGGCTCATAAAGATGACCCCGCAAAAGATGAAGGGATCTGACAGACCTACTTCAACTTTTAGACCTACTTCAACTTTTATTATGCTACAATTGGAGTTTCAACTTTGCTTGCCTTGACAGTTATCGTATATATTCAAGATCAAATGGGATGCCAAGTGGGTTTCGCAGTTCCTGCCGTTCTCATGTTCTTGTCTGCTCTTTTCATCTTCCTTGGGAATTCTTTCTACATCAAAGTGAAAGCCAGCACAAGCCTATTTACTGGATTTGCTAAAGTCTTCGTAGCGGCTGGAGAAATGGACGTCGTGATCTTGGTCTTGCTTCCCAACCAATTAACTCGGATGAGGTTTATTTTTACAGCAAGGATTTAAAGCTTGTTGCACCAACAAGCAATCTAAGGTACCACTCTCACCAAAATCACATTTTTAATAGTTATATCTGTGTACTATTACAACAAGGATACAAAGCTTATTGATCTTGACCAGATGAACCCCAAAATAGACTGTAGTTTTCATTGTTCGACTGTGAAACATTTGATTGTTCAGCTAAGAAAATCAGTACGTTTCAGTTCTGGCAGAGTAAGAACTGCCAATAACCAACTCCGCTGGCATGGCCAGATGGCTCCATTACAGCTTTAGCTGGATAATGTCTTTAGAATTTCTGTTTAGTCATCTTGATGTTGGTATCATTATGTTCATTTGTTCTTTACTCGCAGTAAACAAAGCTTGCATCATTAGAGATCCCGAAGAAGATCTTAAACCTGATGGATCACCTACCAACCCATGGGAGCTCTGCACTGTCGGTCAAGTAAAAACCCTCAAATCACTAATCCGAGTTATACCTATCTGGTCTACTGGTTTAATGATCTATATGACACTCTCACAGAACTCCATTCCAGTTCTCCAGGAAAAAACCATGAATCGACACATAACCACGAACTTTGAAGTTCCAGCAGGGTCCTTTGCTCTATTCACAATTACTACTTTAACAATATGGGTAGCATTTTATGGTTGTGTAACTTGCAAAGTACACCGGAAAACCAAATGGGATCGGTGCAACAATAAGAATGGGTATTGGATTATTGCTCTCATGCGTAGCCATGGCTGTCGCAGGAATAGTAAAACGCATTCGCAGAAATAATTCAGTCAAAGAGAACTTTTCCATATCGGCACTATGGTTAGTGCCACAATTTGGTTTGATTGTTTTAGCCTATGCTTTTAATGCAATTGGACAGATGGAATTTTATTACAGACAGCTTCCGAAGAGCATGTCTAGCATTTTAGTGGCATTTTTCACATTGGGTGCAGCATTGTCGGGTTTGTTAGGGGGTTTAATCATAAGTGTGTTGTTGATAAAGTTACCAAGAGTAGTGATAGCAAACAGAATTGGGTGTCCAGTAATCCTAATTTCGGTCACTATGATTACTATTGTTGGTTTCTTACTTTCTCAACTCTTGAGTGTCATCAACTGTTTCTACTTTGTAATTTGTTGTTGGTGCTATGGGCCATGAGGAGAAGAGGTAAATGGTAGGGCTTCTGATGATGCAGCAGAAGTAAACGAAGGGATGTTGGAAACGTCTGGGGATTTCCTAGTTCTTCAGCTCGACACATTTTTGTAATAATTTGCACGCTAATTGAAGGTGATTAGAGAAATCATCTGATCCAGTAAGGCCTAGAAGGAAGTGCAAATCCGGCTTTGGCAGCCTCACTGATCAAATCTTGAAGTAATACACCAGACTCAACTGTCGTGGTCATCGCAGATTTATTGATACTCAATATAGTATGGTTGAGGTTTTGAGTGCTTATAAGTAAATTGCCTGAGTCTGATTTATCTCGATTTGACTAAGATCACCTGATTCATCTGGATATAACTTAATGTATTTGTTTTTTGAGTCAAATCTGGCTCGACCGATTCAAAAATATGTTAGTTAGTGGTTTGGTCTCGTGAGTGAGCGTAATTATTTCTTGACTCAAACAGGTCCGAGTCATATAACGAGTCATATCTGAAGCAAATTAACACACAAACTATCTAACATCTGACTCATTCGTGCGAGTCCGATATCTAGTCAGATCCGGACACGACTAAGCAAACAAACAAACAAGATGGAGGAGAGGTATCATCCGACGGCTAGAAAACGTGGTACCCTTTATAAATCATGATCTCTACAAATCTCCGAATAACTGACCCTCGAAAACTACTCCTGAGCGGCTTCTCCTCCTCTTCCTTCCCTCCACGAGCTTAGCTCCGCCACCACCCTCTTCTTCTCTAAGAAGCAACAAGAAGGAAAACCAACCACACCACTATTGTCAGTCCCAGAGAAGAAGAAATCAAACACTCATATTTATTATTAGGATTATATTGTTTTTGTGTCGGATCCTATCAAATTTCGATCAAAATCACGACTTAAAGGTATGCCAGATCATGTTATTCTTCTTTAATTTTTATAATATGTGTTAAATTTTATAAATTTGAAAGTTAGGGTTTCATAAAATTGAAAACATATGATTTTTTTTTCTCGAAATTAGGGTTAATTAGGTTGATTTAGATAGTAATATGATAGTTTTGATAATTTGTTCTGGTATATTGTGTTGATTTTCATCTATAACTGTCCAGTATAACTTCTCAAAAAAAAAAAAAAAGTTAAATTAATCACCCCTCTAAAATAATACTAATAGGATTCTCTAATCCCAACTAAGCTTGTCCGAGCTAAACTTTAACTCGTTAAACTAATAACCTCTCTAAATTTAATATATTTCTTTGGTCCAGTGCTATTGATTTATAGAGGCTATACTTCGCTCATCTGAATGGACTGATTTGTATTGGTAAATAAGAATATGGGTGTATGGCAGTTTTGTGCCAGAAAAGGATTTCAATGGATGTAAGTGTACTGATATTTTTTCTTTAACTTTGGTATAGTTGTATTGGTGTTGAAAGTAATTACCAATTCAGTGGTATTGATGCTATCTAAAGTATTCGTTCATTTACAATGAATTCTACTCGTTAGAGTACAAAAAAGACTATGTAGGTTCAAATGCTTCTCTGATTTCTACTTTGGTATGACTTCTTAATATGTAATGGAATATTGCATCAATCTAGGAACATTTAGTTTTGAGGTTTGTCACTTACGATTTGCGATTGTATTATTTTTATTATCGTTCTGGGAAACCAAGGATTTCGTGGTTTTGTTCTAAACCGATTTTGAACATGGTTTGATACCTCGGTTGGGTTCTGGTTTAGTTAATTACCGTACCATGTGCAGCCCTAATTATAACCGTATAGCTCTTGTTTGTTATGAAGGTTTCAAACAGGTATACCTCTCTCTGTCTCTCTAATTTCATCAAGATATCAAGGTTTTCTTATCATAAATGTCAATAAGAGATAGCTTGAGCCTTGATGTAGACTGTAAGTGTGTATTTTTCTGGGGTTTTATCAATTGACTTGTTTTATCAATTCATGGTTCAGGTATTACAGAAACCATGTACACAATAATGTGTGTGAAAGAAACTTCATCATGTATCAAATAGATAAATATATTTGGTGTTTGGTACGATGATACAGATTTGAAACCCCATTTGATTGACAAACCGTAACCTTAAATATGGATTTTTGCCTTTGTGTTTGAATTAGGTCCATAGTACAAAAGTATTTTAAAAAAAATTCCAAAACAAAACTATAGAGCAAACCCTTGCATTCCATCATTTTCCCATTTATCTAGTACTCAACTTCTTCATAAATTTCGATATTTTTGTGTGATTCCTATATCGAAGTTTTCAGTTTTGTCATAACACCTGAGTTTCCAACTAGTTTTGGGAACTTAGACTTTTGGATGAATTTTCTTTTATAAAATTTTCTGCATGTTGGACGGGGTCTATTTATATTTATACATTTTGCATTGATATTTTCTGTGAAACTTCAACAAAATGATTCCAGTTTACCACTATTTGTTTTTCAGGTACATAGGCAGTACACCCTTTGGGTTCCACAATTCACTTTAGAAATGGTTCAGGGATTATATAACACAAACCCTGTTATTTATGAAAGAAAAGAACGCTACAGACGTTACTTGGTAGTGCCTACTGATGTTGATGAATATACTATTGAGCCTATCGATCAACTAGAAGTTTTTGATATCCTTAAGTTTCGATAGTTCAGCATGAAATCTTGTTCTGTTTTACTTGGTGTAGTAAATGGAAAGCTTAATGTTAATTATGCTACAGAAAAATGTGATAAGACGACTTCGTTAGGTGCCAATTCACTTTTATACCATCAAAATCGTTCAAGTGAGCTAGTTAATACATCAGTAAAAAAGTATGCGAGAAATTTGGGTTGTTTCAAGTGTATTTGGGTGCCATTAAAAAAAAAATTGTGTGTGTACAATGTTGCAGTTATATTTATTTCCTTGACAGTCTTACATCATATCAGAGAATAAAAGATCCAGAATATCCTTATTCCTTGGAAGAACTGAAAGTTGTCACGGAGGACTCTGTTGAAATAAATGATAAGCATAGCCATGTCAGGTGAATGCATGATTCTTATCCTGTTAACCTTGAGCTCTTTGATGACATTCCTTGTTGAAGCTACAGTTGAAACGTCATTATTCTTATTATGTCGTTCTGATGCAGGGTCACATTTACTCCTACAAAAGAAGGTTGCCCAATGGTTTCAACTATTGGACTTTGCTTACGTGTAAAACTTATGCGCAGTCTACCTTCCCGTTACAAGGTGAAACACAAACCCATACAATTGTGATCTTCGATTTATATGAACACAATCTTACCTTTGGAATATTGTCAATATCTCGCTGAGTTGGTTTAGCATATCCTTTTATGACATGCATCATTACTTCCACCACTATTGATCTTTAAAAAGCTTGTGAAAGATTACGTCAATTGTTGAACATGCATGGGTTATTCCGTTCTCGCCCTATCTAAATGTATCTTGAATATGTCTTGTCATTCATTATCTATTTAGTAATTGACTAATTTCCCATAACTCTATAGGCATATATGCTGTCTTATACATATACACAAGTGGTGTTTGGGGACTGTAAGATATGTTTTGTGTTCCATCTTCTTCACTTATAAGTGGAGTTTGTGTGACACACTCAATTTAGCCAGTCTGAATTAGGTAAATTATACGTATTTAGTTTTTAAGCTGCTTTTTCTGATCCGCTAGTTCTCTTCAAATACTTTAGGTGGATGTTAGGGTGGCACCAGGAACTCATGCAAATGAAGCTGCAGGTATTCGTTGCTTACACTTCGTTTATTCCTCATTATTGAGTAGAGTATCTGACGTCATTATTCAGCGTCTTTTTGTATTTTATTAATTGCAGTAAACAAACAATTGAATGATAAAGAATGGGTGGCAGCAGCATTGGAAAACCCTGGCTTGGGACAAATGATTGATCAGTGTTTGGCTCCTACTAATGAATGAATTGGAAAGAAAAGGTCTATGATGTATGGAATTTCCAACAGTTGAAGTTCAACAGAAAAATTTATCTTGTCTGCACAGGTTCTTTAGTCATATAGTTAGACGGTTCTTAATGCTAGTTTATTTCAGCATGGTAGGTATATGGATATGGTGAGTTCCATGGGAACAAAACGTGCCACCATTATTACTCTGGAAATGTTATGTAAACATCGAAGCAGATAAACCATTCTGGATACAATATGATGAGTGTTTTAAATGCTGAGATCATCAGCAAATATTCAAAATGTTTCAGTTAACATTAGAATCTGGTTCTGCCTAGAGTAGAGAAACAAAGCAAGAGTCTGTAGGGAAAGGATTTCCTAGACGAGGAAATAATTTTGAGATAGAGGAACCATGGTGGCTGGACTCCAGGTAAGGACTTCACCATCTGCTGTAACAATGTATGCCTCTGGGTCCATCTCAACCACAGGAAGCGCCCTGTTGAGCATCATATCGAGTTTAGCAGGTTTCCTCACATTGGTTACCGCTTCTACCCTCTTCTTAAGACCATACTCGGTTCCATTTCCAGCTTCTTTGGCAGCCAATGACGTTGCCCCTGTACTACAGTGATGTCGGCTCAAATTTAATACAGCGGCAGCCTAATACTCATAACAAGGCATCCTAATATATTTATAGCAAAGGAATCGTAGTAGTCCTTCTAAATGATAATATGATATTTGTTAAAGTGCTAGCTGCTCTTTTAATTTCACAGTAGGAAGAAACCAGAGTAGCATTGTACCTTGCCGATGAAAGAAGTGCAATGCACCGAACATAGGTCTCATCAAAATTTCAGCTCAAAAGTAATGAACGATAATAATTTCTGAAGGATTCGTTTAGCTTATACGATAGTCAAAAGCACATTATAAGTATATTTACATGCCATCTCTGTTTCAAATCCTATCTTTTTACATATATCCAGTATTCTCCGTCTAGTATGAGTATGCTTTAAAATTGTACACATTATGGCCACGATACCGAACCAAAAGCTGTGTGTACATACAAACGAAGCTTATCCATGAGAGCAAGTAGGTTGTGCGATGCCAAGTTTACGGGTTCAGGAGTAGGGATGCGTCTGAATCCTTGGTGTAATCTCTTTTTTCATTCTTTTTTTCATCTTCTTTTCTTTTTTAAAGGTTTCACCTATCGTTGATTAGTCTTCGATCTTAGTAGTACAACAGAGAGATCGATCACGGGTCACCAATAATAACAAAAACAGCATAAAGACATCCAATTTATACTTGTATATATGCCAGTTTCCGATGTTTTGCATGCTATATTACGTGCAATAATGTATTACCGCCAAGGTTATTACACAGTCGCATGTTAAAATATTCTGTGCAATAATGTATCTGCAAAAGATTTTGGTCCAAATTTTGCTGAAGTATGTATTCGGTACTAAAGACTCTCTCTCTATATATATATACACATATTGTGCCCTCCATGATTACATGCCTGTGTGTTTGTGTGTGGTTGTCCACCAAAGTACCAATAAGTGGGATATGACTCATAATACTGCAAGCGTGAGGTGTTGTATAATGGTACGTAATCTTTATCTTGTAGGAGGTAATCAAAATGTACCTACGATTCTATAAATCAATTATAGACAGCTGCTACTTCCTTATAAGCCCACAAACTGTACTTAGAACACTGATTAATACCGATTGCCGTTAAGCTCTTGTTTGTACCATGAGTAAAAATGCCACATAATGGGCCAAATTGCTACTTGAATCACCTTTTGGCCCTTATCCAAGCCTACCATCCAGCCAACCGACGTAGCTACCAACTAGTCAAAGCGTTCCGTAAAGTCAACGACCGGTCAGTGGACAAAGTCAACATCCTGTCAATGGTAAAAGTCAACCGACGGTCAACTATCGAAGCCAAATTTCCAATCGCGCTTCTAGCCAGTTTTCGTCTATGTTGCCAGCGATGCTGCCAACCAGTCCCCGGCCATCTCCCCCGGGCATGTCCCCCGACCATGTTGCTCAGCCATCTCCATAGGCGGAATCCTCCGTCCATACTGTCAGCCCGTTATGCCTGTCAACCAGTCAAGCCAGTCTGCCAGCAGGTCATCCCATTCAAAGCTTGACAGTCGCAGTCAACAGCAGAAAGGAGGCATGCAGGGCAAGTCAATAGGCATGCAAGGAAGATTAATACAATTTATGCCAGGAGGCATGCAAGGAAAGTTAAGACCATTTATGCTTACCTCGCGATGAGGGTAAGAGCTAATTCGCCACTGTATAAATAAGGGGAATTATAACCCTAAAAATGGGGGTGGGGGGGGGGGGGCTAGGCTAGCTAAGACAGAAAAAATCCATTGTAATTCTGACATCAATAAAACATCACTCCTCAAGGAGATTCATCCGTGGGCGTAGGAAAAATTCGCCGAACCACGTTAAATTCGTGTGTCTGTCATTCTTGATTATTTCCGGTTATTAATCCGGTTTTCATCAACAACACCAGTTTAATCGTGTTCTATGCCTGGAAATATTTCTGGGTACAAACAGCTCTAAGCAACTCTTTCATTCATATGGTTTTTTCACCTATGCCAAACCAGTGAGCCTTTCATATTGTTGTTTATATATGCCTGCCTGCTCAATAAACATCTTCAACCCAGTAGCAAATGTGGCTCCAGCCAGTCTGCTAGCTAGTCATTTTTGGAGTACTGTAAAGTGTAAACTGCGTCGAAGTTCATAAGCATTTAGTGCATGTGGCAAACATATTTTCAGGCTATAAACTAGCACCTAATGGCGGGATGTTACTATAAATAAAAGGTGATATAGTAATGGCGGGATGTTACTATAAATAAAAGGTCACTTCAAACCCAGTTGTTTTAAGAGAATCAAGAAAATAGAGCAGTTTCAAAACCAATACTAGTTGTTGCGAAAGAATCGAGAAAAAGAAGCAAAAGAAAGAACAGATTAACAATGGCTAGCCCTTCATCATCATCGGCATCAGGTAATGAACAACAAATTTTATTCTTATGTTTTACGATAGCCTTCGAAAGTAGAGTTCTTTAGTTTAAGATTGTTTTCTTGTCTTTTCTTCCTTAAAACCTCTTCTAACCTTTCTTACAGTTGCTACAAAAGAGTTGGAGAAGCAATTAAAGCAAGCCAAATCAGCACTAGAGAAGCTTAACAACAATGGAAATAGGGAGGTTGAACTAGAAGACATGATGAAACCTGGACATTCCCATGTTCAAGCTCGAGAACTGCAAGAAAATATTGAAAATCTGGAGAGGCAACTTGACGCTGCTAAAAGTGCTGGTAAGAAAAGGGAAGAGGTATTAGAAGATCCAAAAGCTGTATGTGGGTCGTGTCCAACAAATCAATATATGTGATGAAGGATAGTAAGTTCTTGAATGAAATGATGAAGGATAGTAAGTGCTGGAATGATAATTTGGGTTGTGTATCGTGATTAATTAGGGTGGGGGGAACAGTTTAGTATGTACTGAGGCTGTAGGTTGTGTTTGGGTGTTTATAAGTATGTACCGTGTAACTATTTGACGGGATCTATATATATCTATAAATAATAATCTGGTTCTATTTTCTTCTACTTCCCTTTTTTAACCCCGTTATTAATGGTTCAATAGGCTCTGTTAATTGGACTACAACTCTTTAATGTAATTTATTTAAGGAATGCTCTAATAGGTAATTTATAGGCTATCTGTAGAAGTATGTCTTTCGGAATATTATTAGAAGCACTAAACTCAACATTATCCTCATCATCTTCTTTCTTCTACGTAATTATACACTCGTACGTCGAACGTCTTCTGAATATTCTTTTCTGAGGAAAAATACATAACAGAGTAAAGATTAAGCAGAAGACGTACAAACTGAAAACAAGCTACGATGTTGTTGCTGCAGTGGATCAGTTTGGAGGTCTGTGTAGAGTCTCCTTGCTCTTAGCTGTATACAAAACCTAAAACTATGAATTAGAAAAGGGGAAGAATCAAACTCTATATTTACACATAACTCAAGCCGGAAAGCTTCCTGTAATATTTAAACTTTTATTTTGAAAAAATGCCCCAAAATTCGATGCCCCGTTGGGAAAATGCCCCGCCAAATAAAATTTATGGGAAAATGCCCCACCGTTACACTTTCCATCCGATCCTAGTTAAAAGGTGAAACTATGAACACATGTCGGATTCCACGTGCGAAAAGAAAAACGTGTCATTGTAATCCAACGGCTAAAGGTACGCCATCTGATATGCATACCATGTATCTCAATGTTTGTTTGGTGTTGATGAATAGTGCGAAAAAGAAGTCATCTTCTTCGTTCTTTTGAAGCCCTTAAGCAGAAAACTGAACCCTAAAAATCCCCAAATCTTATGAACCCCAAACATCTATATCCATTATAAACCATTAAAACTTGATAGCATGATTTTATATGAACCTAAATATCAAATTTCATGAACCACAATCATTACAATTGAACATTCAAAAACAGTAATCCAATTTGCTACATCCACTATAGCCCATTGAAAACCCTTATCATATGTTTCAAAATACTCTTAAACCCAAAATTGCATATTCAAATGAACAAAATTAAACTACACCGTGTTAAGGATACAGCAGCTAAAGCCTATATCCGTGGCTTGATTAGCGCTGATCCTCTAGTATGCCAGCTACCAAAGAATCAATCTCTAATCACAGTTGTACGGCATGTGTCAAAGGCATGATTTGCGCAATATCTTTGTTATTCTCATTCATGTAATATATGCCCTATTTAGGGTAATGTAATTCATATATATACTGAACATTCTCCACCGAGAGAAGTGTGGAAGATATCACCAAAAACATCTCATCTTAACTTGGTATCTTGCCAACGATCCTATAAACCACGCTTAAACGAGAAATTGTTCATCTTCATCATCATGTCAACACCAGACACTACAACACTCCAACAGATTCATGTCAATCACCTTATCAGTGTCAAGCTCAATGACACAAACAATTTTCTATGGAAACCCCAATTTAACCCACTTCTAAAAGGTTATCGATTGATAGATTATGTTGATGGAACATATACAAAACCAGCAAGAACCCTGCCAAACACTCAGACTGTTAATGCTGCTTACACCAAATATGAAGATCAAGATCAAATCTTGCTTGGTTGGTTGCTATCATAACTCACAGAAGGTGTTCTTGGTCGTGTTTCAAGACTTGGATCTGCAAAAGAGGCCTGGGATGCACTTGAAAAGAGATATGCACCCAAGACTTGAGCTCATCATATGAATCTCAGAAGACAGCTGCATAGTCTTCGAAAAGGTAACAACTCTATGCAAGAGTATTTTTCCCAATCTAAACAGCTATTTTATGCTCTTGCAGCATCAGGCAATGCCCTATTAGAGGAGGATATGCAACAAGCCATCTTGAGCGGCTTGGATCAAGCATATGATTCCATTGTGACATCTCTAAGCACGATGGAAAAGGTTGATATGGATGCATTTTATGCATATCTGCTCACTTATGATATGCGATTGGAGCAGTATATGTCTTTGCTTCAACAGCCAGTAACACATGTAGCTGCATCCTCAGGTGCTAGACCCTTTCAGGGGTCGGATCAGAGAAGAAATCAGCCACCTAATCGACCACCAAATCGACCAGAATAAAGAAGGAACCAGCCTCAAGTTGATCAAGGTGAAGGACCATGTCATATATATGGCCGTAAGAAGCATGATGATTTACATTGCTGGTTTCGCTTCAAACAAGACTTTGTTTCTAGAAAACCTAGACAAGCTGCTTATCTTGCATTGCCAGGAGAAGGTATTGATAATCAGTGGATCACTGATACTGGTGCTACCCACCATCTCACTGCAAATCTCAACAATCTAGATATTTGTCACAAATATGATGACCCTGAATGTTTTCATGTTGGTAATGGTAATGCACTGCCAATCGAGAATATTTATAAAGCTTCTTTCACAGTCAATAGCCGCTCTTTCAATCTAAATAACATACTACATGTTCCTCAAATTAAAGTTAATTTGTTATCAGTTTCGCAGTTTTGCAAAGACAATTTTGTATGCTTTGAGTTTCACTCTGATTTATTTGTTGTAAAGGACATCCACACGGGGATAATGTTGCTGCGAGTCAGGAGTAAGAATGGGCTCTACATTTTTGATGGAGTGCGAGAGATACATCAATCAGTTCCATCTACTTATGTTGCAGAAACTATTCCTATTTGGCATCAGCGTCTAGGCCATCCCATGCTCAAAACAGTTCTTAAAGTCGTCAAGCAGTTTTCCCTTCCAGTTTGCAATAAATAGTTTCAGTTCTGTCATTGTTGTCATGTTAGAAAGAGTCGTAAACTCCCTTTTTTTAGTAGTACTACTGTTATTGACAAGCCATTGAGCTTGATTGTTTCAGACTTATGGGTTTCCCCACATTTATCTAATCATGGGTTTCGTTATTACATTCTCTTCCTAGATGTCTTTTCTCATTACACCTGGATATATCCACTTCATCGTAAGTCTGATGCATTGCCTGTCTTTGTTCAGTTCAAAAGAATGGTAGAAAACCAGCATAAAATGAAAATATTCCAGTCATACAATGGTGGAGAGTATAAAAAGTTCACATCTTTTCTCAATGAGTCAGGGGTAATACATAGGTTCTCTTGTCTTCACACTTCAGCATAAAATGGCATAGCCGAACGTCGCATTCGACATATCACAAAATCCGGCCTAGCCCTATTATTTCAAGCCTCAATGCCAACTTCCTACTGGTCTGAAGCTTTCTCTATTGCCTGCTACCTAATTAATAGGCTCCCAGCTTCTCAAACTGAACTCAAAACTTCTTTAAAACTATTGTTTAATAAACTCCCAGATTACAGTATGTTAAGAGTTTTTGGATGTCTCTGCTACCCTTGTTTACGACCATATGTCTCTAACAAATTAGAACCGAGGTCAAAAGCTTGTGTGTTTTTAGGCTATAATAGTGCTCACAAAGGCTATATGTGTTTGCATCTTCCATCCAATTGTCTATATGTCTCTCGCCACGTCAAATTTGAAGATAATACTTTCCCATTCACTACCAAGAAACAGTTAACTTCGGTTAATACACTATAGAGTCAATTGTCTACTAAAGTTTTATCTTCTTCTACTCTCTTTGTATCACCAGTGTCCCCTATGCAGAACTTGCCACTGGTTGAGAAAACTGTTGTTACTGAATCATCAGCACCATCATCGTCCGCATTGCCAGAATCCTCAGTTCAGCCATCTGTTGACAACATACAACGTGACACAACTGTTAGTACAACTCTGCAACAGTTTCGGCTCCAACAGCACATCAACAACATTCTATGGTGACTAGAGCCAGAGATGGTATCAGAAAGCCCGTCAAGAAATTGTGTTTAGCAGCTACCAAATATCCCCTACAAACTGATGAGTTTTTCGAGCCAAAGTCATATACAGAAGCATTTAAGGATCCAAACTGGAGACCACCCATGGATGTAAAAATCAATGATCATATATGTAATGGTACATGGACCAAAGTACCATATGTTGATGAAATGAATGTGATAGGTTCCAAGTGGGTGTTTCGAGTTAAGCAAAAGCCAAATGGAGATTTGGACATAAGAAATGCACAGCTAGTTGCAAATGGTTATCATTAGAAAGCAGGTGATGACTACGGTGAAACGTTCAGCCCAGTGATCAAGCCTTGCACTATAATATTGGTTCTCTCTATAGCAGCAGCACATAACTGGGATATGAAACAATTGGATGTTCAAAATGCATTTCTTCACGGTGTGCTTGAAGAAGAAGTTTACATGAAACAACCTCCTGGATATGTTGATCCTGAGAATCCAACATATGTGTGTAAACTCAACAAGTCGATATATTGTTTAAAACAAGCTCTACGCACATGGTACACCAAGCTCAACTCTTATCTAACATACTTGGGGTTCAAGGGCTCCATAGATGATTCCTCCTTATTTGTGCAGCAATCAAAACAAGGTATCACTTACGTACTTGTCTATGTCGATGACAACATAGTCACAGGATCAAGTTCACTACTTGCAATAAACTCATCAGTGACTTAAGTACAGAGTTTGTAGTTCGTGATATGGGTAATCTAAATTATTTTTTGGGTATCGAGGTGATCAGACAAGGAGGTGCAATAATACTCAGCCAACATAAGTACATTGCTGATTTTCTTAAACGCACAACCATGGATGGTGCAAAACCTATCTTCACTCCTCTTGAAACCAATGCAAAGATACAACGAGTTGGCAGCAACAAATTTGATAATCCAACCTTGTACAGAAGTGTCGTAGGAGCTCTTCAATACCTTCATCTTACTAGACCAGATGTCGCTGTTGCAGTTACAAAAGTTTGCCAATATATGCACGATCCTTACGAGGAACACTGGGAATTAGTAAAGCAAATTCTTCGTTATCTAAAGCACACAGTTGAATATGGTCGGGCAATACAAAAATCAACAGATTTATTACTTCATGCTTATTCTGATAGCGACTGGACATGCAATCTAGATGACATGAGGTCAACAAGTGGATATTGTCTCTACTTTGGTGGCAATTTGATATCATGGAGTGCAAGGAAACAACAAACTGTGTCTAAATAAAGTACTGAAGCAGAATAGCTACGTCAGAACTGGTATGGATTCAGTCATTACTCAAAGAACTAGGAATTCCTATATATACTCCTTCTTTATGGTGCGACAAACTTGGAGCAACATATCTTACAGTCAATCCAGTATTTCATGCGCATACTAAACACATAGAAATCGACTACCATTTTGTCAGAGAAAGAGTGGCTAGCAAATAGTTAGAAGTGAAGTTTATTTCTTCTAAAGATTAACTTGCAGACATCTTTACTAAGGGCCTAGCTTCACCAAGGTTTCAATATCTCAGAGACAAGTTGACCATTCGTCAACTCACGCTCAACTTGAGGGGGGATGTTAAGGATACAGCAGCTAAAGCCTATATCAGTGGCTTGATTAGCGCTGATCCTTTAGTATGCCAGCTACTAGAGAATCAGTCTCTAATCACAATTGTACGGACTATGTCAAAGGAATGATTTGCGCAATATCTTTGTTATTCTCATACATGTAATATACGCCCTATTTAGGGTAATGTAATTCATATATATACTGAACATTCTCCACTGAGAGAAGTGTGGAAGATTTCACCACAAACATCTCATCTTAACTCACCGTTGCAAAGAAGAAATGGAATTCTGTTTGATTTTTCTTCTTCCTAACCTATACTTATGTAGAATTCAAATAATAACGACCTAGTGACTTTAACTGTTGGTATTGGTTCAATGGATGATTTAGAAGCTGGAGGTGATGAAGAAGTCTGATGATATTGATCGAAATCATGAATCGGAGATGTGATTTGAAATGAATCGAAATCATTAGTATCATCGTTGTCATCTGTTGAAGGTGTAGCAGAGGAAGAGGTGGTGGATTATCATGATGAATTGTTGTTAATTTCTAAATCATCTGTTTTAAGGTTTAATGAAGGGAGAATGGAATACACTATGTGGAGATTAGAAGAATATGATTTTTATTTATTCTCGTCAGAAGAGTTTGACCATTTAACCTGGATTGGACGGAAATCGTAACGGTGGGGCATTTTCCCATACATTTTATTTGGCAGGGCCTTTTCCCAACGGGGCATCGAATTTTAGGGCATTTTCCCAATTATTAGAACTTCTTAGTATATACTACCATTAAAGGTTTGTAATTTGTTATGCCAATAAATTTGAGTTGTGATATGCAAGACTGGGGTCCTGCTCCATATAGGTTTCAAGCTATGTGCAACAATGCAATAAATTTGATTTGCTTGACTTAATGCAACAATGGTGGGCCAGTTATTCCTTTCATGGATCTGCGGGTTATGTTCTATCAAAAAAATTGCAGGCATTGAAAATTGATATCAAGACTTAGGAAAGAGAAGTATTCGGGAAAGTGGATAGGCAGATAGAATCCGTAATATCTGAGTTAGCTGTCTTGGACGAATTGGCAGACAAGAAGCTAATTTCTACTCTTCAGGAGTCTAAAAGACTAAATCCCAAGAAGGAGTTTGAAACCATTGCGGACAGGAGACATATTATGCTGTTGCAGAAGTCTGGAAACTCCTGGGATATAGATGGGGATCGTAACACGAAGTTCTATCACAGGATAGTTAAAATGAGGCGGAGAAAGAACACGATCCGTTCTCTCAACATAAATGGACATCTAACTAACAATATAGAGCTAATTAAATCTTCAATCACAATTTATATCTCTTCCTTGTTTACTAAAAGGTCTAGCCCTAGACCGTCCACTGCTAATATAGTAATATGAAGTTTAAGAAACACTGTACGGAATCTGCTGCTGGTTTGGAATCCCCCATCTCAGAATGTTTAGCGGCCCTAAAAGGTTTAGGTCTAGACAAGACGCCTGGTCCAGACGGTTTCCAAGTGATGATCATCAGAAAATGCTGGCATTTTATGAAATATCGTATCTTGAAGGTGGTCAAAGATTTCAATAAATGGGTCACTTTAAACTGGAGGCTAAAGAATTCTTTTCTTTCTTTGATTCCTAAAAGGCAATTAGTCGAAGAGATAAAAGATTTTCGACCAGTTGGCCTTCTGAAAAGCATTTACAAATGATCAGCAAAGTGTTGGCCGAGAGATTAAAAAGGGTTCTTCCTTCAGTAATTTCTCAACAACAGTCGGCTTTCCTTCAAGAAAGACAAATTCTTGATAGTGCTCTTCTCGCTAATGAATGTATGGATTCTCGAATCAAGAGTGGTATTCCTGGTGTCATTTGTAAAATTGACTTTGAAAAAGCGTTCGAACACGTCTCATGGGAGGTTGTAGACGAAGTTCTTGACAAGATGGGATTTGGCGAACTATGACGCAAGTGGATACAAGGATGCATTACCAACACACCTACTTCAGTATTAATCAGCGGCTCGGCTCACAATATCACTACAGGGAAAGATCTAACTCAAGATGACCCTCTCTCCCCATTTATATTTCGTGTTGTGTCTGAAGCTCTTAATCTTCTACTGCAATGTGGTCATGAATCAGGTCACTAAGGGTTTTTTGAAATGAACGTAAATGGAATCAAAGTTAGTCATCTTCAGTATGCCGATGATACTTTAGTATTCTTAGACGACTCAACCGAACAAGTGAACTATCTTAGATATTATCTTTTGGGTTTCGAGATGTTTTCATGTCTGCGGATAAACTTTGCAAAGTGCAGTCTCTTTTGTAATGCTGGAGCAGGCAATCTTGAAGCCATGCAGTCTCTTTTGTAATGCTGGACTGGGTATTAATCGTTTAAAAGCATGAATCGAGCCTTAGTCTCTAAATGGTGGTGGCGTTTCATCAAGGAAAAAACCGCTTTATGGTTTCAAAACACAATGCAGCGCAATTTTGGAGAGAAACAAAGAAACCAAAAGCTACTAAATGCGGGGTATGGAAAGGTATTTTCTCTATTCTCAAGTATTTTAAAGATTGCACAAAATTGAAAGTTGGAAAGGGTGATACCATCAGATTTTGGGAGGATAATTGGGTGGGTGATCAGGCCTTTAGTGTGAGATACCCGCTAATATATGCTATCTCTTCGGCGAAGAATTGGACAGTTATGAAATGTGCAAAATGGTTATCTAATGGCGGGGCTTGGAACTTAAGGTCTTGAAAGAAGATTAAATGACAATCAAATACAAGAAGTGTCTTCTCTTGTTGCAGTCATCGAGAGCAATTCTCTAGACTCAATTTAAGACTCTTTAGTTTGGTCGCTAGATAACACTGGAAACTTCACGGTCAAATCAGCTCATACTTGGTTTAACAAAGATCATGAAATTGTAACAAAAAACTTTAGTATTTCGGCTGCACAAGATAGGTTTTTTCTTGGCAGGTCTATCACAAGAAGATAGCTACGATAGATGCTCTCCGCAGAAAAGGCAAACTAGTTGATAACGTCTGTCTTCTTTGCGGCAAGACGGGTGAATCCGCCACTCACCTTCTTCTGCACTGCTCAATCTCTGCCAATATATGGAGCTATTTCATGTCCTTCGTTAAGTTGGAGTGGGTGATGCCGGATTGTATCGACTTAATCATAAAGGGTGGGAGGATCAAAAATCTCTCATCATCTGGTCAAGCTTTATGGCAGGTCCTTCTAGCAGCCATCACTTGGACTATCTGGACACATAGGAATAAATTGGTATTCGAAGAACTTACTTTCGAAGCGCAATAGGTGATCCAGCAGGTCAAATATCAAGCCTATTTTTGGTGCAGAAACTTGAATGCTTTGAAAGGTGTACCTTTGGATACTGTAATGTCCAACTGGGTACAACTCTTTGTGTAATCTTTTAATAGATTGTCTTTTATAAATAGTTAGGTGTATACCATGGAGGCTGGTCTTTTCATCAGTTCCTCCTGTTCTTGGATGTACTTTGCTTACTTCCAGTAAGCTTCTTCTATAAAATCTTAACTTTTTTCCGTGGAAAAAAAAAACATATCCAAGAGATTTCGAAACAAAAAATGTAAGGCCTTTTCTAACTAATTAAGAGATATCTAGTTAGAAGTTAGAGTGGCATCAAGTAAATTGCTTTTGAGGTAAAACTAACAAACAAAAATCTACCAATAGAACCATGAATACATATGAACTCAGAGTATAAAAACTTAATAGAGAATCATGAATAGAAAACCCTGCTGAATTTTTTGTTGGCGTTTCTTCGAATAAAGATAGTACATAAAATAGTATTATTAAGGAATAACCTTAAAACTTATAAATATTTGTTATCAATCAAAACAAATATAAATTCATAAATATAAAACCAAGATCATACTCATTATTTGCTTTTGAGAAGATTAAAAAGGGTACAAAAATGAAATAATAGCTGGATTACTTGTTGGCACAACATTAAATAGTTTGCATATGAGACTAGAGCTTTGTGTAAAATTCTTCAATACATCTCTTGTGTTTCTTTCGGCCGTCACTAAAACAAAAGTTTTTAAAGAAAGAAAACTTTCTACATAACTAGATATATGATGGTTGGGATGTACATACAAAGCTTCATCAGCATGTTTTACTTCCTTAAATTCCTTTGAATGCACGTTATAGAACTGGATAACATGACCTTTTTGTTGTTTGATGTACAACCTTGGAACCACCAATGAAGAATCATCTGGTTAGAAAAATTCACAATGCGAGTACTAGATGGAGGAGCAGGATTGTCCAACTCTATTGGAAGATCGAACTTAATAGTTTCTTTAACCCCAGAAGTGTTTAACTATGTTTTTCAATATATGCATTACAACCTTACCGCTATATGGATCAATTTTCTCTACATTTGAATAACAAAAACATTTTTTGTACTTCATCGTAGAAAAGACACCTCTATTATAATTCGAAACAAACTCATCATGGGATGTTTAATTATTTGAAATTTCTCGCCATGGAGATCGAACGATACCAAAGCAAAAGGTTTATATGATTCTTTTTTGGTTTCATCCTTAATTGTTTCGTAAAAGAGATGCTTCATAAAAGAGAGTTCTGTTACAAGAGAATTGTGGTGGTACCCTTTTAGATTCAAAATCCTCTTGTAGTCGTGGACGTTGTTTCGACCATGGGTTAATAATCTTTCTTCATGGATTAGTATTACCCAGCGTAATGATGTAATACTCATATTCATCTTTTTATCTTATGATACACATCACTTTATATTCGTTGTTCAAGTGGCGTATCCAAATTTATATCCAAAGATACCAAGTATTTCACCCAGTACCTTACTCTTCCGTAGTAAACGAGCTAGAGACGATGATTAACCTCTCAACCCTCCTATGATTACGGATTCCAAGTGAAAATAAACCCATTCACCATCTTTATCTAGAAATGGCTTCGAATAACAAGCTAAACCATTATCATACCCAACTATCCACTCGGCACCCTTAAAAACATCTTGGTTTCTTTTTTTTATCTTCAAAAGAGAGAAGCATGTCATGTTTTTCTCTCTTTAAATAGTAGAATCTCTTTCTCTGGAGAAAATCGGTGAAAGTAAATATGAGAATTGGCTTCTTTTGGGATTCAACCCTATGAAATTTATTAAATTGTTGTTTATCATTGTTGATTAGGTTATACCAGAACTTAGATACACAACTTAATCTACCCAGTGACTTAACATGTAATTTATAGACTATCTGTAGAAGTATGTCTTCCGGAATATTATTAGAGGCCCTAAACTCAACATTATTTTTCATCTTCTTTCTTTTATTTTCTATAATTAATTCCAAAAAATAAAATATCCAATTTATGTATTTATTTATTTGTTCTCACGGTGCTTCCTATTAATTCTTGTTAGAATTTGATGGGTAAATGAGAGTGTTCTTTAATAAAGTGTCACATTTTCAATTTCATGTTTAAGAAAATTCCACCGTTTTTTTTTCTTTTTCAGAATTTATTTAATGCCACACAGTTGACCTTTTCCATTTAAAATAACTGTTGATATCAATTAGTGCATAGGTGGCAGTTATACAACTTAGTAAAAGATATCTACGCCCTCAAACAGTCTCACTGTAACTGAGTTAAATCAATTCATCATAATGACTCGTTATTGAGTTAAGCCGTGAATAGAAAGTGCTTTGGTCTTCCCATAGCACAGCACCTGTGAATAGAACTGATACTGACCAAATTAACTCAATCTGGTTAGTATACGCTGAGAAGGTTTTGGAAAAAAGTAGATCAGGATCTAGTTGCAATGCAGTCTCCTTGCACAGTTAACATTATATGAAATTGAAAGTGGCCGAACACATACTAATACTTGGTTCTCACAATATTCACAAAGTTTTATAACAAGTAATAAGAGTGATGCCGAAGCTGAGTAACATATCATGTGAATCTTTCTTGCCAGTAAAAAGAAAAGCTCACTAGCATGCATTTCACATTTTATTCACATGATCAGGATACCTCAAACATCCATCCATTACAAAACAAATTAGAGATACATCAAAACTAAAGAAGTACGACGTACCCAGAATTGAGGCATTTCCTTTCTTCGTTACAACTTGATGATGCTGGTGTTGGTGGTGCTGCAAGGGTTGCTGACCGTAATTCTGATGTTTGTGATGTTGTTGGTTAGTAATTCTGCCATTCCCTTTCTGCTTATCCTCTGCCAATAATACTAAGTTCTTTGGCCACAAGAGTACCCAACCCAGTGTCTATCTCTCCCTATATCTGACGCTGCTGAAAAGAATTTTCAAACCTCGGAGCTTCAAATTTCATCCCTCAAAATAACTTCGCTTAACACATATTAACAGCTTCAGCAACCATATTCAACACATATTTCTCTTCAGGTTTGTTTCGGTAATTTTATCCTATAACAATTCTCTCTAGCTTTATGTTCTCAGAGAAAATTCCATCACCAATTCATCAATTCCATCTTATATTAACAGCATCATCAGCTCACATTCATGTCTCACTGTAAACACCTATAAGACTACTTGACATGCCATTTCACAACCATGCACACGGACTCAGCATCATCCCCTCTTAGCATACTCAAACTCAGAGCAAACTTGCATCAATTTCTTCTCTTCCTCTATAAATCCCAAACCACAATCCCAGATTCAAACGCATAATTGCTTATTCTTCTCCGATTTGTATCTGAACCAACTCCGTCAAACCCTGCAATCAGCAAACCCATGGCACATCTGTAATTTCTTCTTTACCTATAAATTCTTCTCTAATCTCACGGCTTCAAAATTCAGACCAAAACCCCATCTGTTAACGGCCTCAATAATCAATCAAAAACCCTTCATTAATTGATCCCCAGTAATCTTCTTACAAGCTCCGAACTATTCTGATCCTCAAAAATCAATTACAAATATTCGGCGAATACCCATCTGAGTTCATTGCTGGCCGGCGGTAGCAGCATTTAGGGATGAACCCTAAATCCAATTTGATTTGCTATAAGAACTAAAATTAAACCCTATACATCCATTCATACCTCAATTAAGAACAAACCCATCATAAATAGTTCAGTTTCTAAATCAATTTCACACAAAACCAGAGTTGATTTCATAAACCCTAAATTCAAGTTACCATATCTGTTGAGTTTGAATCAACACAAATCGACACCACGGCGATCAGATATCTTGATTCTATTCCATTTCTCTCAATCCCAGACTCATGATCTTCATCTCTATCATCGATTCTCACTGAAACCCTAGTTAGCAATCCCTGAGGCCGGCATTTTTTTCTTTATGTTTACTGTGATAAAGAATCGTAGGATTGTGAAACCGTGATAAATATAAAAGAGTTTTAAAGGGTAAACATGTAAAATGCGACACATTTTATTGACCAAGTCAACGAGAAAGACCAAATATGTGGGTCCTAACGGATAAGCTAACGGTTGTGGCATTTAATTCATTTTCAAAAAAACGGTGGCACTTTATTAAACCGGAAAACCAAAATGTGACATTTTCTTAAAATTGCCTTAAAGGTTTGTTTTGCTAATTTCTGTTGACATATAAGTTCTTAGGAATACATGTTTTGAGTTTCAGCCGCACGACCCTATGAGTGGTTCAGACTTCGGTGTCAGGCAGTTGTACATCAAGCGTGGCCTAAATCAATTGGTCATGTGATACATACGACAAGTGAGTCACACGAAAAATATGGAATTGTGTCGGTGGTTATAAAGAAGACCAAAAGATAAGACCAATGCGAAAGTTGGAATTCTCTTACCATCCTCTCTTCAGGAGAACAACATGAGAAGATGCAAAATGTAGATACGAGAATATCGCATTGCCCAAGTAAAATGAGTTAAGATCATCTTACAACACGAAATGAAGGTCAGAGCAAGTGTGGAGGTACGATCCCACTACGTCACTACTTAAGTAAGTAATGATGTCATAATCAACCATGCGATAATGAAGGAAGTGCAAAGAAAAGGTTCACGTGGAAGGTGTGATACCTAGCGCGAAGAAAAGGTTGACTTTGTAGTATCAAGACGAGGACATCGCATAGATATAATTGGGATAAAGAGAAATCTTAAGTTTTAATTAGCTGTTATCGGATAGATATAATTGGGATAAAGAGAAATCTTAAGTTTTAATTAGCTGTTATCGAGTATGTAATATTAGTTGTCATTCATTATGTAAATGACTAAATAAGGGCCATGAAGGTATTCGTTAAAGAGGTTGAGATTTTTGAGAGTCCAATTATTATCTTGAGAGAGAAGTTTTGTGAGATCTAAGTTAGGGTTTATACTTAGCAAAGTTGTAACACCATCTTCCTCGTAATAATTTGAGAGTTTCCATTCATAATGTCTTAAATAGTTAACATATCATCATAATGGTGTAGTTGTAGGATTTCCTGTAGCTACACAGCCTAAAAACGGATGTCTGAATTATGAGTCTAATACATAGGCGATAGGAGGGACTTTTCGCCTATAATATCTAATTTCCCTGGGCCTTGGTGCGCAATTTAGTTCCTCCTCTATTATAGGACTCAATTCCCTGCAACCACTGTATGGTTATTTTTGGTTTAAGTATATTTTGGCTGGACACTCTTTGGCAATACTTATCCAGAGAGAATATTTTGATTCAGAACGACAAAAAGAAACTTAATTAAGGGTTTAAGTGGTGTCAAAAAAGTAAATACTTTAGGATATTGAGTATCCGGCAAGGCCGATTAATACACCGAATAGAAGACCCCTCTTTCTGAGGCCCGGAGGGACTCGACTGAAAGGAGAGGAACTGACGTGACTCGACCAGAGGGAGAGGTTTTTGTTGTTTTTTTTTTTTTTTTTGATAGGCTAAAGCTGGACCCAGGCCCCTACCCAAATCCAGCCAGTTAGACTAGCCCCACTGCTAGACCCAACCCCACCAAACCCCTCTATACAACTAATTAAAATACAAACCTCTAATACGGTGGGGATCGAACCCCTGACTTCTTCCTTACTGGAGTTGATGGGATACCACTGAGCTATGTTCTTGGACCCGGTGAGTCCGAAATTTGGTTTCCGCACCCTTTGCTTTGCTATCCAGTGTTATGCGTCTTGCCTATAACTAAGATTTCGCTATGTACAAGATTGTCGAGAATTTGAGCATTATAGTGGTTGATTTTCTCTACATTGCAGAGAAATCTCTACAGCACCACTTTAAAAACAAACTACATACAAAAGAGTAATCCTATGGGTAAAGAATTCCAAGAACTTTTAATTTTCTAGAGAATCTTTCAGATTTCACAACACGGATATTTTGCAATATAGCTTGCTTGGGTAGCCTACTTAATGAGCTAATTACAATCTAAAATCTGGATTTATGGCATAGATACACATGTATTTGTGTTAATTACGGGATATTTTATGTCTATCGCCTATTTTGGTGTTCATTTGTATCTATAAATTGAGGTCTTACGCTGGACGTAGCTCAAAAGCTCCATTTCCAACAGTGGCTGATGAGAACATTCCGGAGGAAACTGAAGAGCTAGTCTGCTAATAGCTTGTTTCCTGAAATACTGATTCATTTGGGAATAGGCTGTACGGGAAAGAAAATATTATGTACCATTTACACGATACATCTACATATGATTAACTACCCCAACACTAATAAGGTATGCATGATGATATAATAACCTTACTGATATTTTATAGAGCAGTTAGTTGTCTTAACTATATTGAATCCACAGAGCCTCCAGTTGTTTCTCCTTTGGAGATTTTTTTTTATTTTTTGAAGCATAATTTTATTTATTTATTGATTTTTGTTTATATCGTATTTTAACTAGGAGAGCTATCAGACGTGAATTCAATCACGTAAAATTTGCATTCCTAGAAATTATAGAGGTAATAATTCATAGTTTTACTTCTTCAATTCATTCATCACCATGCAGGATGTTTCTTTTTGTTATAATTATCAGTTGATTTTTGGGTGAATTCTGTTTGAATATGTGCAGCTGAAACAAAAGATCATCTGTTTGACTACACCATTTCAACTCCAATCTCCAGATAGCGTCACTGAGAGTACTGGATCATCGTCTTCCCGGTGACCTTGAAGATTTTTTATTTTTTTTTATCTTCTCTTCTTTAGTTGTAGCCAGAAGGGTGATCAATAATGTCATGTATTGGTGTAAAAAATGATCTGTTTTTCAATTGCCAAGTTGTTGTTTGTTCTTTCAGTTTTATTGTAACTATATCATCATCATCTGTTGTCGAAGTCCTAATGTAACGGAAATCGGGTAGCTAAGACGAGTCCTTATATATGTTAAATTATTTTACTTTGATGATGGTGTTGAGGAGGTCCTCAACGACAAGCTTATTGGCCGGACCGAGCGAAGTAAGGGAGGACCTTTATATGACCATTTTTTTGTAAATTGTAAGTGATCGATTGACACAAAAAGATTTGATTTGGTGTCCATGGTTGGTCTTTTTCACTTAACACAATTGTCCCTCCTTTTTAGCCCAATTACTATAACTCCTTATGTATCCTATTTTATAGGAGTATAATTGGAAAACAAACTTTAATTTAGCATATCTAAAAATCCGGTGCCTTGAAATTTTACAAATTTTATCTGGTTGGAAAGGTTATAAAAAAATCTATGCTATGAGTACAAACAACAAAATCAAATTTAGAGTTTTTACGAAAAATTCGGAGTATTTACCATTTTAGGCACAATTTTAGAAAATTAAATGTATATCCATTATGCAAACCACCACTTGCATCCCAAATTAATTAAGCTAATTGGTTTTAAATTTTGTCCCACAAATAATTGAGTTATCTCACTAACCAAGGGGATATTTCTAAAACTACCCTTTTAATTGATTATTGTTAGTATAAGAAATATGTAGAATTTGATAGTCATGTTTATATTCGTTGTGCATGTGTTTTAAAATGCTTTTCAATGGTATAAAATTTACGAAAAACTATGGTATAGTTTAAGAGATAAATCAATTCTAAGTTTTACTAGTTATCATCCATAAGGGTATTGTAAAAAATACTTAAACATACTCCCATTTTCTCTTTGCCTTAATAATTGTGCAAACTACAAATAGCTCAATTAATTTGGGACGGAGGGAGTATAATACTTTATGTAACCATATTTTGGTATATGCAACAACTAATTTTCCTATTGCAACTAATAAAATAATGTACTCCCTCCGTATCAAGAAAAGTGATATTTTCACTTTAGGCACAATTCTCGAAAATTGAATGCATAGCCATTATGCAAACCACCACAAAGGATGCATAACACATCATGCAACCATATTTTGGTTTACGGATCGACTAATTTTCCGTTTCAGAAAAAGTGATGCATTCACATTCCGTTTCGAGAAAAGTGATACTTTCGCTCCGTTTCGGGAAAAGTGATACTTTCGCCTCGTTTCAGAAAAAGTGATACTTAATCTGAAACATGACGAAAGTATCACTTTTCTGGAACGGGGGTAAAAGCATCATTTTTTCTAAAACGGGGCGAAAGTATCAGTTTTTCTGAAACGAGGCAAAAGTATCACTTTTTATGAAACAGCACGAAAGTATCACTTTTTATGAAACGGCACGAAAGTATCACTATTTATAAAACGGCGCGAAAGCATCACTTTTTATAAAACGGGGCGAAAATATCACTTTTTCTGAAATTGGGCGAAAGTACCACTTTTCTAAAACGGGACGAAAATATCACTTTTCTAAAACGGGCAAAAATAGTTGCAAATAAACCCATCTTCAAATGCTTCTTCGGTCGGCCCTCCCGCCGTGACAACGGTTGTACTAATATATTGCCTACTGTAAGGGTTTTAGCAACTGATATTTATATTTTTCTCCATTATTATTCGTTTTAGTGCAAAAATTTGCGTTTAAACTTTAACAAGTGATATGCCACCTAATGGCACAATTTCAAAAATCTCGCCCCATATGAAGCACTACTTGACACTCCAAATCTTGAAACATAACCCTGGTCATTCACAAAACCCTGGTCATTTGCTAGTTTTTGTTTTCTAGGTGGTAGTAGAAGGAGGGAGATTCGCTGCTTTCAGAAATGCCTTGAAGCTTTTAAAATGATACTGATTTGATATCGCAAGAAGTTACTGCAACCACCACCGGATTTACTAGATTAATGTATTCTTTTTGTGTGCGCACAAAATCTTGGTAGCTTAAATTCCGTTAGCATCAGATAGTGCATTTAATGCATTATGGATTCTGTCAGAAACCGGAAATCATAAACTTGACATTCAGAAATTGTAAGAAACTTCCAATATGTGTGTAGGAAAAGGGATGATCATAAAGTTCTATATACAGAGTACACAGACAGATTGTTGTACTTTGAACTTTTACTATAAATCAATGCTTCCTTCCGAAAGCTTAGACAGTTAGTTGTCATCCCTCGAAAACATTAACTACGCATCCTTACCAACAACCGACCTATTTATTTGCGAAAATACCACAAACAGACCCCGAAGCATTATGTTAGTCTCTCTAATCTCATTCCTAAAATAGAAAGTTGGCATTAT
This sequence comes from Papaver atlanticum, assembly GCA_023531105.1. Taxonomy (NCBI): domain Eukaryota; kingdom Viridiplantae; phylum Streptophyta; class Magnoliopsida; order Ranunculales; family Papaveraceae; genus Papaver; species Papaver atlanticum. Next base: position 2,217,723 of record JAJJMB010008983.1, read on the forward strand.
GTAGGTCTCAAATCTCATTTCCAAAAAGGAAACTTAACAAAGGGGATGAGTTCTCAGGTACCGTTGTATATACACCCGATACAGCCATATACGTGAGTGAGTCGTTGTAGATATGGTCTGAACTCATTACTGCGTGATGACGTACATGTTCTCCTTGCGATCTTGTTTTAAGGGGGGGAAAGTGATGGCGTACATGTTCTCATATATTACTAAGGATCTTATACAACATGTGAGAGGACTTGAATTAATGTTTCTTCATTAGGGTACATCCTGATTACCTGTAACTTAACACCTGTTTTGTGGCTGGTTTATTAAATTGTTTCCCTTTTTATATTTACCCAATGGATCGAGTGATTTTTTTTGGAATTTAACTCACGTTGATTATGTTTGTAGGGGTTGTTAGAGACCTTGAAAGAGTTTGATTGATTCCAATTTCGGACATTCGTGGGTACAAGGGCGGAGCCACCTCAAAACATTGGTGTGCAATTGCACACCCAACCCAGCTGGTTCTTAATTCCAATTTTAATTAACTTAAGTGAAAACTACTACTAAACCCATTCCTCATATTTTTTTCACCGTGAAACCCAAGAGAAAACTTCACGCGCGCCCCCAATTTTTGTTAGAAAATTTCTCCCAAACTCATAGTTTATAAAATTAGGTTTCTTTGTTTTTTCTCTTTTTCTTCTTCACGCGCTGAACTTCTTCTTCAATTCTTTTTCTTCTTCCTCCAAACTGTGACTTCCATTGTGATACGGGACGTAATTGACGTTAGGTCATTGTATCTAAGATTTGACTAAATCTTAGATATTAAGTATTTAGTAATTTTCATTGTTACAATAATTAACATTTAGTTTGAAGTTTCTTGTTGTTTGAAGTGCTGCATCAACAAGAAGGAAATTATTGTATCCTGGGAGACGAACGCCAATCAACCATACATCATCATTATGGGAGCGTAATCGTTTTAAGGACATAGAGAATTTCTCTAGCCTCGATCCAAGTTAGTTTTATCTATCATTCTCTCTGTCCTTTCCTTTTTCCTTATAAGTTTTGTGAAATAATGCTTTTATTGTATTGAAATTGTGTTTGCTGAAATCATTATGTCATTTACCAGGAATTACATCGAAGGTTAAAGGGATGGAAGGCTTTTTTATGTTTTTAGTCGTAGTTATCTTTTCATGGATCATTGGAGAAATTTTTCACTGGATCCGAACGAGGTAGGTTTTGATGATATTTCAGAACCTTAAACTTTTGTTACATCAAACACTTATTAAATTCTTTCAAGTCTATAACAACTCTCTTTCATTTTCTTACTTTACTTATTTTGATTTGCAGACAGCGGAAGACAAAGTTGTCAGCATATCAGAACTGGTATTTTATTCAAGACGATTTACACTGCTGGAGTTATAATACACACAGTTGCTACCAAAGCCAAAGGGAAACAAAAGGGAACAAAGGGAGTGTCAATAGTGACAGGATGACAAGTTCCGGAGTTCACATAACTTTTCCGGTATGCGTACCTGATAAGTGCTTGATTCTTACATATTTACTACTCAAATTTATATTTATTAGTTCTCCATTTTGTACATATTTGATAAAGTTTGGTTATTTTTGCAGCTTTTAGGAAATAAAGCTCAATGGGTTAAAATGTTGAATTATGTTGGAGGAAATGAAGTGATTTAGTGGGCTAGGCCCAAAAGGAAACATAAAGAATTATTGGGCTAATTATTTGGATATGGGAGTATGGTAAGCGTGTCACTGCGTGCGTAGAAGTGTGCCACGGTGTGTGTAGAAGTGTGGAAACCATGTGCAAAATATTAATTATGATAAAGGATATTTAAAGATATTGTTTAATGAAGAAAATATTTCTGTATGAATGTGGAGTAATGGAATATATGAAGGTTTGGGAAAGAATATTATTCTTTATGGTTGCAAATAATAAAGAAAATATTGATTGCATTATCTGACACATGACGCATTTTGATTGGAAGATTTTAATTTATATTAACACGTGGCATATTTTGATTGGATGATGATGTGGTAGTGGAAATGGAAAAGGAAAGTGGTTTCCTTTGAAAGCTATATAAAGTGGTGGAAGCAGATGGAAAGGGAGTTTGATTTTTATAGTTCACCAGAGCAAGTAGTTCGATTTTTCGTACTTTGTAATGATAGAGAGCTAACCCTCTTCATTGGGGTTGAAGATGAAGTCAATTATATTATGTAACAATCTCAGGTACTCTCTTTAATAAAGTATTTTTTTGGGTTTAATTGATTAACAATTTCTCTTCTTAAAAGCTTTATTCTTTAAACCGTTTTGAATAATCTTCGATTAATGATCTTTTATAAGCGAAGGAAGTTATATCTTTTTGGTCAACAACGAAAATTGTGATATCTTTTAACGGTTACATATTCCGAGACATGAAATTGAGTTCGATATTGTCTTGAGTTACATTATGAATATTTTTAGAGATTGTTTTGAATGTTTCACATAATTAATTGGTGGATTCCGAAACTCCGGTTTTATTTACTTTGGATTTTTTTAATCTTATTATTTATATTTATATTTTCTCAATTCATATATCTTGTTAGCATAATTAATTGTAAATTGAAAGTTGCAATCATTTAGTCCCAGTGGAACGACACGTCTTTTGTACAGTATCTCATCAATAGCCGTGCACTTGCGGTACACAATTTAAATCCCATCAGTACCGGTATGGATACTTTTAACACATAACCGAGTTTCGTAGTTCACAAAACTTTTCTGGTATGCGTACCGGTATGGATACCAAACCAGTTCCGAGACCAACCGTTCTTTTCTAGTATACATACGGGTATGCGTACTGATCCGGGTTCACGACGAGTTCACAGACTTTTTAAGGTATGCATACTGGTTTGCGTACCAAAAAGCTACTGTCGGCATATAGCTACTCTGATACTTGTACTGAGTAGATGTATTACTGCTTCAGACCTATAACAGTTCTCACAGTTTGTAAGACTGATATATTTCAGAAACATAGTATTATTATCTTCTCCAAAGTTCAATTGTACCACAACTTCGAAGTAATACTACGGTGATTTGTTTCTCCCCCTTAATCAATACTTATGTATTTTGCATAATAGGTGAAACCTATAGATATTGATTCACTCCCCCTTACATAATGATCCGTAAACCATATGTATGTAGTGTGAAACTACTAATTAATTCTCCCCCTTTTTGTCAATAAAAATTGGCAAAGGTATACGAAAATTATGGGATCGTAATGAATACAACCAAAAGATAGTTCAAGACTTGAAGGTATTATGGACATTACATAAGAACATAGTTAATATGTAATACCTTACATCAACTTTATTTAGATGATATCACATAGTAATAAATACTTAGCGCTCATCTAGGAGATTTCAAGATACAAGTATCCCCTTTATATTCCACAGCCACACACCCCACAAAGATATAGCAATTAAGCACAAGTTCATTTAAGAACTCTCCCCCATTTGATGTCATTCTCAAGAAAAAAACATGAGTGACCTTACTTTGATGAAAAAGAATGATTTTGTCGGACATTAAAAAATCGAATGGAGTTGTATCCTTAACACCGACTTAAATTAGTCTCAACGTCAGTTAAGAACAATGAGATAATTTTAATTGGTATGGCTCAACATAAGAAAATCTTACGGAGTGTATAGTGCAGTAAAAACACAACAGTGTGATCACAAATATATCGATACCGCGACAAATTCTCACAAGTTTGTTCTATTTTCAGTTTATAAAAACATAATAGATTTAAGTTCTGAGCATATATATGAGATATCAGCTCAATTTACAAAAAGTAAAGGACACATATATCTCATAATACTTTTCAATATATAAAACCAATAATGATTACATACTGCAAGTTCATCTTCCACAAAATATGGAATTTAAATAAATAAATCTAAAAGCATGCAAGATGAAAATCGTTGGAAATAGCTTGTGTAATCATAATTTATGTTATTTCAAACCCTAGTTATCCTTCTCAAAAGAAAGAATAAATTCTCACAAGAAGTTTCCTAGAAAATAAACAAAAGACGCATAAGATGTAAGGTTTACTCATTATCTTCTTCATCGGAATCACCCAAGGAAGCTTGAATCTTTTCTATCTCGTTCTTGATATCGGGGAATATATTTTGTAGCAAACACACATAAAATTTTTTTGCATACCTTTTACCTTTAAGTTGATCTTACAAACATCCTTGTGAATTTGTTGAAGAAGACTCAAGGTTGTTAGATCAGAAGAACAGTCAAGAGATGAAATAGATGCCCTATTTATTTTATTCTTGTTCGTTCTCATACGTGTGAATATACTTTCACGAACTAAAATAGGAGTTCCAACAGAGTTTCCATTCGTATCAATGAAGAATTCTCCACATATACATTCGATAAGATAAGGAAAACCTAAATTCTTGTTGGACAAGGTCATTGTAGCCATTTGGTGAATAATCCATCCACAAATATCAAGACCTTGAGTTTCCATTTCAATAAAATGGAATAACTCTGCGAAGTCACGACTCCAACGGGCATCTTCTACCATGGAGGGACAAATGTTTGGAATACCAAACTTTCCAATAACCTTAAAAGCCATACTAAGTTCTTCGGTAGGAAACTTTTCATCTTTCAAACCAAAACTCTTTCCACAAAGTTTGATAGAAATGGTTTCACAAGATGGTGTTTCTCCTTTTGATCTAGGAAGACGAAAATTACCCATAAGAAGATTAGTGATTTCGGAAATTAATTCTCGATTAACTTCAATCTTGTCCCTTCCAATCATGGCCTTAAAACACAACTTCTCAAGATCAACATAAAATATGTTAGCGTAAAATACCCTTGTAAGTGTGTCAAATCCTTCACCAAAGACACAAAACATGTTATCAAGATTGTACTTTTCAAAACAAGATAAATCACTACAATGAACATACCCTTCTTCCAAAAAAAAATCTACAATAAATTCCCTAGTAGAAATTCTCTTATAGGTTTCATGACAATCCTTATTAACTAATATGATCCTAGGTTCTTCTTTAAGAATGGGTTCAAGAATCTCCTTAGGCTTAGGTTTCTTACTAACACCTTTAGTTCTTCCCATATTTGCCAACTATAGTAAACTCAAAGAAGAAAAATAAATTGGATCTTACTTGAAGGACTCCTTTGAAGATGATTGCTAGATTAGCTCCTTCTTGACAAACCTTCTTGCTATTAATAAAAGAAGACAAAAATTATGAAGAAACAACTTTTAATTCAAGATGACATCGCATCGTTCGAAAACCTTAACTCAAACTCAATTCATGTTCATGACCATGAGGAAGAAGAACAGTACGCGTACCCTTTTATGATACACCCTAATGGGATTTTACCGGTTCGGGTGCGGAAACCATGAATTGAAGAGAACAATACATATTCCGTTTGACGTACACAATCATATCAAATTATGATTTCCAATCTAATATTTGACCTTTAATACTATCAATATAATAAGATGATTAATCTTATTCTTATCTCAATGAAAGAGTTTCAGAGTACAAAAGATATTGATATTCATAGGATTAGAGGTGCTGAAATCTTTTATGACCTTATAACACCATGATATTGGAGCCATCTCAACAATATGTGATGTTTTACTTTGATCATGACTGATTACAAAGATCTTTCTTTTATCCAGGCTCAATTACCAGGTTAACAGAAAATCAGAAAATTGATAGATATATCACAAAACAAAACAAAAAATAGTACATACAAAAACAAACCTTTACTTACCGCTTGCCCCATCTCAAGAAATAATTACATGATGGGGTGATGCCAAAATCTTGTTAACAAGAGGTTGGACGAGCAAAATGCTCACAAACCATTCTGGCGTGACAGTCTTCTGGTTTAGTTTCTTCATCCTCAGGGTGATCTAGAGATGTAATTATGTGACCATAGGAATAATCAAACTGTTGCAGAACTGCAAGTTTTTTTGACATGCCCTAGTTTTTCGTACTGATAACAAGTTATATTAGAGACCGAAATCCTTACTCAAGATCAATGCAAGGTGTTCCAAGTACTTAAATGTCTTTTCAAAAGCTGAAAAAAGATCTTCGTCTATAGACCCTCTTTTGTTGCATTCCCAAAATAGAAAGATAAACATATACTGCGAGTAAACAACAGATAAACATAATGATACCAACATCAAGATGACTAAACAGAGATTTTAAAGATATTATCCAACTAAAGCTATTATGAGGACTCCTGGCCAGGCCAGCGGAGTTGGTTATTGGCAGTTCTTACTCTTCCAGAACTGAAACGTACTAATTTCTTAGTTGAACACTCAAATGGATGGGAACATTGTTAGGAAAAATTATTTCACACTCGAACAACGTAAACTACAGTCTATTTCGGGGTTCGTCTGTTCAAGATCAATAATATTTGTATCCTTTTTGTAATGGCACACAGATATAACTACTAAAAAATGTGATTTTGGTGAGAGTGCTACCTTAGATTGCTTGTAGGTGAAACAAGCTTTAAATCTTTCCTGTAAAAATAAACCTCATCCGACTTAATGAATTTGAAGGACTATAATTATCCTACTAAAAAGAAATGAGATAAACAAGTAACACTGAGCATACAGATTTTCTTAAATAGTAGATTAATACCTATTAAGTAGCCATAACGTATTACATGTTAATAAATTAGCTAGGGATGTCTCAAACAACTAAAAACAGTTAACCACTAGATAGCTACATCTCTAACCATTTAATGGAATAAAAACTTCATAAAGTCGGTACGTTTGTGTGTGTTTTTCCTTCGATTAGGTTAGTTGTTAACTTCCGATTTTAGAATTTTGAAATTGGAATAATTTATGGGCTACATTAAAATCCGTAGGTTTGTCTGTTTTTTTCTTCCAATTACATATTCCTCAACAATTTAGAATTTAACTGTACTTTAAATGATGCATATTCGGAAGATTTTTTTATTTTTTTTGTTACTACCGATTGTGGTGTAATCGTTTGTTAGTCTTTTTATTAATCTTTTGATCATATGTGTGTCTATAACAGATATTTTTGTTCTAAAATTGATTCACAATCAGGAGGTAAACTTGGTCCCGAGCTACCGATTATATATAACCGTTTGTTACGTAAGTAATTTTACTTCCGAATATGTATTGATTTTAATTAACGTTTCATACCAACCAATTGTACTTTATTTTGTTTTGCTGGGATAAGCGAGCTAAGAAAGTCCAAGATACAGCTATTTCAGGGGCTCATCATGAATGGGGTAGGAAAGTAATAGCTAGTGCACAAAAACTAAGATGTAAAGATCTCATAAGAGAGAAGACTAAGCTTTAATTAAAAATCTCAGAATAGAGAAGACAATTTAATAATGGTTGATCTCCCTATTAAATGAGTGTATATATCATCATAAAATAAAGAAAATATAAAGGAGCCGATATTTATATTTTGTTTTATTTCAAGACTTTTTTAAATAAGCTTTATTGTTATATTTTTAACACAAAAGACTCATTTTCATAACTAATTAGTTAATATTAATACACAAATAAAATAATTGTCATTCAACCTCAGTTTGCTCTTCCGTTGAACATGTCCTTTTGAATCACAAAAGAAACAAACTTTTTGATCACCGGAGTGATTAGAGTGTGTAGGATTAGTAACATCGTTAGAAGATTTCTTCCTTCCGTGAGATGTGAAGTTTCCTTGATCAGTGGAAGGTCCAGAACCTCTTTATCAATCGGAAGGGTTAGCACTTCATCTTCTGAGACAGGTTTCATTAGAGAAACAAGATTACAAGTAGTCATGTGTTTCTAACATCGCTGTTGAATCAGAAGTAATTGGTATAGTGGACTCCATAGAGCATCCTTTACATTGAATAGAGAGATTACTCAATAGACATTCTATTTCCAGGGAATATTCCTTGAGTTTAGCCTCGAGTAAGGTTTGGGATGAACATACTACCGCATTTTCCTCACGAAAAAACCCTTAATTGGGAATCACGATCTTTTACCATGCCAATCATCATATTGACCTTGTGTTTCAGCATATTGATTTCAACTGCCTGGATACTAACAAGTTTTATAATCACTGGACTCCTTTGGGATGCTTCCCTTTCTACTTCAGAGTCAGACTCGCCAGTAATAAAATCAGGGTAACACTTATCAATACTTGTCCGTTTCATGGGAACAGAATGTTCATCTATGTGAGAGATAGAAAAGCCTTTCTCCTTAATAGATTCCATAGAAACGGAACTTTTATTTCTGGTGATACGTTTGTCAGAGATAGCACTTCTGTCCATAGAGTCAGATTGCTACAAACACAGACTTATGAGGTCTTAAACGTGTTTTCCTGCTCTGATACCAATTGAAAAATCGAGGGTCTAATAAAAATACCAAATATTTCGTTAGGCAATCTGTATGGACTAACTCCAATATAATTCCAAGAGAATCAACTAGACAGTCAAACTAAATCAAGGAAATATATCCAAGAGTTATATCTTTGTTTCTCAATGTAATCAGCAAATCAAATAGATAGAATCCGTGAGCCTGATTATTATGAGAAACAACTTGAACGGTACCAAAGACCAATGTTCAAGTGTCAATCAATTTCAATCAACAACCAAAGGTTGGATTTACTAATTGATTGAACTACACACAACCTGTGATATTTCAATTATATAAACAAATATAATGCGGAAAAGAAATAACACAGTCACCAGAAGTTTTGTTAACGAGGAAACCGCAAATGCAGAAAAACCCCAAGACCTAGTCCAGATTTGAACACCACACTGTATTAAGTCGCTACAGACACTATCCTACTACAAGTTAACTTCAGACTTGAATGTAATTGAGACCTAACCAAGTCTCACACCTATTAAGGTACAGTCGTGTTCCTTACGCCTCTGAATCCCAGTAGGACTCTACGCACTTGATTCCCTTAGCTGATCTCACCCACAACTAAGAGTTGCTACGACCCAAAGTCGAAGACTTTATAAACAAATCTGTCTCCCACATAAAAGTCTATTCTGATAGATAAATTTGTCTCCCACATAAATACCTACGAAGTTTTTGTTCCGTCTTTTGATAAATCAAGGTGAACAGGAACCAATTGATAATCCAGTCTTATATTCCCGAAGAACATCCTAGAAATATCAATCACTTCACAATAACTTAACTATATGGTAGTAGAACAAGTTATTGTGGAATCACAAAGAATGAAATGAAGAGATTTGTGATTACTTTTTATATCTTACCTATCGGAGATAAATCTCGAGCAAATCTTAGAGAAGATAGTACTCAATACGATAGAACAAGTAATATCAGAAAATGCAACTACAGAGAAAATAGTTGGGTCTGGCTTCAGAATCCCAATGAAGTCTTTAAGTCGTTAACCTATAATGGTTTTAGGAAAAACCACGGTTAAAGGAGAATCCACTCTAGTCGGAACTAGTATCACTCATGAGGTATGGGGATTAGGTTTTCCAGTTGCTAGAGTTCTCCCTTATATAGTCTTCAAATCAGGGTTTGATAGCTTTGAAACAAAGCAATCAATATTCACCGTTAGATTAAATCCTGATTTAAGATTCAAGCTAAGTTTGCTTAAAACCAAAGAAATATCTCTCCACCGTTAGATGGTCTTAGCTTGTTACACGCAAATGAAATATACCTTCATTTAGATATGGGTAACCGTACCTAAACGTGTATATTGAGTTGGCTCAATAACAGTTAACCGAAGTTAGCCATACTAAAACTTTTGTATTAACCAAATCCATTTAACACTTCTAGATCAAATGAATCTAATTTTGTTACTTATAGAGTTTTTCAATTGTTTATTGATGTGATTTTATGTTGTTGTAAAAAGTGATAAGTAGAGTTCGT
>JAJJMB010008983.1:2227625-2253579 GCA_023531105.1 Papaver atlanticum
ATTTTATAAAGCATTAGATGTAAATCATAAGCATAGTGCATCAAAAGTTCTTAGACTAAGCATACACTATCAAACAAAATCACAAATAATCAATGAAAATCATAAATCGATTGAAAAGCAATGCAAAAAGTCATAAGAATCAATTATAATTACCATCAATTGTGAAACATGGCTTCCTCCGTCATCCCAATGTTGGGGTTTCGCTTTTCATGGTTAAAACACGCTCAAAAGAATAAATCATGGCTCAAAAGGTGTTTTTATTGAAGAGAAATAATAATACAGCTAATCTACAACGCTTTTCTGGCGTTACAGAAATCACCGATACAACTGAAGTGTTGTTAATAAACGATAAATCAGTTCTGTAGTTGAATATAAGACTGCTTCTGCGACGGTCCGGTGTGGGTCGAAGTTTTTCGTGTTCTTAAGCAGCAGCAGCAACAGCGGGTTTCCTGCAACTTTGATTTTTCGGCTCTGTGGTGTTCTAAACTTCCCCTAACTTTCGACACCCCTTCTATATGACCCAAACAATCTATTTATATCAAAAATACCGATCAAATCTCTCCGGAATCTTCCAAAATCTCTTCTTTTCTCATCACGGCAAAGTTCCGGCAATTTCTTGTTTTAGGATTTCCATGCGTTTCTTAGCTTTCCTTTAGATTCTAAACTCTTCCTTAGATAGATATCAAGCTTTGGGAAGGTTTATAGCACTTTAATCTCTCTAAAATTTCCTAAAATCGGTCACACACGTGACTTTCCATATTTTGTTGTTGAGATAAAAATCCGTCGATTGAGCCCAGTTTAATCGATTTCAACACCCATGTTAGATTCCTAGACCCATAAGGAGTCTACCCTATGAAAATCAGAGGTTTAATCGACCTCAAACTCCTCCAAATCACTACCACAAAAACTGCCAGAAATGTTTATATTTTCCCGCCAATTTTTGTTTTTAAAACGTGAAGAAATTGAGTCCCCCTATCCAGTCCTGGTCTGTGTTTAGTAGCTGCTTGGAAATGGGTTACCCCTTATCCAAAGTGAGAGTACGAATAGCAAATGTCCTCCCAGGTGCCTTTAATAACTTTTCGAGCCAATTTCGACGCAAAAGCTTATTTCTCCAAAAACACCTACAAAGAGATAAAATACCAAAATAAGTACAAAAATGGGTACTAACAATATACACAATAGAGATGAAAATAGACACATAAATGCGTCTATCATTTATATTCTCATAGAAGTATACAAGACATAATTTAAACAAAATCGGATTGATTCAAAAGAATCAGTTCATGAACATTTTAGCCACGGTTTGCAAAGATTGCATTCCTTATTTATAAATGTATTTGTTCCTTATAAACATGTCATTTTTTCACTAAGAGGAGCTTAGGGAAGATAGTCGTTCGCCATTTTTCTAATTTTACAGAACTCTCGAATCTCCCTTTTGATGTATTTGAATCAAAACGCTATGTCTCTCCATATGCGGTTTTTGGATTGCCGGTATGCTTATAATAAAATTATTTGACTATTCTAAAACATAGGATAAATTTTACCCGGACGTTCGCTTATAATAAAATGATTTTACTAGCTGCATATCTTTTTTAAGTTCCATACCATTTTTCAATTTCTATTTGAGAAGTGGATCAAGTAGGAGTGGCTAAAAGTTTCAAGTTTGGGGAAAATGTGCTTGGAAAGATGTTGTCCTTATATAGATCAAGTCTCAATGACTGGTTATTTTAAAATAACTTCCAACAATCGTCTTATAACAATGTCCACACAGACCGATTTTAGCCTTGCAAAATCACATAAAATTTATCTTGCTACACTCGATGGATTTGAGTATCCACATCAACTGATTTTAGCCTAAGAAACATCCATAAAAAATGGAATTTTACCTGTTAGAATCGCTCGATGTTGATGTCTATATTGACCGATTGTAAGCTAAACTCACAACTACCGGTTGACTACAATCGGTCGTTAGGAATGTTCACATTTTCCGATTCTAATATAAAAAAAGCATCCAAAAAAAAATATGATATTGTTACTTACAAGAATCGGGCGATAGGATTTCCCACATTGACTGAATCTTATAGCTTGTCTAATTTATGAAAATAAATTTCCATAATCGGTCCATAGGTGTGAACACATAGACCAATTATATATAAACCTAGGAATTATGGTGAAAAGCTAGAATCGGTCTTTATATGTGTACACACGGACCAACTGTTGCTTAAAAAACATACAAAATTCCTGCAATTTTGAGCTAAATTATAGTTTTTTTGTCGCCTCTTAGGAAAAAGCAACGGTTTTAAAACATGTTAAAGCGTTGCTCGGTTGAACCCACCAAGCATTGGTATATCTAGTTTTGTTGTCATATTTCATCTCTAAAACTCGGAGATGCTTGATTAGATTACTAGAGTCAACTTAGGAACATTTGAAATGTTGAGAAAAACTCGTGTTACTATGAAGAACCTGAAGACGTATCTACATCAACGTACACATCATCCTTCTGTTCGAGGTTAATAATACATACTTGACTTGTTTCCATTTCTTTCTACGATGCTTTCCAGTCATTTATATTAAAAACATAATATAAGAAGTTATATTCATATATCTTTAGTATTGGTGACATGATCATTCTATTATGATCAAAGTGTCAAGGAAGTATAGACTAGTTGTTTCATACAATTTTGGTATATTGGATTATGAAGTATAACGTTTGCATTTTTTACTTCGTAATTACGACATAACACTGTTTGGTATTTCGTTACTAGTTTAGTGTATTAAACTTTGAGTTGATCCATGCCTAGAAAACTGTGTTTAATTACATGATTTTAAGGAAGTAGAATTGGAAAACTTTGATAGAGCAATGCTCGGTTTAACCCACAAGTTTTGTTATCTCAAGATTTTTGTCAATATTGGTTGATCAAAACTATATCTTGATTTCCAGTCTACTAAGTCAATTATCAGACTAAGTTAAAATTTGGTAGTTGAGTATCATACATCACCCTTGAAGACTGAAGATCGACAAATTATATTTAGATAACTTCTGTATCGGGTATGTGAAGACTAAACCATTCTATTTTACTCACTGTATTAACATTCTATCTGTTGAGACTATGTCGTATGACTTCTAATACATTTACAAAGAAGAAATTTCGAGTCAAGCTTGTCTTGTTAAAAATCTTGAAATATGATTCTAGCAAAGATGTTCAACGGCCGTTAAAAATAAACAGTTTATTGTCTGAGAATTAATTTGTGGATCAATTGAAAATCGCCTATATAAGTGATTTTATCATTTAGGAATGTGTCAAACATCTTAGGAGAGAAATTCGTGAACTTCTAATATCTCTGCTCAGGGTAGGTTGGCAAACAACTTCGCAGACCATAGATACCTGAGTTTCAGAGATACAGGGAAGTTTGGCGAACTGGTTCGCAAACCGTAAGTTCAGATTGGAACAGTTCACGAACCGTGGCGAACTAAATTTTTATGTTGGTATTAAAAGGTTAGCAGTTGGCGAACCCGGTTCACGAACCGTAGACATCTGAGTTCGAAAGTCTTATAGGGTTAGCGAACCCGGTTCACGAACAGTAGCACCCTGACTCGTGAATAACCATTATAGTTCACGAAACGTTTCACCAACAGTCCCAGTATAATCTAGCATATGCTCAAAGACTTTTTTAAAATAAAAATATGTTTAGCATTGCTATGACTCTCTTAAACACTTCTAAGAATTCAATGATCACTTAAAATACTTATGTGTATGCATCATGATTAAATTGTTAAGTGTTTTAATGAACATCAATTTGCTTATTGTTCACATGGCCTATTTTCCAAACCGACTAGTGATTATACACGGTTCCGTAACCAGACCATAATGTATATTCTTATTTTGTATTTTCAAGATTAACTCTCACATGTTTAATTGAAACCCTAACTAGTGTTTAATCTAAACAAAGAAAGTGTTTGCTTGATTCTCAAGTTATCTTTGCTTGAACTCTAAGCAACCTTTAGTCTTGAAAACCTATAAATAGAGATGCTCTTACAACTGGGATATTTAATCCATTACACTTTGTTTCCTAGTTGATTGCTAGAGTGATCCTCTATAGACCTAGCTTTCCAGTGAGAAACATCATTAGGTCTACGATTGAAAGACTTCACTTTGGGAATCGTGAATCCAAGTCCGACTATCTTTACCTTGATAGTTCGTGTATCCTGATCTTGCTTTTCTGTTTTCGAGGTTCTCGTTATCTTTTTCAGACAAGGTAGATTGAAATTGCAAAACTCTCTTCGTCTCAGACTTTGTGATTCGTCAAGATAGATATTTGAAAATTGATCTTAAATGATTTTTTGAAGATTGTTCTTGAGAGGTGGTAAAAGATCCAGGCTTCTCATCTAAGTGAGTGTAAGTGTTCCGGATTGTGATGTTTGCTAGTTGCCCATAGAAAAAGATTCCCTAGCCTTGATCTTTGATCTAAAGGGAAATCAAATAGGCTTATCTGTTGGAGGCAGATTGGTATCAAAAGTCTTCACTTAGGTTGAAGCAACTCTTAGGTTGTAAAGGATGCCAGCTAAGGGAATTAATTGCGTAGAGACTTACGAGGTTCAAGAGATGTAAGGAGCGCGACTAGAACTAAAACACTTGGAGGGTGAATTCGGTTCTCAACTACATTCCAGTACGAAGTCTGATAGTAAGCTAGTGTCTATTGCGGCTTAATACAATTTGGTGTTCAAATATGGATGAGGTCCCATAGTTTTTCAAATATGAACCAGAACAGGGTAGCTGACTCTCTAACTACAGTAGGAATTTTCTTGGACACAGGAGTCCCTACCTCCTGTGCAACCTGGAACACCACTTTCTTTTTAAAACATGCACCTTCAACTAACATTTTTGTCAGCAGGATCAAACGTAACTTAGAATAAATCAAGATCAATGCAAATGGGCAGCTCGAGGACACCATGGAATCGCATGTGTAGGTATCATTTGTAGAGGTGTGGAGACTAGAAACCGTCTTACTTGTAACACAACCTTTGGGTATCACCACTGCACTAATTGTTGAAACCTGGATCGTACTTATAGCGTCAAAAACGACAACAGAAAGAAGCTGACCAAAAATAAAATTCAAAATAGATTCAAAAAAATCTACTACAATTACTAGATTTTTACCCGCCGTAGTCATATTAGAATTATCACTCAAATCAAGCTAAAATATATAGGGAAAAAATTCCACAATCCACTATCCAACACAGTCACAGGATAAGGAATCAAACGATAAACGGATTAGCGAATTATGCTGCGGAAGCCAGCCGGTTAAGAAAATTCCTCATTAGTGATATGGGTCCTCACACTCCCGTCTAGCATAAATCAAAATTTAGCATATGACTTTATCGTATCACATACTCTAATATAATAGCTTTTCGGTAATTTAATAAATTTCATGCTTTAATAAAAAATATTAAATAAAAAACGAACAAATAAGACTAAAAATTTCGACTATCACTATATACAAGATTACTAAATTATTTAGGGAAGTATCAAATCCATATAACATGTAATAATCTTTAACGCTAGATCCATTAAATCGATAATTTTCTACAAAATCCATATAACATGTAACAATCTTTAACACTAGATCCATTAAATCGATAATTTTCTACAAAATATGGTATCACCCGCAGCCACTTTGGAAATTTCAGTAACATAATGAAAATGAAAAGGAAAAGATATAGAAATGAAATGAACCATTTCATTGTTCTACATTGTTCTCTCACCGTCTATTGACCGTTTGTACCGTTACTCATGAATAATGAAACCTTCTTTTCACCGATTAATTGGGGCCCCAAAAAACAATTAGGGGCCTCACATTAGAGGACAAAAAGAACAAAAAGACTAGATTACCCTAACCTTTAGGATGGTGACACGTGTCAACCCTATTAATATTTATATTTTTTAATAATTTTTTTTATTTCATATTTTTATTAATAATTTTATTTTTTAATAATTTTGTATTGCAAATCATCAAAAAAATTTTTTTTTTTAAATGATACATGTGAATAAGTAAATCATACAAAGCTTTTGGTTGGTAACCTAGCAACAAGCTGGGCTCCAACTCCCTTTTGAATAGCAATGCTTAATCTATAAAAAATAAAACTACCCAAACCGCTACTAGCATCATTGCTGATAAGACAATTTTTCAGACGCTTGAAGAAACTCAAAGTTTCATCGCCGAGATCTTCTAAAGTGGAGAAAGCTAGGACACCCAACCCATAACCATGCGAAACACATTTGTCCAAATATTTAGTACATTTTCGTGAAACCGCACTAGAAATAGCTTTACCTGGGACAAAAGAGCGAACACCTTCACCAGTGAATGGCGAAACACCTGTGACATCCATACAAACATCTTGTCCATTATCCCAGTTAAGAACAAGGATATCGGCAGGCTTTAGATCTCTGTCATCATCTGTCAGAAAACCAAGAGAAACTTCCTTGCGCGCAGGCACACCAGCTTTGTAGCAAATGTCAGCAATAACATCCCGAACAAGATCATGTCGAAACTTATAACCAACATCTTTAGCACAGTGAAGCGCATGATCACCAAAGATATCCATAGATTTGCTACAACTTGGGCATAAACTATTCTCAACAAACAGAGGGATACCAAGGCGATAGCAAAGTACAACTCTGAATTGTCTTGGTCCGAGGCACTGATTAAGCCCACTAATAGGCACTGCTAATAAATAATCTTGCGCATGCTTTACTCGGTTGCACTGCCATAAGATGGAATCTCTTATTATTTTTTAAATAACGACTTTTCAAAGACATGGTAGAGTCGTTATTGTTTCAGTGACGACTCTAAAGAGTCGTTATTGTAGGGTCGTCATCGAAACAATAACGACTCTTAAGAGTCGTCACTAAAATAATAACGACTCGTTAGAGTCGTTATTGATCAGTGTTATTGTAGAGTCGTTATTGTTTTAGTGACGATTTTAAAGAGTCATTATTGTTTCAATGACGACTCTAAAGTGTCGTTATTCTAGAGTCATCATTAAAACAATAATAACTCTACAATACCATGACGACTTTTCATAGACATTGTATTATATAGAGTTTTAAAGAATTAATCAACAATGAAAAATTCTAATTGACGTTTTTTTTTTCATTTGAAAACGATAAAATATAAAGAAGAAGAAAGGATTTGATCATTAGATTGATGAAGAAGAAGTAGGAAAAGAATAAGGTTTGGATCTAAAACCAAAAGGGATAGTTTTGGTTATTATTAAGGGAAGGGTAATTAGGTAACTTTATACACATTAGACACCCCTTAACCCACTATATGGTTGGGAACAAAATGGGTATACCCCAATTAATCTGGGTATACCCCAATCTCGCCGGGCTAATTAAGTAAGATTAACACTAATTAAATAAAATTATCGCTAATTAAATAAGGGTAGATTAGTCATTACCTAAAATATTTAGATAAGGGGTAATTGAAATTAGGTTTGGGTGACCTTTTTTGTCCTCTAGTGTGAGGCCCCTAATTATTTTTTTGGGCCCCCAATTAATCGGTGCTCCTTTTCTCTTCCAGCCAAAAAAGGAGCCTGTTTTAGGGCATACGTAAAACTTTCAGGGCATACTGAATAAAGACAAAAACTGGTTGTAAATATCAAAATCAATAACCCCTTAACCAAATATTTTTAGTAATGGCAAATCTGCCCTTTTAGGATTAGTGTTAATACTAATGAATAGTTATTAATAATCCCGATTACTGATTAGTGATTAAGATAATTTAGTTATAAATTTGTGTAGATGAAAATTTTTGAGGAAATTTTTTTTCGGAGAAGAAGAACCCAATGCTTTTAATACACAGGTACACTTCTATCTTATGTTTAATCTCACTTTTGTAGCTTGAAATCATCAAAAATTTGTATTTTTTCACTATGGTTCGACGAACTAGGAATATGTTCGGCTTAAGTTTATCAGCCGAACCCACCTGGTTATTGACAAATAATGAACAGTTCGGCTAGCTGAAAGTGTTATGGTTAGCCGCCGAACCTTTATTTTGTTACTTCTCGCCTATTTGCTAGACCCTAGTTCGGCTTGTTTTAAAGTGTCATAAAGAGCCGAACCTACTCCTGAGAGTTTTGGAGGAAAAAATGTTAAAGGTTCGGCTTATTTGGTGAATATCGTAAGTGCCGAACCTTTTGGAAATACATGGTTCGGCTTTTTACATAAGTAGAATACAAGCCGAACATTATCATATATATTCTTGAGAATTGTTGGGTTCAGAATTTTTTAGCGGTTCGGCATATATTGTGAATATCGTATAAGCCGAACCTTATAAATGTACTAGGTTCGGCACATATTATGATTATCGAATACGCCGAACCCCTATGCATCTCTATCTGTGACTAGGTTCGGCTTGAAATTTCATGCCGAACTATTCATATACACTTACAGGAAGCTTTTGTGAAGAACAGTTCGGCTAAAAATGCAACTCAATTTTGAGCCAAACCCAACACTGTAACCGTCATTTAATCGATGAAAAACAACAAATAGGAGATTGGGTTTGTAAAACTTACTTTCTTATCCTCATTTCCGGAGTTGGAGATGCAGTTGGTTCAATTTCTGGTTCAATTGGTGGTTGATTTTCAGTTTCTACACCTTCATCTTCAATTGGTTCTTCTTCTTCAATTGATGGATTAGAAGACGATTTGGTTTTCCTAGTCCCTGCTTTTCTTTGTACGAGTCATTATGTAGTTGAGTTTAATCGACGATCAAATTTTACGAATCGACAATTAATCACGGTGATGAATTTTTTTTTTCGCGGGAGGGGAAGAGTTCAGCTAGAGGAGGAAGAAGAAGAGGTGTTAAGGGAAACTGATTTTGATTTTTTAGAAAACTGATTTTCGATTTTTGTATTAAGGGTATATAGGTAATTGAACTATCCATAGGGTACCCCTTATAAGGTCACCCAAGATGGGACTATTATTTTGTATGCCCTAAAAGTTTTACGTATGCCCTAAAACAGGGTTCTTAATTAGCTTTTCTTTTATTTCGCCGGATTTTACTATCTTGGAGCCCAAGGCTTGGTAACTCCAACCCAGGCCTGATATTCTGTGTCGCTAACTTAAGTTCCACGCTTGCATACTTCTGGTGATGTGCAACAACAGACTACAGTTTTATATACGAGAATGTGAGATGCACAAATCTCTATGCATTAGTAGGGTAAATCTACCAGATTCACATCGTTTTCATATGGGGTTTAGATACAACAGAAAAAACAACCCCTCATTTTCAAAGTCAACAACTCCGACGGTAGAAGCTGCGGGACCTACAATCAATACTGAGGTTCGATCACTTTATCTCTTTGTCGTGCTAGGCTGCAGGGCCGTTTGGGTGTGCCGTGCATGCTCCCATGTTCGACCCCCTTAAGCCTTAGGATGGAAAATCCGCTAGGTTGGTCCATGGAGATAGACAAGAGATTAAAGATGGTTCCTTGCCACCCGTGGGGAAACTTGAAATGAATTAGCGTATTTTTTCTTTTAATGAAAACAAGTAAATCTTTTATTTCAGTGTTCAACTTTAAATAATAGACTCAAAATGTTATACAATTTAATCTAAGAATAGAAACGAGCTGAAACATAGACAAAGTTTCGACCACCCTTGTGGTGAGAATCCAAGCTATGCTAGATAATCAAGGGAAATTTGTGTATTTTGTACCCTCATCCATACTATGCAAGAGCTAAAAGAAAAATTGAGCTAAGGGAAAAAATTCTTGACAAATACCGAGTATCTGGTCTTAGAAGAATACTAGATATCCGCCAGATACTTTTTTGGATAACCTAAAATAAGAAAATCTTGTATATTTTGTTTTGGTTTTTGGATGGATACACAATACCCGCATGACTGTAGCCCAAAGTAGAGATGCTCCATAGTTTTTGATCTTCTTGTCAATTCTGGTTCCTTTAGTATAAAATTTTGAGAGAAAATTTTGCGCTGCATGATACTTATTCGACAAGACTCAAGTCCAAAAAAGAAATGCTTCATGGTTTTTGATTTTCCTATCAATTTTTATTTCCTTGAATTTATAATTTTGATTGGAAATTTTCGCTTATTATGATGATTATTTTTAAAAAGATAAAACGACCCACTATATGGTGTAACTTATAAAATCTTATATTATGGTGACCCTTGACTTAGCCACAATCAGGTGTTTTAACCAAGGGTAAGATAAAAAAACACGGTGGCGCTTTGGCTATATGAGATCTTTTGCTCAAATATTGTTTAAATACCGTCGGTTGTTAATTGTTTATTTATTAAGGTGTTGTTACAAACTTCATAGACGTGCAAATTTTCATCACATTTTGTATCTGGATCTGAATTTTCATAAGTATTTCGAGTCTGAATTATTTATTTTTATTTTTTTGTTAATTGGGATTTTAAGCATGGATATTAATTCAAAGCGTATTGATTTTTTGAAAAAATCGAAGTCATCGAAAACTTAAAGACCATAATAGAAAGGTCAAACAAAAGAAAATCGTACTCGGATAATAAATATCCGCGAAAAATTGGACGAAGATTAAGACTCGCACCAAACAGATAATTTTCTCGAGCTGAACAATGGCTAATTGGTGTTGCATATTTGCAGCACTCAATTAATAACCATGGCGTGGCTATCTACTAAATGAGAATATTCTTTCCAACTGCCTTAGTCGTCGCGTCGTTTGCTGAACTTTGATAGTGGAGGATACATGATATTTGATACCTTTCTCCTTTAATAAGAGAAACCAAAAAACCCTAACTCCGTTTACTTAGATCGGCTCGCATGGGGAGCAGATCATTTCAAATCTCTTGAAATCCTTCTTTCCTTTCTTCATCTCCGTTGATTTGTCATCTTCAGAGTCTTTTCCCCCCCCTGTTTTTTAGGTTTAAAATTTAAAAAAGCGGGTTTGTTTGTTTTTCCATGTTTTGTTTTGAGGTTTTGATTCATGGAGATGTTAGATCTTCTTTGCTTACATGGAAAACCTCTCATGTCTCTAAGATTCATCCACAACTCATCTATAAACCCAGTTTTTTCGGCAGTAGTTTTTGCTTACATGGAAAACCTCCCATGTCTCTAAGATTCATCCACAACTCATATACAAACCTAGTTTTTTCGGCAGTAGTTTTCTCTTCTGGCCTCTTCAACAATCACAAGATAACCAGTAACAACAACTTCTATAGTCTTGAAAATGGCAGAAGCAACGACAACAATCACTACAGAAACAACAACAATCACAGAAGCAGCAACGACAACTACAAAAACATCAACATCAAGCAATACTAAATCTCTAATGAGTACTTCTGATTGGGATTCTTTTTAGTTACTTTGTTACTTAAAGATGGATTATTGTATGGTCCTGCCTTTTCTGTGTTTTGTAGGTGTGTTTTTTAGGTGTGTTTTGTAGGTGTGTTAGTAGGTTTGAAAGTAGTCGGCTCCTTCAGATCTATGTCTTTTAACTACCTGACCAGGAAAGACTTGGTATGTGTGGAAGAAATTTGTTCTTTACCACGCGATAATAACCTTGAGAGGTTGGATGGATCAAATTTTTGATCCTAACTCTCCTGCTTTTTGCAGGATTGTTAATTGGTTTGGAAGAAAATATCTCTTCCAAACAATGCCGTCTAACCTTCAAAAGAAGAGGACTCAATTGTTTATATTATTTGGTGATTTTATTTGTTGTGACGCTTGAATTGTTAGTGTATTTAGTTTTCATGTTTGCTCTAGTTTCTCTATTACCTCTATGAAAATTTGTTGCACATATAAACTAGCCACTTTTGATGAGAGTTATCTTTGTAATGATCCTCGTAAATAGGTTATTGAGGAGTTAATAACGAGAACTCTTATCCTTTACCTAGCTAAATCGGGTCCTAGGCCACCAAATTAATTCCTAAAACTATCTCATATAAATACTAATCTTTCCCTTTTCAGCAAATCCAAAAACATAAAAAACCTAAACCTAAAATTTTTTCTATGTTCATCCTAATCTTTCCAAATTATTAAAATCCTAATAAATTTTTTTTGATCATCTGCTCCAACGATCTTCGATCCAACAAAAAAAAAGGTAAATCTCCATAAACTCTTTCTTGTATTCGCATTTCTTCAGTGATTTACATGTTTAAGTTTTCGATTTTTGAA
The DNA here is from genome assembly GCA_023531105.1 of Papaver atlanticum. Lineage (NCBI taxonomy): Eukaryota > Viridiplantae > Streptophyta > Magnoliopsida > Ranunculales > Papaveraceae > Papaver > Papaver atlanticum. The sequence continues at coordinate 2,239,800 of JAJJMB010008983.1, forward strand.
AACCCAAATCTATGATCTTACCCAAAATCGGTTTATGTCGACATATCGAATAAACCGATTCTGGGTTTTGTTCTTCGGCCATGAAGAGCATGCAGAGTAATCGGTTTATACGATGATTAACATCAACCGATTCTAGGTTTAGAAACGAAATATCAAAAGACATCACCAGAATCGATATATAAGTGCATTAGAATAATCCGATTCTGGGTACAATTTTTTTATTTTAACTATGAGATCCCATAATCGGGTTTTATGCCTTGTTAATTTACCGATTAAGATTGTCTCTTCAGATTCCATTCCATAATCGGTGTTTATATATGTATCACATAAACCGATTGTTTATGTTTGACATTCATGTGTGTTTTGTTGTTGAGAATCGGATTACATATGTTTAGTTATGTACCGATTATTAACTTGATTTTTTTTTTTAGATATGGACTTCGGTCACCTAGCATTTTACGCTCGAGATCTCACCCATGAGGATATTCACAGGGAACCACAACCCATCCCAGAAAGAAGCCTTTACAAGTTTGCATATGGGTGTGAGACCCGTCTGGAGAAAGCACTCGCACTGATTGACAAGCTTGCACTGGAAGAGCTCCATGAGGTCATCAAGTTCGCGAGGAGAATGAGGGATTTGATTTAAGCTGAAAGGGATCGCCACAGATTTTTGGAAGATATGTTTGAAGAAATGGCTGAAGTTCAAGCCATTGATGAAGCAGAAGCTGCTGTAAATGCTCCTGTTGTTGCTGCTCCTGATGCTGGTGCTCCATGATTTATAAGTTTTTAAGTTTAAGTTTTTAAGACTTCGTTGTTTAAGTTTATTAAGACTTGGTTATTTAAGTTTTTGGTTTTTAAAACTTTAGACTTCGGATGGTTAAGGTTTATATTTTGGATGATCATGGTGTTGAACTTAATGCACTTAAAGTTTTAATTATAATTATGTGTATAAAAAAAAAACAATGCATGCTCAATAATTTGTTGCCTGAACACATGCCAACAATCAGGCTACTCGATATGTCAACATAAACCGATTGTCTAGGGTCCATAAAGGAATCGATTTATGTGTGGGGTAAGTATATTCCGATTCTTCATTCCTTAGAAATGCTGTTTTTTTGTATGTTTTTCAAGCTACAATCGGATCACATATGCATCTATATAAACCGATTAATGTCGGTGAAAATTCAATTTTTTTACATGTCTTTAATTGGTTTATGTTGGTCACAAGAAAGACCGATTCTTGGTGGCATAAAAACACAATCGGATTTTACAGACCTTCGAGAAGACCGATTATTTCAAATTATTTCATTTTTTTCAAAAAAAAATAGCTGTTAGGGACTTTCTTTATATATAGAGATCTCATCCTTGGACCCTATTTGCCCCAAAATTGCTCATTCTATTCCCTCTCACTCCATATACTCCACAACTACTCATTTGATACCTCCACAATGGCATCATTTGATTCAAATGAAGATTTATCCATCACCAAAGCATGGTACGCCGAGACTCGTATTAAAAATTAGTCCTCCGTAAGGGTAGATTCCGAAACCTTTTGGGCAAAGGTATACAACAAATATAGGCAAGAGTTTGGGAATCCTAATGGAAGAAGTGTTCAACAAGTCCATGATAGGCACCTAGTCATCGAAAATGCGATACTTGCTTTTTTAGCTATCCAAAAACGGATTTTGAACGCTAGCCACTTTTGCTACTCCATTGAACAATTTGTAAGTATTTTTGTGGTTTATTTTACGTAATCCAAATTGTTTGATCTTCTTACTAAACACCACTAACAAAGTAAGTTTGCGTCGTGATTTTGTAGCACGAAGCCGTGAAAGCACGCTACTTAGAGGAAAAGGGGGAAGCATTCGCATTCGATGCAAGCTATCACTTCATGGTTTCCAAAATTCCGGAGTATGCCCCGGAGATGATGATGGTGGGTGAATCGGACTCGGATTCCTCCGATGAAGATTGATGGTTTTAGAAGTTTTTGTGTAGGTTTTGTGGGTAGATCTCTATGTAAACCCTCACGAGACTATAACTCGTCCACTAGGGTCGCCTAGGAGTTTAAAGGCTTGATGCATGTGCTAAATGCATCCGTGATTCCTACGATAATGAAATGAATGAAAAAAAAAAATCTTATGAAAGACAACAATCGGTTTATATATGTCACAGAAAACCCCGATTTTGTAATCAGATTATATATAAGCCAACGTCAACCGATTATGAAAGGCCTCTGTTAATTTTGGAAACACCAACCCAGAATCGGTTTATGAGTGCATGAACGTAAACCGATTATGAGTACTGTTTACGAAAAATAAATAAAAAAATTTAAGGTGTTTGATGTTTTGAAGAACACTTTAAAGTTAGTTGATTTCATATCTAAAACATAATTAACACCTAATACGATTAATTAATGCTAATTAATTAGGGGTAAAATAGGTACTTAGATAATTATTGGATGAGGGGTGGTGTGAAAGTTATTTCTAATGACCTTTTTTGTCTTATAGTCGTAAGCCCAAAATAATCATTGTAGGCCCCAATTTAGCCGGGATGAGGATTGTTATCCATAATAATTGCTTTTGGCTACGTTCTAGCTATGGCTGCACATGGGACGGGACGGTACGGGTTTTTGCCTAGCTCAGTACCTGTACCTTCCTATGGCCGGTACCTGTACCTTGTACCTGTACCTGTGCAATACGGGACGGGACTTGTACCTGTTTAACTCAGTACGGGACGGGACGGTACCGGTTCTTTACCCGTAGCGTATGTAAAATTACAAAAAAGAAAATAAAGCAAAAAATCTTCTAAGTTCTAAGTTCAAATGAAGTTATGAACCACACCAAAAATTCCAAAAACCTAAAATACAAAACCAAAAAATTACAATCAGTTTCACATCTAAAGAAATCAACAAAAACTAATTAGTTTTCAAAAACCCTAACTATTATTAGACGTTATTACTTGTTGCTCGGTACTACGAGACGGGACGGGAATAGCCTAGAACCGTTACTTGTACCTATTCTAGGCACGGTACAAGTTTTTTGTACTTATACCTGTCCCGTCTGACCGCGGTTCCACGGGACGGGACGGTTCCTGTGCAGCCCTAGTTCTAGCCAAAGAAAAGAAAAAATATGCACCATGCTTGATCTAAGGGCTCCCCGAACAGGTGTGGATGGCATCTTCAATACGCTAGCCGGTACTCAATGCCAGCCAACAATTGTCCTTCAAAATAAAAATTAGGGTTTGGTATGGGAAGCGACTACAGATGTTAAAATTGGTATGCAAACTGTTTCTTTAGATTGATAAGTACACATACTATAGAGTAAACGCCGGTTATAAATCACAAAAAAGAAAAGAAAAGGAAAAACACCTAATAAAATAATAATAAAAACTTAACGGAGTTAAAACGTCGTTAATTATGATGACGCTGTCAAACGGTGCATAGACTATGATGCAAACGAGAAGATCTCAACCATTGGATTGAATCAAACAGGGAAAAGAAATTCTAGATGAGTATAAAACGGTTTTTAGATTATAACGGAGAGAGAGTTGAGTATAAAAACAGGGTTTTGAAAGGGAGAGAGAACATTTCGTTCGATCAGAAAACAAAGAAGAAGAAGAAGCAGCAGCATAACACAAGAGAGCCTCTCTATTTAAGTTTTCTCCTTCTCCGAGAAAAATCTTGTTTCTCTGTGTAATTTCTGTTGTTTCTGTGTTTGATTAGTGAAATTACAGATGAATCGCAATGAGAGATTGTAATTGAAAGAAGAAGAAGAAGTTGTTGTTCATCTTATAATTGAGTTGAGAGATTCATTATCTGAGAAGATTTCTGAGAGAAAGTGTTGAAATCTGATCTTTGATTGTTAAGATTTGATTTGGTTTTTGGTGTTTTGATTTGTGGATTTTTGAGAGTAGAGATTGAAGAATCAGAGGTTTTTGATTTATTGAGGTTTGTAATTGTAACTATTTGTGATTTTTATGTAGAATAGTTTGATTTTGGTTTTTGGTGTTAATGAATCTTGTGATGAACAATTTTGATTTTGGTGGTTTTTGCAGATACATTATCAGCAGTTATGAAAGAGGAATTGTTAGTCTTTGTTGTTGAGGAAATAAGAGATTTTTATTGAGAAATAGATCGAATTATTGAGGTTTGAAAGAAGAATTGTGAAGATCAGAATCACAGGTGAGACTTCGGTTGAAGATAGAATCAGAGTTTTTAAGTTCAATTTCTTCGTTTTTCAGATTCTTCATTGTTTTCTGATCTCGATTTGCAAGAGATAACGAAAAACCTATTTTCTTCAATTTCTTGATTTTTTATCTTTTCAGTGTGAATCTGAGAGACTTTTTCTCAAAATCAATGGAGTTGGATTTCTAGCATTTTCTTGTTTGATTTGTGGTTCTGATGTTTTTCAATTCATTTACTTCTCTTTTTCTCAGTTTCAGAAACTACTTCTTCTTCTGGTTTTTCATTTTTTTTGGTAGCCATTACTGAGCTAATCTTTTTCTAGGTCAAAAATCTGAATGATTTTTTCTTTATTTAACTTTTCTCCTTTTCAATTCCTTCTCCAACTTCTAAAATTGAGACCTGTTATGTCTTTTTATAGTCTTAATCTTTATCTCGATTTTCCATTTTGAGAAGATCAGTTGTTTTTGGTATCAAAATCGATCTAAATATGTGAAAAAGATCCAATTCTGAAACTCTAGGTAATGGCGATGCTGAGATAACATCTCAGTTTCTCTCCTTAGATTTTCTATCTCTGGTTTCGTTCTAGTCCCTATTTTTAGTTATTTTTTCTGGATTCAGTTCAATTTCCGGTAACCTCTACTTTGTGATGTTACTCTGAATTTCCGATAAACGTTATCTGAAATTTGATTTAAAATCACTCTTTTCAGATTAATCCGAATTGCTCAATTTCTACACCCTGTTTGAAATCCGATTCCTAATAGTCATTTCTCCATTTCCCCCTCAATCTCTGTAATCTCATTGTCAATCTCAGTTTTTCTGGTGAATTTACTCATCTCCGTTTGATAATCAGTTGAGTACTATTTCTGAACCATATTCTCAATCTGAGTTTTCCTTGCCCTGTTTCCATTTTGATTCCCAGTAGTCAATTCCTTCCTTCCATCCATTTCTCTCTGTTTCTATGTATTAGTCTTCAATTCCCCTGTAAATTCTCCATCTCTGTTTCATTCATCATAATCAAGCAAGAGAACTAAATAATTCTGGATATCACCCTCAAAAACATTTGTTATCCAAAGCCATCATCAGAAGAATTCCAATTTTTTTTTCTTCATGTTCTTCATTATTGGCTAAATTGTCAATATTATTCTCAATTTATTAATACTCTGAAACTCCATTTTTCACTGTTACAGCCTCATTTATTTTCTCTAGGCGTTTCATTTTGTTTCTCCATCGTATGTATCTTCATCAATAAAACCAATCAATCGTTATCTCAATAAATCGGTTTTCTTGTTGATTCTTTTCAAACCATTTCTTTAATAATATTCTTCCTTTAACCACAGTTAAACACTTAACCATCTTTTAATCATTCAGTATGGTTTGGTTTTGTGCAGTGTAAGCGTGTGAATTCCCTTTTATAAAGAAGAGATGGAAACTGGAGAAGTAGTTAAGAATACAAATCGAAACAACAGCAGTTTATACAACAACAACGGCCACAGATCTTCACCATTAAGACAACAACAACACTCGACGGAGGCACCAACAACATCATCTAGTCCTGTTTTTGAATTACAATGGGGAAATCGTAAAAGACTTCGTTGTTCATCAAAACCACACAACAAAGTTACCACCGCACCGGATTCTACTGTGGAAAGAACTTCTTCTCTCAGAGCTGATAGGCGCCTTGTTAGAGCCGACAGAGATAGTAGTTTCAGAAGACCTTTTTCTCCTCCTCCTCCTCATCCTCCGTCCTCATCTTCTCATCGTATCCTCAGGTAACCTCTCCCCCAGATTTTGCTTTAATTTATTTTTTTTAATTTTGGTTTGAAAATTTCTTTGAAATTAGGGAAAAATCTTCGTAATCTAGTCAATTTTGTTTGCTAATATGCGCTAGGGTGCGTAATGTTATATGCCGCGTAAGCAAAAAGTTCTGTGATCTCTCTCTCTTTAATTCCAGAAGATAAAGTCTTTATGTGGTTCCACGAGCTCATTTAAACCACAGTAATCTAGAAAAAAAATTGGACAAAAAAGATCGATAATTTATTTGAAAATTTACACTCACAGTCTAGATAAAAATTCACGCTGGTACCACCGTAGATTTAGGGGGCCTAATTTCGGAAAGACAAAAACTCTTTGATTTTCCAAGTTTGGGTTGAATGTAGGTGGTGCATCTTCTTGGACTAGTTTGAGTAGAGGGATTGAAAATGGATGGATATGGTCCACCATTATATATATGAGGCTATCCTCAACTTGCAAAACACGATAGACTAAAAGATATTCACGTTTGTTCGCCACTTATTTTGAATTTTATTGTTAAATTATTCATACTCATTTTGTCACTTTATTTTTCTGAAAAAAAAAGTGTGGCAAAATAATGTGGTATCTCCTCATTTTGTTTTTAACGTGGTCTGTAGTGTGTCGTTACACACTAGGAAGGCAAAATGAAAAATATGCCTTCAGTTTAGCCGTTAGATTTTTTATCATTTCGCTTCTTCTAGATAATTGGATAGGCCACCTTACAGCGTGTCGTTACTTGGAACTCCCATCCTTTTAGTTAACGTGGATTTCCTCGGCCTTGATTTCGTCTTTAGGCTTAAATGTTGGGACCACCCTATGCTTTGGTAGGTCTAAAAAGATTAGGAACTGCTTCTCCTTGGTACAAACCTTTCAATTGATGACGTCGTCAATGTATATGAATATTGTGAAGCACTTTTTCTGGTCCTTTTTCACTAAAAAATCATAATGAGGTAATTTTTTTGCACAATGAGGTAAAATTGTTGATTAGTCTACTTGATGCTAATTTACCATGTCTAACCCACTGTCTGATTCGGTTTTGTTCGTCTTGTTCTATATTGTTGTAGTTCTTGTTCTAGATGGATCTTTAGATAGCTACACGAGCCAATTGACCAAATTACGAGTTTTTCGGATATTTCATGACATTATGAGTTGACGTGTACATTACTCCCCTGTCCTTCACGATGATGTTTAGTTGAAATGGTGGGCCCACATTGAAACCTGATGTCTCTACCCACTTTCTCACCACGTTAACTTGAAAACAGGTCACACACACACACAGAGACCCTAACAAGATTATCTTTTATAGAAAAAAGCATCTAATAATTTACTTCTTTTAATCCAACGATCCGCATTCACCTCCACATGTCCACTAGAATCACTCCTTACCTTAGGATCACACGTGTTAATAAAATCTCAACTTTGTGGAAGAGGTTGAAAGCACAGAGAAAAAGAAGAAATCTCATTAGAGAATTAATAAGGAATCCACTGACCCCAAGAGACAAATTCCATAACTCCATTTTTTGAGGCATCATCTTGCCCCATCTCCTCCTCCTGGATCCACATCTTCTGTAGAATTTACTCTGGGTCTTTTAGAAGGGTTATTTGGTCATTGTGATACATGTATGGTGATGGTTGTTGTTGTTGTTACTTAATATTAATATCATGTCTAAAAAAATGTATTTGTGTTTTTTGTCAGGAACTCTGAAACTTCAACTGCTGCTGCTGTGATGAAAGGAGGGCATCATCATCATCATCAGAACGGTGTTTCTGCTGCTGTTTCTCCTGAAAGAGGTGGTGAAGAAGTCAAGGTTCATCATCATCAAGATAAGAAAGGAAATCGTCATCATGATCATCACCATAGCAACAACAATCATCATTATACAAACGGTGTGTCTGGATCATCAGAAACAGCTGATGAGAATCATAACAAGAAAGTAAACGGATGTGGTGGTGGTGGGTCGTCTTCAGGTGGAAGTGGTGATCAGATGGCTAATATACCACCTGTGTGGCCACCAAAATTTGTGATTGCATTAACAAATAAAGAGAAAGAAGAAGATTTCATGGCGATTAAAGGCTCTAAACTTCCTCAAAGACCTAAAAAACGTGCCAAGTTCGTTCAACGCACCCTCAATGTATGTATCCTTAACCTTCTCTGATTTTTTCTTTGGGATTTCAGTTTGATTTTTTCTTCCGGAAATAAATCTTAACCAGAATTTTAGAATCAAGAGAATTCCCATTTTTTGCTAAAATTACTCAAAAAACAAACTAAAGAAATAAAGCAGTTTATTCCTTTATTTTTGCTTTTTCTATTTTCAAAAAAATAATTAAGAAGAAAAAAAAAGACCAAGTGGGTGTTTGACACGTAGAAAGTAAGTTGTTTAGTTGATCTGGTCCGTTATTTGCTCGGACTGACCAGATCTTGTCTGTGGTTTTCAATTATTTTAGAGGTTTGATTAATGGGCCCACAGCTAGAAATCTGATCATCATGTTTTTGGTAAGTAGATCGGACGGTTGATAATGATTGTTGTGTTTGTTGTATGTGCAGCTTGTGAGTCCTGGTACCTGGTTATGTGATTTAACTTTGGAAAGATATGAAGTTAGAGAGAAGAAAACAACTAAGAAGGTAAGTTAATTAAAATTAGTGAATTTATTTATTTAATATATGGAACAAATTTTAAAAATGAATTTTCTGACTTTTATGTACTATTTTTTTGTATTTTAATTATTATATTAATAATTTTGTTGTTGGGGTTTGGTTTATGCAGAGACCAAGAGGATTGAAAGCAATGGGAAACATGGAAAGTGACTCGGAATAGTGAATGAGGCTGCAATAATATTTTCATTTTATTTTTCCTATAAAGTTGAAGAGAAAAAGAAGGAAAAAAAAAGTATAAATCTAAGCCTTTGGATTATGATTTTTGAAGTTTTTTTTTTTTTTTTCGTTAATCTCTTTACTGATCCATTTTAACTTGAGAAAAAGAGTAAAGAAAAAGAGAGAAAGGGTGGGTGTAATGTCTTCTTAAACAACAACTAAATATGTTGTTTTTAGAGGAAAAAGAGAGAGCATAGAGATAACGAAGGAATATGTAACGCTGTTCCTTTGTTTGTAGTAATAGGTTTTATCATATCCTCTTTGTTGTTCGCATCATCCTTTTTCATTAATGTATCCCAAAATTTTCCCTGTTTCTGTTGTTTGCTTCGTTTTCTCTAGTACATACTTTCGATATTTTTATTGGTCATGGTGGTTGTGTTCTTTTTGGAGATCATTTTGAGTGAAATGGAAGTGTTTCAATTTTAGCCGTGGCTTTTGCATCTCAGACAGCAAATGTTTGCATTTTAAGGATAGAGGCATAGCAGTGTTATGTGTAATATCATGCCTCTGTCAAAGACCATTCGGCTCTAGCCCAAACAAGCCCTAGTTCAGCCTGTGTGTTATATCATGCCTCTTTTGGTTTGTGTGAGAAATTCGGATCGAGTTATTGGATGACCTTGTATTGTGCGACAAAAATCATAGGAAACCTGTGTCAAATTAACCTTCTATGATCGAAAATTAACCTTCTATGATCGATCAAAAGTAAAATAAAATGAGACTTCCATGACAAAGAACCTAAGTATGAGGTAAACAAAAAGTTATTAGTGACTCGTTTTGTATCACCTTATTTCTTCACTAACATTACATAAATTCAGAAAGAATCTAAAGGAGTTAAGAGACAAATGCAAGTAAGATGTTCGAGTAAACTAAAAAATCATAAAATGGCGTTCGGTTCCATTATCATATGCATTGTAATGTCATGCTTTGGGATACTCACAGACTTGGCAAATGTTGGGATACTCACAGACTTGGCAAATTTTGGATTAACCAGACTTCAACAATGTCCTTGGGAGGTTATTCAAGGGCAACGAACATCTGTATTGAAATTAACTAATGTGCAGCATGATTTTTCCATAGCACTTGATTATATGTTCCTTTGTAGCTAGAATATTAATGTGACATAAACAAAGAACTACATACTGTCAAATTTGATTTGGAGTTGGGTACAACTACTGCACAAAAATGTGTCAATATACAAAACTGTTTATGCCATATAATCATAGTTACTTATATTGAAATAATCATTTGATTAAATAAACTGGTTGCACTTTGAAGATGTCATTGTAATACAATAGTAAAGATTGATTGATAACATACGCGACCTAAGTAAGTTTGAAGCTTGTCCACACAAAATTCTTTATCGATCAATTTTTTTTTCAAATCCATAAGTATTTGTGTACCATTATGTAATTTCTATACTGTTGGCAACATTGACATTCATAGATAACCAGATAGAATTAGAGTAATCACACTCAATAATCAGATGTTGCAAGGTTTCCTCATGTGTATCACAATGAGAACATTTACTGTTTATATTTATTTTATAGTAGCTAAGTTTTTTCCTTGTAGGAACTATACCTCTCAAACATTTCCAAATAAAGAGTTTCACCTTATGAGAACATTAGTTTTCCAGAGATTTTTCCAAACTGTTTTTGGAATTCTTTGAGTTTGTTGGTTCCTTAAGTGAGCATCATGAGTTAAAGCCTTGTAGGCTGACTTAACAGTGAATTCACCTGTTCTATTTGGCTCCCAAATCATCCTATCCTTCCCATATTGAACTAGATTCATCTGCAGATCTAGATTTGTTATATGGTTTGGAAAAAGATCTCTAACTAATGCCGTGTTCCATCTTCTAGGATTTTAAAGCATAAGGTCAGAAACATACACAATTCTAGTTGGTGCTCTATAGCTTTCATTAGGAATAGGAGGAGTTTCCAGTCCTCTGATCCATTTGTCATACCAAACTAAGATTTTAGTTCCACTTCTTACATCCCATCTATGGAATTTCCTAGCATTCTCAAGCCCTGTTTCAATTCCTTGCCAAATCGAGGAAGAGTTTTGGTGTTTCTGTTGCAGATGAAGGAAGTCACAGAATGAAGAATATTTAGCTTTCATGTTTTTAACCCAAGGCTTATCAGGTTCATTGCACAGCCTCCATGCCAGTTTGGTAATTAAAGCCATGTTGTACTGTTCTAAATTACGAAAAGAAAGTCCTCCATCTTCTTTTGGGACACAAAGAGAATCCCAGGAAATAAAATTAATGCCATTCTTTTCTCTATGACCCCACCAAAATTTTCTTTGCAGAGTATCTAACTGTTTCAAAGTATTTTTTTTGGTAATCTGAAGTTGCTCATAAAGTGAGCAGGTATGGAGTTTAAGACTGATTTAACCATTGTTGTTCTTGCAGCTTGATTAAGTGTTTTTGAAATCCATCCTTGAAATAATATTTTTAAATGAGTCTTTAATTGAACTGAAGGAATTAACTTTAGACTTACCAAGAAGAATTGGTAAACCCAAATATTTATCAGTTGTACATAACTTTTTAACTCCTAATTGTTCAATTATAGATAATTTTTCCTCATGAGAAATGTAGCCACAGATGAAAGCTGCAGATTTAGAAAAGTTGATGACCTGTCCAGACAGACTCCCAAAGTGCTAAAGAATATTGGTAATTTGAGCAAGACCTAAAGAATTTGCTTGGAAAAACAATAAACAATCATCTGCAAAAAAGCAAATGATTTATTGGGATTGAATTATGAGTAACTCGAATGCCTTGTATTTGTTTATTAGTCTCATCATGCTCTAAAGATATTGAAAGATATTCCATTGACATGATGAACAGATAGGGAGACAACGGGTCTCCCTGTCTTAAACCTCTTATCGGGGTGTAAGAACCACATATGCTACCATTCAATCTGATAGAAACCGACGTAGTCGAGATACACTGCTGAATGATAACTCTCCAACCTTCACAGAAACCTAGATGAAGTAGCATTTTGTGAATAAAAACCCATTCTAGCATGTCAAAGGCTTTTGACATGTCTAACTTGAGAGCTACTAATCCTGTCTTCTTTTTTGATTTCTTCATTGTATCGTATGAATTAACTCATGGCTGATGTAGTTTTTACAAGTGGTAATAAAGATTCGATTCTCGGACTTTTATGAAGATTTGGTTTAAGATTAATTAAGAAAATGCTAAGAAAAACTAATTAAATTTGATTTTTGGTTTATCTAGGAGAGATGAATCTAGGGTTTTGGATTCCACTACTTCTAATATTTGTAAATTAAATAACAATTTCTTTGACAAAATACTCCTAACTTACTCAAAATAATTTTTGAACTCAATCTCATGCTATGGAAGGTATAACTTTACAAGCTCTTTTTTTAAGAATTTCGTCGCAATTCTAAGGACTAATTTTCCTTCGCTTATAAAAGAACAGTATCTAAACTACCCAAAACAATTTTCACGAAGCATATAAAGAAGAGAAATTTTTTAATAATTTAAAAAGCACAATATTGTAGTATTTTTGCCAAAGAAAATAATTACTAAAAATTACGCATCAAAAATAGCTTATTTCAAAACCCTAGAAAAGAAACTTAGCTACTCATGAATCGAAGATCGGAGAATACTTGATTAATCATTGTATTAAAAATAATGAAAATCAGCTTACAACGATTTTTAGTCGCTAAAGGTATTCAGCCACAAGAGTGTTGCAATAGTTCAGTTGCGGAAGAGTTACTGCAGCAAAAACAGTGTACGATATTGTTCTTCTGCGGTTGAATATAAGACTGCTACTGCGACTGTTTTGAACGACTGATGTTCTTCGTGTTCTTGGTTGAGCAGCAGCAGGAAGAATTTTTCTAACCTCTCTTTTGTCGATTCTAAGCCTCTACTTCCTTCCCCAGCGTATCTGTCCCTCGACCCTGACTCAATCCAAGGCTATTTATACGTAACATGGTCCTTGTAACTAGAGAAAATCCTTGGAAAGTATTATTTTTCTTCTCGCCAAAGTTTCGATATTTCCTTCCCTGTTTTAGTTAACTACTCGATATACGAAGATTTTATTACTTGTTTTTAGTCCCAACACGTCACACTTCCCTCTTTATTAGGAAACAGAGCCATTCTTTCCCAAAATTCTTCTAACATTCCACAAAATATCCGAGAATATACTCCACCCCTATTTTGTCGAGAAGAGGATGGGATTTCCATTTTTAACGCAACCAACTTCCATACCAACCCTGTTTGATCGAAACAGGACCAATCCAACCCAAAACCATGAGAGAGTCCAACAGAAACTCGTCCAAATCACTAACAAAACTTTCCGGGGGAAAATAAACCCGAGAATCATAATTTCTTCAAATTCGTAATTCCAGCCAAATCTAGCCAAAACAGAACCCATTACCAGCCCTGTTAGACCAAAAGGAAGATACCCATTTGATTTTATCCCTTTAATCTCATTATAGCTCACCCAAATCACAAACCCTAATCTGCTGCCTTTGAAAACCGATTTTCCCGCCAAAATAGAATTCAAATTGTTGAAGATGACCGCCCCTATCTAATTCCGGTGTCCCTTTAGCAATTTGAGGTGCATTTATAAATTCCTGGGGGTGCGAATAGCAATTTGTGGGGTACAAAGATAAATTTTGGGCTGTACATAGTAGAATTTCTGGGGTGCCTTTATCAACTCTTCTGGGACATTTCTGGGGGTGCCTTTAGTAGTTTCTCGAGCATCCATCTCTTACCTCTCAGATCCACTTCTTTTCTACAAATTTTCTACATCATTAAAGCTGCCATGCTTTTCAGACATAACTTGCATCACCAAAGCCGACATGCTTTTCAGATAGAGATGAAGAAATAAAAGCAAATAATGAGAAATAAATCGCCTTCAACAGCATTTGCACATGAAATGACACTTTAGCCCTTTTAAGCGACG
>JAJJMB010008983.1:2253589-2444835 GCA_023531105.1 Papaver atlanticum
TCCAACAGCATTTGCACATGAAATGACACTTTAGCCCTTTTAAGCGATGTTTCCTCTTCTTTTGCTCAAAAGTACCTAAAACTCAAAATTAAACATAAAATACATAATTTACAAGAAAACTTAGCAAAGAAAGCATAAACAATAGATAAATATCAAGATGTTTTAGACACCTATCAATGGCCCATTATGACATTGTCATTAATGGGTCTTTTTTGGATATAAGCCGCCTGAGATGGAGAGATAATCTTTTCGATCAACGGTTTCATCCTTAAAACAATAAGCTTTGAGATGATTTTATAAGAGCAATTACATAGACCAACTGGCCTGTAATCATTTGGCGTAACTGTATGTTGAGATTTAGGAATCAAACATGTAATAGTTTGATTGATATGGTCTGTCATTTTCTTTGTTTTGAAGAAATTATGGACCATAAAAGTTATCTCATCTCCAACTATACCCCATTGCGAATGATAAAATCCAACATGGAAACCATCTGGTCCCGGTGCACTCCAACTAGACATAGTTATTAGAGTATAATAAATTTCTTCTTTTGTTGGAATCATCATTAACATCTCATTATCTGTTGGAGAAATTATTGGCTGAATAAGATGAAAAGAAGAATTGAGGATTAGTTGTTGTAGATATAGTTGAAAAATGATTATTAAGAAACCTAGCTAGGTCTTCTCTTTTATGGTACCATCTACCATTTGAGTCTCTAAGGAATGTTATATTATTTTTTGACCTTCTTCTGTTAGCCATGGAATGAAAATAAGCTGTGTTATTATCTGCATCTCTAATCTAGTTATCTCCAGATTTTTGTTGCCAGAACTCTGTTTCAATTCCTTCCCAATGACTTAATTTATCAACAATATATTGGATTTGAGTGCTGATGTTGTCACTGTATGGAAGAGATTGAAGATGAGAAAGCTGATTTTTAAAATACTTAATGTGATTACTAATGTGTCCAAACTCCTCTCTGTTCCATCTAGCTAAGTCTTTCCTTGTTTTGTTTAGTCTATCAACAAAGTTGTGATTATGTGCAAAAGAATTCCATGAATTATTAATTAACTGAACACATGAAGAATCCTTCAGCCAACATTTATAGAATTTCCAAGATTTGCTAGGTCTGTGACATTCTGCTTCAGTGAATACTAGAATTGGACAATGATCTGATGCTCTAAATGGTAAGTGATATAGTTTAGAATCAGGATATTTCCATCTGAAAAAATGCATTAAGAAGAGCAAAGTCAATTCATATCCCTTTCCATTTAGTCTATTAGACCAAGTATAGTTTGAACCAATGTAACCCAAATCCATTAATCCAGCAGAATCTATTACATTCCTAACCCAATTGTCTATTGAATTATTATTTGAGTTTTGACCCTTGTTGTTAAGATGAACATTGAGATCACCAAAAACCATCCAAGGTTGAAAAACATTATCACTGAGGTCTTTCAAAAAGTCCCACTGTAATTTTTTCATATCTACATGAGTATACCCATAAACACAAGATAATAACCATTCTTGTTTTGAAGGATTTGATTGAATTAAGACATGAATCATATTATCCTTGCTACAGACCACCTCACAGGGGAAACCTTGCTTCCAAATAAAAATTAATCCTCCAGATAGACCAACAGAACTCACAAACCAGGAATTGGGATATGAAAATCTTTTACTAAGAAATTTGGCTCTATCAGCACTAATCTTTGTCTCTGACAGAAATATTAAATCTGGATTATGCTCTTTAATAATCTCTCCCAAATAATCCCTAGTTTCCTTTGCTGCAAAGCCTTGAACATTCCATGCAAGTAATTTCATTGTGATGTAGACTTGATTTTTAATGAGATGTAATGGTTTATGAACAATAAAGGAACTAATCTTACAGGAACTAAAGACAAACAAAAGATGAGGGTGATATAGCTTGGTTTTAGAATTAAAATAGAGTAGACAGAATAATACCTGGTGAGCAGCACTTGGATTTTTTCCTCGGAAAGTCCTTGAGTGGTTTTGTTCTAACACTGTTCCATGATAAGATTGGTAAGAATTAGGTGTCTGAGAATGATCCTTCAATATGAGATGAGTATTTTCTGATGAATCTTCATTAGGGCTAGTAGAATAATGACTTGATTAATTCATCTCAAAATGACGAATTAGGGATTGAATTGGTTCTTTGAAAGCTCTTGAGTTATGAAGATTGTCTGGATCTATATTTTGAGTATTGAAATCATCTATTGAAACATCAAATTCTCCCATTGCTAAATACGATTTAAGAAGATTCATTTGACTGCCAGCTCCTTGATTCAAAGTATCCCTGCTGATTTCCAGAATCACTAATCATAATACCCTGACTGTTATGAGGACCCGAATCATCTAGATTTTGACATACCAGGTAATATGGCAAACGAGTTGCGCCACCATGGAAAAACCACTGAGTAACGGAATTTCTAGCGAACGATATAGATAATATCGCCAGCGATAAAGACTTTATCGCTAGCGCTACCGTGAATATCGCTCGATGTAAAGTCTAGTGCCAACAGCTAGTACTTTATCGGATATAAAAAATTACACCAAAATTTTGTTTACACAAAAATTTCTCTATTTCTCTCTTTCTCAGTCTAATTTATTTTTTCAATTTTTCCCAAATGACACAATTTCAAACCCAGCTTGATTCGACAACAAAACTTGATTTTTATGGAGCAGTACTTGAAGGTTCCGTTAAGATGATATGTGATAGTTATAAAGAAATAGGTAAAAAGAAAAGAAGTCTTCAAGTGTTGGATATTAACCAAGTCAAAACCGTGACTTAGAAAAGGCAAAGAAAAGTTCAAGGCAAGGAAAATCAAGGCAAAACAAATTTGAAGACAAAGAAGGAGATAAACAAATGAAACTTTGTTCATGAGCGCATTGATTGGAAGTTTTGTGAAATGAAGAAGATTAACAAGATGAAGAACATTGTCCCAAATTTTTATTTTTAAAGTGTATTTCAAATTATTATTGTCTAGTTTTATGTCTTGTAAAATGACGATTACAGCGCGTTCGTTTCGAGGTAATTGGAGGGTCGGGAATCCGATTACAAGGGAATCCATCCGGTTCTCCCAAACGAACAAGTTGAATTGGCTCGGAATCGAATTACCTGGGAATCGGATTCCCCCAAATATTTTGTTTTCGACTGCATCGGCTAAGGAGTAGAATTGAATTCGATTCCGGAGAATTCAGGGTTTTTTTTAAATGACAAAAACGTCCTTTTATCATAAGAAATTTTCTTATGTCGACTTCGTCTCTTTCTGTGGGAGAAAAAAAAACACCTACTCGGTATTCATCTTCCATGGTAGAATCTTCTTCTAGGTCTTATCTACAAGAATCTGTCACACTATTGAATTGCAGTATTCCCAAAAACCTAAAGCTCAATTCCCTCTTCTCTAACCAGTAAATCCATTTTTAACCTTAAACACTAGTAATAGAAATCGCTGAAAGTGGTGAAACTACAAGTGCAAATCCGACACTATTAAGCAGTTGAACTGGTAAATTTTATCTTAGTTTTGTCTGAATCTCTCTTTTTTAAATTTCACATTAGCTAGAATTGGTTTTAGTGTTTCAATCCTAAACTGCAGGTGTATTAAAGTGATTTTACAGATTTGGATTACCAGGTAATCCAATTAGCTCAACCGAACATTTTTTCTCTCTCAAGGAATGCATTCCTTAGAATTCAATTCTAGGAAAAGGATTCTCATGTAATTGGATTCCTTAATTTGGAAATCTTGAACCGAACATGCTATTAATTAATTCGAAGTTCAATGAATTTGAAAATTTAAATCGTATTGTTGAAAATTAAGCTTAATTCTATTTTTAATTCAATCTTACATTTTAATTAGAGTTACATTTTAATTTAAACTAAAGTAAGACAAATATTAAAACTTAATACTTAGACTTAAGTGGACAATTAAGAAATTAAAACATAAATATTGGATTATATTTGGGCAACCCTCTTAAAATCTCGAAACAACTTCCAAATTGGAAGTCTTTTTTTCGTAGATGCGACGATATTCCGCACGAAACCTTTGTTGAAGTTCCATCATGGTTTAACCATCCCCCATGTTTGGACCTTCTTGCTGAAGTAAAACAACATACCTAATAACTTTCTTATTGATTACAGTGAAGCGATGACTCAACCCTGAAACATCACGATTGTTGGGGTTCATTGTTTGTTCTTGAAATTTCCCAAAAATCTTTTCCCAAAATGTTTGGAAACTGAATTCATCTGCGAATAAAGTCTCAGTAAAATAAACAAAATTCCTACAAATACATACATCTTCCTCAGTAGTAAATTTTGGTAATCGCCTCCTAATTCGCCTCCGCACATTGGCACGATTAACAACTCTTTCAGCAGCATGTTGGTTTACTACGAACTCAATCATGTTCTTATCAGCCATGATCTTTGAGGAATTGGAACAGTGATGAAAAGAATTGGAGATTAAGAAATTCTAGAGAGATTTAGTAATTCTAGTGTGAGTTGAAATGAGTTTGAAATTGGGTATTTATAGATGGGGGAAATTGTAGCCATTGGATGAGGAACTGATGAGCGATGATGTTTTCAGTGAGCGACAACTTGACCATCGCTGGCGCTGGAATGACCAACGAGCGATGTTTGACCATCTAGCGATGTTGAGACCATCTAACGATGGACACTCTATCGCTCGTTAGAGACTCCGTCGTGTATGCCTAATTGCTATTTCTGGCACAAAGACAGATATGCTTGGCACTTTGGCATACCCATAGTGGATGCTTAAGTGGAAAAATCAGCTTCTTGGCATGTGCATATGAATAGGCCTAAGAGTAAATTTGTGTTTTCCTCTCTTTCGTTTTTTTGTTGTTCCTAATATCATAATTTTCTTTTTTGTTGCATGACTTACTGATCACTTAGTACTGTTGCATCGTGTGTAGTAAAAATCACAAGAAACCTACTTTACCTTCTATGTTCGGACAAAATGTAACTTCCATGCAAATACCAAAATAGAAGGTGATATTTATAGCAGTAGTCATTTTCTATTAGATTTTATTTCTTCATTAGCACTACCTGTTATAGGGGCAGAAGGAATTATTAGAGGGGCTGAACCTAATAGGACAAAAAGGGTCATTACTTGGTAATTTCAAGTGCCCCTTATTAAAAAAAAACTGAAAATGACTAATTAACCCTTACATAGTTTCGTGTTGATGATCTAGTTTAGTGTTAATGATTAAGTTTCACTTCAATTAACTCTAAATCAAAACAAAATCAGATTTTAGAGTTTAAAAAAAAATTCAAATTTTTTACATTTCCAGAGCTAATTACGGTTGGAATTTTGCTCGTAACCAACCGTAAATCTTAGTTACGGTTCGTAAAAGATGAACTACCAACCGTAACTGGTTAAATTTGGGGAAAACCCAATCGTAAAACTAGTTACGGTTGGTTACCAAATGCTCGAAAAGAACCGTAACTTAGTTACGGTTGGTAAACTAAAATGGTTACCAACGGTAACAGTATTTACGGTTCATCTCGAATTGTAGTTATGAACCATAATTGGTGACCTTTTTGAACTCTAAGTTCCAGGGTTATTTACGGTTCGTAATTCTGGTATCAACATCAACCGTAAGTGAACTTACGGTTGAAAAGAAAAAACGTAACTGAAGAAAATTCTCAGATATAAGAACATACGGTTGGTAATTGAACTATTACCAACCGTAACAACATCAAAATCTCCCGTTACAGTTCGTAATTGAGTTAAAATCAACCGTAACTCACATAACCCCAGAAATTTTAATTTTAATTTTCATCCAAAACCCTAATTTTTGATAGAGATTAAACTTAAATCGAACAAAATAAACTAAAACCTAACTGGGTTTTTCAAAACATACCTCATATAAGTCATTAAACACTTGATTAATTTTCGAATCGCCGATTAATCGAAGACGATGAATTTTTCAATTTTAATGGAGGTTAAAAAATGGGGAGGGTAATCTAGACAATTTACAATACCATTTGGATACCCCTAACCAACTAGATAGACATTATTATCATGGTTCAACCCCTCTAATAATTCCTTCCGCCCCTATAACAGGTTCAGATGTATCTTTGTAAAAATTTCAGATGATGAGTTTTTAAAAGAAAAATAACACAGAGTTGGAGACAATTAACATTAGTTGTGTAATTATGATGTTTGAGGAAACCAAGAAGAAAATAGTCATCAGATTAATAGGTTGGCGAGAAAGGACTTGAGGAGGAATAAAATTAGCTCTCCATCCTGCGCATCAATGGCACTATGAATCTGACTTTTGTTATCGATATGGCTTTCGTGATATTGAAGAAGCCCAAATAACTATGACTTGAACCATGTCAGATTACTCAATCTTCATGGGAGTATCATTAAAGAGCAACAACAAAAGTTATAGGATATTGGCAATGAAACACTAAAACGAGTATCATTAACGAGTTTTGTTTATCAAAGTTTAAACAAAACACTCATTGATATGCCATGTCCGGAAGAAACTAATGTGGGAGGTCAAGCGGTCAGTAAAGACATTGCAGTTTTAAGGAACCCTTTTTTGCTTTTGTTTTTCCAATATCCCTGGGTACCGGGTCATGCATGATTACGGAGTAAGAAACTCTTGGGACTAACGTTTCAGCACTTCCGAAGGTGGTTACCAAAAATTTTGGTACCAAACCGATATGGCTCTTCAGAGATGATATGATCCTGATATATTCTTTTTGTAGGTTTTCATTTATGGAGTACGAAGAATGACACAGTAACGAAGGTTTGGGGAATAGGATGGAATAGAGATTCATGTAGAGAGCCTTGTTTCACTTAATTCAGTTATGTGGAGAAGATGACTGAGAAAATAGAACATCAAGTATGATTAAGCCATAAAAGGCCGAGGGCGAAAATCGACAATTAATTATGCTTGAGCACTTTGGTAAAAAGTATCATATGAGAAAGAATTCTGGTGAGAGTGGGATAGGTTGTAATCATAACATGGAAGCAGTAACATGCAATCTGAAACAAAAATGTGAAAATCCCGCCATCCTGAGATTGCAGAACTACATGATCAGTTTACCATCCTGAGACTGCAAAGCTACATGATCAGTTCGACCGTAATTACGAGGATATCAAGAATTTGGCTTAATCATTGATGCTAAATCATCAAATCATTCTACTGAGTTATCCAGGTTTGACTGGACACTATTCTGTATTCCTTTTTGGTTTGACAGTAAGAATTGACAACATAGGTTCTATTCATTTCATTTCATATCTTTAATTAAATGCAATTACTATCTTCTTCTACATTTATTTTTCTTTCCTCCATGGTTTTGGTTGTTCTCGTTGGCATATACGGTCAGATACAATCGTCAGTTTGCAGTTCTTTAAAAGCAAGAAATGAAAGCGAAGTCTTATAACATACCTGAATTCAATTTAGCAACTTCAAGCCACATTTGAGAGCTAATTAAAGCACAAGTAATGAGTTATACTTGGGAACTTTCTGAAAATGCATGTAAAACAACATAAAATTTGGTTAGAAACCTGAAACTACGATGACTTCGCAGATTATTACAAAAATGGATCAAGCTGAAGAGCAACTAAGAAAATCCCTAAGAGTTTTCCAACATCCCTTCATTAACTTCTGCTCCATCATCAGAAGCCCTAGTATTTTCCTCTTCTCCACATGGCCGATAGCACCAACAACAAATTACAAAGTAGAAAAGGTTGACGACACTCAAGAAAGTAAGAAACCAATAATAGTAATCGTAGTGACCCAAATTAGGGTTACTGGACACCCAACTCTCTTTACTATCACTACTCTTGGTAACTTTATCAACAACACTTATGATTAAACCCCCTAACAAACCCGAAAAAGCTGTACCCAATGTGAAAAATCCCACTGCAATGCTAGACATGCTCTTTGGAAACTGTCTGTAATAAAATTCAATTTGTCTAATTGCATTAAAAGCCTCGGCTAGACCAATCAAACAAAATTGTGGCACTAACCATAGTGCCGATATGGAAAAGTTCTCTTCGACTGAATTTCTTCTGCGAATGCGTTCTACTATTCCTGCAACAGCCATGGCTATGCATGAGAGCAATAATCCGATACCCATTCTTATTGTTGCACTGATCCCATATGGCTTTCCGGTGTACTTTGCAAGTATGGGAACAATTACTCGATCATAAAATGCTACCCATATTGTCAACGTAGTGATTGTGAACAGGGCAAAGGATCCAGCTGGAATTTCAAAGTTAGTGGTTATGTGTCGATTCATGGTTTTTGCTTGGAGAACTGGAATCGAGTTCTGTGAGAGTGTCATATATATCATGAAACCGGTAGACCAAATAGGGATAACTCTGATTAGTGATTTGAGGGTTTCTACTTGACTGACAGTGCAGAGCTCCCATGGTTTGGTAGGTGATCCGTCAGGTTTTAAATCTTCTTCGGGATCTCTAATGATGCAAGCTTTATTTAGAAACCTACACATATTGCAAGTAAACAACAGATGAACATAATGAGGCACTGCCAGCAGAGTTGGTAATTGGCAGTTTTTACTCGGCCAGAACTGAAATGTACTAATTTTCTTAGTTGAACACTCAAATGGATGGGCACATTGTTAGGAAAAATTGTTCCACACTCGTACAAAGTAAACTGTAGTCTATTTTGGGGTTCATCTGCTCAAGATCAATAAGCTTCGCATCCTTGTGGTAATAGTAGACACATAACTACTAAAAAAGTGATTTTGGTGAGAGTAGTACCTGAGATTATTCAATGGTGCAACAAGCTTTAAATCCGTGCTGTAATAATAAACCTCATCCGAGTTAATTGTTTGGGGAGCAAGAGCAAGATCAAGATGTCTATTTCTCCATGCCGCTACGAAGACTTTAGCAAATCCAGTAAATAGGCTTGTGCTGGCTTTCACTTTGATGTAGAAAGAATTCCCAAGGAAGAAGAAAAGGGCAGACAAGAACATGAGCATGGCAGGAACTGCGAAACCCACTTTCCATCCCATATGATCTTGAATATATACGATAACTGTCAAGGCAAGCAAAGTTGAAATTCCAATTGTAGCATAATAAAAGTTGAAGTAGGTCTGTAAGATCTCTTCATTTTTTGCGGGGTCATCTTTTTTGAGGCAACTGATCGGCACCAAATGCTATCGAACACGGTCTAATGCAACCAGCTCCAATAGACATTAGTCCAAGAGATGATAATAGAAAAACGAACTGAGCTGGTGTCGCCGAGTCACATACATTTAAAGACAAATCACAAGGTTTTGGTTTCATCTGTGGAAACATCGCTGTTAACCATAACTGGACTATCCCCTGCAAAATTGAAGTTTCATACATAATACTACCTCCGTCCCACTATTAGTTGACCTAGTAGTATAATTTAGAAATGATTTATCTTTCAAACTATACCACGGATATTCGTAAATTTTATATCATTGAAAAGCATTTTAAAACACCTAATATAAACATGAGTATCAAATGATATAAAATCAAATATTAATGAGACAAACTAATAGTGGGACGGAGGGAGTAATAACTTAGAATCTCATCATAATGAAACATTGAAGTCTAATTTCAGCCAACTTAGTTATAAACTAGGCCTAAAGCTATCAAAGGTAGTTTCTTATACTCTAATTTTGAAGATAAGCACGATTTAAGAGGCGGTCAATTGCCTGAACTGAAGTTGTAAGAATTCACAAAGTTTACAACTTACAAGAAAGCTAGCAATGGAACCAATTCCAGCCGACTTAGTTATACAATTAGGCCAAAAACTATGAAAGGTAATTCTTATCCTCCATTTTCGAAGATAAACACCGAATCTAAGATGGGGTTAATTGCCTGAATTGCATTCACATTATGAACAAGGTACTAGATGGATGTCATCATAGGTACAACATTAAAATTCTGAAAAAATTCATGAAGTTTTAGAACTTACAAGAAAGCTAGCTATGGAACCCAAAGCAAAAACTCTGAATCTTCCCAAGTATGAATCTGAAAGAAAAGCCCCAAAAATGGCCAAGAAATTTGATGAAGCTGACAGTAGCACTACTGTAATGGTACTCATTGATTAAATACAAAATCAAATTTGGTTGAATCCCATAACTTGCCACTTTCTCAAATGCTTCATTCACTGAAAAGCCCCACAAATTATCACTAATTATTCCTTCACATTTCACTCAAATCGCTTCAAAACCAAAAAAAAATTAAAAAAATTTGCTCAACAAAATGATAAATATGGAACATTTACCTATGATGAAAGGAAGGGTTTTTAGACCACCCTTTGTACTTAAATTCTCTTGTATGGGGTTTTCTTGATTCTGAGTTTGCTCCACTAATTCCATTTTCTCCTCCTCTGCTTCTTTGTAGATCATCTTTATTTGATTTTGCAATTAGGGTATTGGGAAATTGAGGTTGAAATTCACATTCATTCATTGATTGAATCATGGCTGATGATGTATATGGTTTCTGAATTCAATGCGAGTATGTTATCAATCTTAATTTTTTGATTATTTCTAGGATGAAAACAGAGAATGGGTAATGACTTGGGACTGAAAATCGGGACTGAATTCAGTGCGAGAGTGACATCACCCATGAGGCGGTGCTCACTTCAAGTAAAACTGGGAATACTCAATTTAGTGTTGACAAGGATGGTTTTGACTTTTAACCAGCGATGATAAAATAGATTTTGAAATTTTCATATATTTGGGAGCCAAAAGAAAGATTAACAGTGAGTTTGGATACAAATGTGTTTCTGTTTCTGCTTATCTAGAAGTAGAAGTCAGAAGTAATGCTATTTTAACAATTTCTAGGTGTGCATCCAAACACACTATAAGTTATTGAAATTTTGATATTAGGTGATAAAAGAAAGGCTACTTTCGTTACAAAGCAAATTTTAGGAGGATAATCATTGTTGTGAAAAAGTATTGCCTTTGTCTTTATGATAACAAAAGCTATCGGACAGACGTCGTTTAACGGGGACCATCATTCGAAGACCTGGGGTGCTCCGAATGGTATTTTTTAAGATCGACGGCTAGGAAATTTCAAGTATCAAGTAATGTTGAGTTGGGAGAGGTGGGTAAACGGATTGCGGGTGTTAGTAGTGCCAATTTTTAATTTAAGAAAACATACGATTTTCATCCTAAATCGAATAACAAACCACTTTTAATTAGTTTCGTACCACTTTTGATCATCTTCGACGCACACTTTTCGATTTTCTATAACCGATATTAAGAATATTTTTTTCGTTTATAGCGTAATCATCCATCGAATCAGGTTTATTGAAGTTCAATATTTTAAAAGAATCGGAGAAAAAGTATTGGCATCGCACGCGTGAAAATGATGAATTTTAAGCTAGATTATGGAATTTCTCTTCTGATAAAAAGCTAAAGCTTGAATTACCTATTCGGGTACTAATTGGATAGTTAAATTAATATATTTAATCAGGGTTTTGTCTTTATTTTATGCCCGTAAAGGTATCCCACCGATTAAGGTACAGTCGCGCTCCTTACGCCTCTTGAATCCTAGTAGGACTCCGCGCAGTTTGATTCCCTTAGATGACGTCACACCAACTAAGAGTTGTTTCAACTCAATTGAAGACTTTAAACCAAATCTGCCTCCCACAGATTAAGCCTATATAATTGATTTCCCGATTACGATCGAAACGCATGATCAAAATCAAACGTATGATCAAGGTGATGGAAATCGATAGCAATTTGACAAAAGCTTAGCCATACTCAAAATCTGGACTTATGCAACCCGAAGTGCAGTCTAGATTATTATTCACCCCACAAGTATAAAACTTGTGGAATCAACAAAAGTTTGTGACGAAGAGAACTTTGATGACTTATATCTATCTTGACCGATGGAGCAAGCTCTATAAATAATCAAGATCAGGATACTCAAGTTATCAAGGAAAGATAACTGGTCCTGGCTTCACAAATCCCTATGAAGACTTTGTAGTCGCTAAACCCTAAAAGGGTTTCTGGAGAGGACAATTCTAGATACAACTAGGACACACCAAAAAGTAGTGTCGGGATTCAAAGATCTCAGTTGCTTGAGGTTCCTCTTTTATAGACATTCAAAGCATAGGTAGCTTAAGGTTTATGCTAAGATAGCTTTGGAACCAAGCAAACAATATCTACCGTTAGATGAATCTTTGAATCTAATTTACATAAGCAAGATATACACTCTGGTGAGGTGAGACCGTAACCGAACCGTGTACAAAGACTATGTTCAACTTGGTTAGCCGAAACTAGTCGGTTTGAATTTAAAAGCTTAATCTTCATTTTCATGAACACATAAGACATTAACTCTGAGTCATAAACATGTGATCAAATAAGTCTAGTGTTTTAGATAATTAATCAAATGCTAATTATCTCGTAGAAATAATTTAACACTACACGATTTTTAGGGATTAGCAACTGTGACTGTTGCTGACTGGGGTCGTAACGGCAGATCCTTGTTGCAAAACACCATGTTGCAATTTTTCGCAACGGCAGAAACTCTGTTGCGAATCTCGGTCAGCAACGGGGATAACGGCAGTCGCCGTTGCTAAATTGTTTATTCGCAACAGAGAATCCCGTTGCTAACCTGTTGCTAATTACAGGAATACCCTTACCCGGAACTATATATTATTGGTTCTGATTCTAATTTAGCAACAGAGCTCTTTGTTGCTAATTTTTTGCAACATAAAAAGAAAGGTCAAGTCTTTGTTGACCTGGTCAAAATCCATTTCCCCTCTGCAATTGCCCAGTTCCCCATATTTAACATTCCCACGGATGCACCAACTATAATGTCATTCAATTGACATACAGAACTATATTGTTGAGAATCACAATAAAGATAAAAAACTGTATTATATTATGAAAAACCCTGGCTGCTTCAATTGAAGTTCACAAAAAGTATGAGTTTTTGATACAAATGTATACAAGTATCACAGTGAACTTCCTGAGATGATCATCAAGACCCAAATCTTTGTGACTTGACATACAATGTTCTATGTTGACGTTCATAAATGGATGGGTGACCTAGTTTGTGTCAACTGAAAGAGGCATTGGAAAACAGAGAAAGAAAAGACTAATCAATGAGTAACAAGATTGAACTCCACCAGAAGTATCACGAAACTCCGCTTGCTTAACCAATTTCCTCTGCAAATCATAGGTAGATTCAGCTGCTGCTACAATATCACCAGATTACTGCTTTTTGACTTCAGCCCAAAATCCATGTGTTGTCCGTGATCTGCACCAACGTGTACATAATCCTCCTGCAAGGCCATAGCCAAATATGAATACGACAAAATACTAGATCGCTACCAGAAGTTAAAAACTATAATTACATGGACACAATCCTTGCAACCTTTTCGGATGACACTGTGAACTTTAAGAAAATAGTAATGCGCCTACAGCAATTACAGGAGAATCAGCAACCAATATGAAATTGCATATTTAACATGCTAGGAAACGGAAGTTACTAGAACTGCTTCTTTACCTGAGTTTGCAATAGCAGGGTCAATACCAAGTGCAGCAGGATCCAGAAGAAGTTGGTAGAGCATGCAACTTGAGTTTTAATGTTAGGTCTCTCTACGGATGATAGCAAAGGTCATATTAATCTTCAATTCCAGCTATACATGTTATGTGACTAATTATGAATCAGAAGCATATAATTACATTTACCATCTAATGTACGAGCTCTAGATATAGTATGGCACAAACTGGCAACAGACTCTCTAGTATACATATAGAGTTAAGCAACTTACCTAAAGCCATTACAACAGAAATAAGAATCTTTAGAGGCCAACTCAGAAATCATTGCCAGAGCATTCCTCACAGCATCAGGATTAGCAAATGATACACTACAGTGACAAGTGAATCTCAATTAGAGTACCATATATAACTGCAAAAGCCAAAATACAGCAACAGCAAAGATAAATATAACACCAACCTCAAAGTAACATGCTATGAAAGAGTGCAATAAAACAAGCTGAAGACTTTATGTACAAGCATGTTTAGACTACGCATACATTCTTCTAAACTGCAGATAAAACAAAAAGGATATGCAAATCGCGAACCTGTACTCTATGAGGGAAGATAAGAAGAAGTGCCTCCGAGTATATTTCATTTAGCCTTCTTGATCTATAAAAAGTAGCTTTGAGCCTCACTGCCTGAATATAAAAATACACACAACAGGGGTATATTTTAGGGTAAATTATATAAGAAAGTGCTAGATAGATTTAGATGATCCAAAGGTTGGTATTTGCAACAGATACAAATTGTCTTTTTCCTTCTGCAGAACCAGCAAACATTCAAAACTTTAAATCATTATGATGCATTGAGAGAATTATGGTTTTGAGAGAGAGAGAGAGAGAGAACCTTATAGCTAATAGACACATTCTGCGGCTTTTTCCCTTTTTTCCTGGCTCTCTTACTGGAAAGTGGAGGTTTTTCCAGTTCCAGCAACTTTCTTCCTCCTGAAAGATACAGAGATTCACAATGAAAGACTTCAAAGAAAATGGTCAAAAAGTAAAACATTTTAGATTTGAGGAGAGAGTTTAACGTTAAAATGACTTTTAACGCTGAAATAAATGTAGCAATATCTAAAGGGTACTAGAAGAATAAAATTCTAAAGAAACAAGTGGAAATAAGACAAAAACAAATTTAACTCACATCATAATCCCAGAAAGGACTATCCTTTCTATCGGTTGCCCCATTTAGCTACTTAATAACATGATGTGATCTTGGATGGTCCCCGCGCACATCACTGCAAATAATGCTGCAGAGAATAAGTTATCAGTCAACAAACATGGAATCCCATTATTAAGTAAATATTAGGAAAAGATATATAAACATATATTGCAAAGAAAAATAGAGAACCTCGTCCACACAGCATGCTTATTGCCGCATCAAACAAAGAGACTTGTACATTTTGAAGTCCTGAAAATGACAATGCTCTTCCGATATGCTAGACTTAGAAGGAAAAAACAGTGTGTGCGCAAGATTATAAAGTTGGCAGACAATAGAAATACCAAACTTGAATCCCAAGTTTTATCCATAACCCCTAGGCATGTCCTGATGAGTCTAGACTATAGACTCCAAATCCAGATATACTCTTGCGTACATGAACCAACATACAGTCTATTAACTTGGCCTAGTCTTCCTAATTAGAAAGAGCATGCATGCAAATACCAATACCAAAGAAGAATGTAGAGCAAAAGGTACATGTTCTCAGAGAGCCCTAGTAAGAAGTAAAAATTTCCATTTAATAAGAATGCACTTGTAGGTTGTGTGAGGCTAGCATACTGATTTATGTTCATTAGTTTATAATTAAAGATATGTGGAAGTAGTGGCATAAAATGAAACTCGGCATGCTAACATGAGTGTCAATTGATTAGCTAACGGCACATCAAGTCAATTATAATTTTTTTGCTTTTAGTGATCTGCGTTGAACAAGTTAATTCTTTCATCTTGGCCTCAATGATGGTAACATCTTCATCATCATTGACGCAATCGTAACCATGGCGACGCTTCCATGAATGTGTCTGTTCATCATAGACAAACTTGTCTTAGTCTCCCTTTGCAAGCATTCATTCGCTAATTCATCTCTGCCTAAATAAACAAATAGGGTTTGTTTAAATTTCACTCCCACAGGCAATTCAATTTTTTGGAAAACCTTACTTGACAAACAAAATAAAAAATGCGAAACTCCAAAACCACCAGAAAAACACAAGACTGGTGTAGTGAACCAAGTTGTAAAAAATAGCCCTGTAACCTGAAGAACTCAGGTAAAATACCAAAGAACAAAGATTTACTTAAAAAACTCATGCAAGGGTTGACTTCAATTATTTACATCCCTCATCTACAGTTATTTTGCAGATGAATGAGATGAAAATCGAGACAAAACTAGAATAAATTTTTTTTAGAAATTTGAGATGGGTATGAAGATTAGGATCATTTATTCACAGATCTATAACTAAATTAAACATCGGACGACAGATTAAACAGTTACAAGCAAGGTTAAGAATGAACCCTATTCTGCTTTCGAAAGATTTTTAAACATGAAATCTTTGAAAATGATTCTGATGATGAGAAAATCATGAATTAAAACTCTTACTTGGAATTTTTTTTGGAAATAGACATAGATTTTAGGTTTTTGAAACCTAAAATTATATTTTAGAAACTGTTCAAAACATCAAATATAGATGATTAATAGAAAAATCAGTGAGAAGGAGAGAAAAAACTTATCTCGTTGTTCGATTTTTCGATGATTCCCTTCGGTTTAATTAGATTTCCTATTTTTGTTGATTATTTCTCTGCCATTTCATCGAGCTAAGTTGTGGCTAAGAATGAGAAAGAAAAAAACCAGTTAGATCCAGATTGAAAGAGAGAGGGAAGAAAAGATTTGTGGCTAAGAAAGAGATGAAAAATAGAGAAGGAAAAAGATATACCCGCTGCTATACAGGGTGAAAAATAAATTAGAACAATTGACCAAGCTTTGACTTGGGCGTGAAAATAAGTACTAGTGTTCCATACCACACGCGCATTTCGCATGCTTGAACACACAGCAGTTGCTACTTTTGCGAAAAATTAGCAACGGAAATTAGCAACAGAAAATCTGAGTTGCTAATCCCTAAAATTGTGTAGTGTAAACGCACTTGAAAATATGATCGACATGGTTAGTAGGTGTACAAGGTACAAATACCATTGTCGTTCGTGAGTCGGTTCAGTCACTGTACGTGTACAGGTTTGTAAACTTTTAACCAAATCAAAAGTTCTGAAGTTCACAGAACTTTTTAGGTTTGCATGCCGGTTTGGAAACCTTAAAACTGTCTCCGGTTCCGGAGATCACAAAACTAAATCGGTTTTCTTACCTGTATGGAAATGCTACCGAGTTCAGGAACACAGAACTGTTTAAGTTTGCGTACCGGTTTGGAAACTACTCCCGGTTCCGTAACTACAGTTCAAGAATGGTTTGCATACGAGTATGCATACCAATCCGGTTCATGAGTTAAACATATTTTCACATGATGTGCATATAGAATATGCATATCAAAAATATGTAAGTCGACATATAGCTACTCTGCTACGTGTACGAGTACATGTAATACGGTTCCAGACATATAAAAGTTTTCCCAGTTTGTAAAACTGATAACAATGTCATGTTTCCGAATCTATAGTAGTTCAATATTTCTTTCTAAATCAATTCAAAACATTCCCGAATAACATCAATGACACAT
Organism: Papaver atlanticum; assembly: GCA_023531105.1. NCBI lineage: Eukaryota > Viridiplantae > Streptophyta > Magnoliopsida > Ranunculales > Papaveraceae > Papaver > Papaver atlanticum. The sequence goes on from JAJJMB010008983.1 coordinate 2,270,849, forward strand.
ATCATCGTTCCAGGCTATTTTCGAATGATGAAACTTGAATCATGATTTTGATTCCGGACAATAAATTTTTCTTAACCGAAATCCATCAAGTATGAACAAATGTTCATTAAGCTTAGTCAATATATTTCAAGAAATTATCAAGATAAACTTGACTCGAAATTCTTGTCTATGCATACTAGTCTAATTAGTGAATAAAACTTGAGATATAGGTGGTTCAGTCTTCACTTACCTTTTGTTAATGAAGTTCTCCAAAAGCTTCGGTTGATCTTCGCCTTCAAACGGTATAACGCAATGATCACTGCCGTGATCCACTATTTCTCAACTACATTTCTACCCTAGTCCGAGAATTGACTAATTGTAGACTTGAAATCAAGATATAGTTTTCACAACTAAATTTGACAACAAGCTTGAGATAACAACACTTGTGAGTTCGACCGAGCAATGCTCTAACAGCAGGAATATTGCATATATTAGTTGTACCCCAACAAATATGTCTTAAGTTTCATATATAATTCATGTGTTTTCTATGTAACCAGGAGCACGTAATTAACCATCTGAGTTATGTGGAACCCATGGCTGCACCTTCTGGGCACCCCTCACTGTTTAAACTAACCCATAATCTATGTGCATGAGTATGAATCTGCAGCGCAATGGTAGTGCGTTTGACTCCGTGTTAGAAGGTTGCATGTTCGAATCACGTCAGATTCACCACAACTTGACCAAAATAAATTGGATATATTATATTCACTACGACTTAACCAAAATGAATTAGATGCTGAAGTTGATATAGTTCGGAACCTTTTGATTATATTGATCCTTATATGTAGTTGGGAAATAATTTATTATACTTACATATTTCATTAGTTTATTTTGTGAAATTATATAGCTTTTTTGCCGAGACTAGATCAACTCTTTGCATGGTTTCTTCATTTGTGGTACCAAAAATCACTATCAAGGTTGGAGATAACAGTGAGGAAGTTTTTATACCATACATTATCATTTACAGCTATACTCCAAAACAGGGAGAGAGTAATGATGACAAAATAATCGAGAAGTTGAGGAAAGAAGATGAAGATGGTGATTATAATGCAATGTATGAAAAAGGAAAAAAAATGAGACTATATTGTTCTACCAGTTAACACCCTTGATATTAAGCCGTTGTTTTCAGGTATTGATAGGAATTTGTTAACTGAGCATTTCGTGATACAATACTATCGCGACCACCTATTTTACGCAAGACACATACCAGACATACAGATTCGTCGTAGATAAAATATGGGCTTAAAAAAAATAATATACACTACACCAAATTCTGGAATTAGAAACAGAAATGAGCGGTTACTAAAAGGATTTGTAACGGCTGATGCCTGTTTCAAAAAGGGGTATTACAATTTTTTTGTAACGGCAATGGGCCATTACGAATTTTTTGTTGTAATGGCGTTTGTAACAGGCATGAGCCGTTACTACGTGGCGAGTCGTAAGAGGAAAAAGCCGTTACGAAATTTTCGTAACCTGACAGTTGTAACATCTCCAAGTCGTTACGAATTTTTCTGTAACAGCAAAAAAAATTACTGCCAGTCAATTTTGACCAGAGCCAGAGCAATATTGACCGGCACATTTTCTGCCGGAAATACAAATAACCTGCATTCCTTTCGTTCTACCACATTCAACAATAGTTTCTTCATTCAATTCATATCAGTATTCATTTGATTCATACCACATTCAAATTCAATCAATCAATTCATATAAAAAAAGAACATCAATTCTTCTAAGTACAAATTTTTTTTGTTATCAAATTTCGAGGGAATACATAGAAACTTCCTAAGTTTAGTTCCTTCTCACTTAGGTCAGTATAAGTTCAGCTCAAAAACTACATACAACTTACTCAAAACTTGCAGATAGTTGCCAAGCATTCTTCATCAAGTTCTCCGTAATCCCTGACTTATTCATAAGGATAATAACCAGGCCGCTTGCAGTTCCTGCACAAAGAATCTGGCCTGCAAAAAGAAGGTAGAAAACAAAATCAAAACCGCTAAGTATCCAAGATTTAAATTGCAGGGTAAACAACTGAAAGCAGATAGAATTCTTCAAATTTGAGCATACATTAACACCTCTTCAGCCTTGAGAATGATTGAAGCTAATAGGATCAAAAATAATTATGAGATAAAGCACAACTTAAAAGCAGCATCACCTGTAAGCTGGTCTGTTGCTCCAGCAACATTTCGCGAAACCTACCACCGAGTCACTGTTCTTCAATGGCTCGATCACCTGTAATGCTGGTCTTCCCATCTCAGCACAATATGGCACTGCTGCTTCACTGTCCTCCAGCTTTCTAAAATATATCAAGTAATAAAAAAATTAGAAACACAACTGAAACTGATATATATAGGTACCAAATTAAATTCATAGAAAAACACTTTAAGAGGGAAGTCATAGAAACTCAAACAAATACACATTTAAATATACATGCAATTTTGACGTAATTTACCCAGCTTAGTGCTTTTAATGCATTTATCTTATATGAAACTCTGCAAACGATATGTAAAGGTTCCTGAAGTTCTTTAAACTGATCCAAAACTACTTATGCACTGGATCCAAAACTACTTATGTAAACTGAAAAAATCAGAATATCATTTAATTGGCACGAGCCAACACACCTTTCTCACATATTATCTCTTTACCTCCTCCCAGGGCAATTTTCCTTCAGGTAAAAAAATTTAGGCTCTACCACCCATCACAGAGGAGGTACCTATGAAGAAAATATGGTTATGAGTATCACTTGATACAAATACAGATATTAGATATACTATAAACTAGCTAGTTCACTTTAAAAAGCTCCAACTGAATGAGAAAAAACAGTTCTTTAGATGATTAAAGAATCCAAATGCTACCTGTTGCCGCTTTAATGCGTTGAATATCCTCATACTCAAAGATATCACCATTCACTTTAACTGGAATAGAAAATGCCACTACAACATCAGTAATCTCATTCCATTTAGCAAAATCCCTAGGCCTACCTTTGACCTTTCTCCTAGTCGAATAACATGATTAGCATGCCACGTACGCATAACTTAGTCTCGTAGGTATATGATAACTAGTGTCGATTTCATATATACTAGTCAAAAAACATATGCCTTAAAAGACAAGTCAGTAACGACACATGAGCAAGCATAACTTAGTCTCGTTTACTGAGTAGATTTTCCCTTCTTTGGAATCTGTAGGCAAGTGCGGATGAGTAACCATAAATACATAAATTCACAAAAATTGTGTCGCAAGCATAAATCTTTCAATGTAAGAAATAACAAATAAGTATGAAACATTTCAAATGCATACAAACCTTAATGTCAGGATGAGTCATAATGAACTCCCCAAGCGATGGACCAAGAGTGAAAGTGTGAAACCATTGACACCAGCTCCAGTGCACAACATAATTTGTAAGATCATGCCGTCAACAGTTCAGACTCAAGTAAATCATTCTACTAATCTCAATTAAGTATGTTGAACTTATTCTCAATAGAAACATATTGAAATGTACCGCAACATTAAGGAAAAACCAGAGATTTGAAGAAAAAAATGCAAGACATTAAGCATAAATACTGAACGAAAAACATGCTTCAGGAAAAGGGTCTCATGGTTCCAATGGAAACACCACAGTCAATGTTGGAAGAACCATCCAAGGGATCAAAAACCACACAATATCTTCGCTATTAGCAAGACACGGGTAGTTAGTAAAAGTCATGCAGCACTTAACATAGAATGCACAATAAGAGAGAGGATCAACAGTCACCTTCAACACAATGCTGGATCCACAAAAGTTGCTTCTCCGTCTTCTTTCATTTACTATAATATACTGTCGATAAGGAGGATGCAATAAATTACTTAACCAATTTCAAATCCATTGAACACAATAGTCAAATCTAACTCAATAGTTCTCGAGGACTTACTGTTCTTCCACTGCTTATGAGAGCCTTAACAAATACATCATTTGAAAGAATATCCAGTTTCTTTTGCTCTTTCCCCTGCAATCAAAGACGAACATATCACTTCTTAGTAGCTAGCTCCAACAAAAAGTGAGTAAGAGCTGAATTTAACTTCCATTACCAGCAAGCTTCCCCTTCTGCATCATCCACACAAAAGTGACCACTCCCACTACTTCTTAACCTGAACTGCAAACAACCATGACAACCCATTAGCTCAAACGTTCTAGCTTCAACCACCAATCAATCACAAAAACAAACAAAAAACCAAAAAACATCAAAATTACCTTAGAAGTAATTAGAACAGCACCATCAGCACTACCAGAAGCAATCCCAACCCCTTGTAGCTTCTCTGCCGGAAATAGGCCGGAATTACAAATACCATGCATACACCTTCCAATCAATTCATCATCCACTAGTTAGATGCAGGACATAAGAACAAGACAAACAAAAGCTCAAGTAAGGAACAAGACAAGCAAAAGCAGAAGCAGAAGGATATATATCGAAGCAAAAGCGGAAGAACTTACCAAAATCAAAACTAGATGAATACATATCGAAGTAACAAGAAATGCAGGACATAAGAACAAGACAAGCAAAAGCAGAAGCAGAAGGATTCTACTCAAAAATGTCTCATGTTGAAAGTCATAATAGCAAAAGCAGAAGTAGTTCAGTCACCTGAGTATGAATGTTTCCACATCCATTCTGCAGCTTCAATCACTTCCCTGCAATGTTCATCTAGTTGCACGCCCAACTGCAACTCATTCTGCTATTCCCAACAATTCACAGCCAAACAACCACCATAACTCAGCCGTCACTAACACAACAACACTACTTTTTGACCTAGACATCCTTCCTTATGAGCTCAAACTGCATCACCAGAACCATCATCCTCTTACCCTTGGCAACATTAGATTAAACCCATTCCATCTGCAATCAACAACAACAGCTCAACTAATTCAACCAATCTCCGTGTTCTATTGCTTGAACCAATTACCGAAAACAACCAAACTCACCACCATTCTGCTGCCATCTTCATTAAACATACCTTCCACACTCAACCTTCCTGCAATTTCAGTTCACCACCTAACTCTGCAAATTCTCAAACAAGCACCCATTTCAGTTACGTCCTTCCATCATCACAGCAAACAACTCACTTCCTCGGCAGCTTCTTGTTCTTGGCCATCTCCTCCATTTTCTTCTTCCACCACTGCAACAAACTAAATCCATAATTTCTTCTCAGAATCGAATTTACCTTCAACCCCATCAAGAACAAATATATACAAATTGAAAGCTATCTAAAATCAAATAAATTTTATGGGTAATAGAGATTTAATGCTTCTTATTACAGATATGGAGACCGATTTTCGATCAAGATTAAAGATATAAATTTTTTCCAGATTTTAAGATCAAGAAACCCTAAAAAAATTTGTTGAAAATTTTCAAGATTTTGATCTAAAAAGCAAGATTGAGATGAGATATTAACGGATCTAAGCTCTAACCATAATTTGATAGAGAATTTTTATATGAAATCGACGATTTTAGTTTTCAACACTCGATTTTTTTTCTTTTTCTGAAACCCTAAAAACAGACAAAGAAATCCTAAAATCGAAAAGCTATGAACACTTACCAAGATCGAAACACTGATTATGATTGAACATCTGTGTAGCGCCCCCAAAGCTAGCAGCTGACTAACCTAATAGATTAACTAAATACAGAGACACTAAGAATCTAAATCTTATACTTAAGCATTCAATTAAGAAAAATGTTACAAAGTTTAACCCAAAATTAACCCCTCTTTGAAATATAACTCCTTTCAGATGATACATATACAATAGTCATTTGGTTTACAAATAAAATATATAACATAATAAGCATATCAGAAGTTAACCAAAATAACGGACTCAACTTCTCGAAGCTTTCGCTCCGTAACTCTGATCTGTCTCTGAAACTGAAAGTGGGAATGGGTGAGCACATCATCCCTAAAAGGGGTACCCAGTGGAAATAACATTTAACTTTCAAGTAATCATCGCAAGATTTGGAAAACAATAATGTTTTTCCATGACATTAAAAAGTGAACAAGTCACTGAAATAAACAAACATGTATATGGACAAACTCATTCTTCAAACAATGTATAATATAGTGTCAACCACTTCCACACCTAGATAATAATATTGTGGTTATCACCCTAGCCATAGCATAAAAGCAGAAAGTAAGTAGGTATAAATATGAAGGAGCGTATCCTATATACTACAAGTGGAAACTCTTGTTTCCCATAACAATTCATATGATAAACAAACATTACAAGTCCTTTCCAAACCATGGAAAGATTAACAGAATTATCGTAATGCAATTTAAACAAAGCATGGAATGCAGAAACAGACAATGCATGAATTTGTTAAGCATAAACTTTTGTAAAAGAAGCAACAATGGTTACAAAAGAGCTAATGTATTCCCACCTCTTTTGATTACAAGCCACGCCTACTTCGAGATCCACGATCTACTGGTTCATCCTTTGAATCGATCGTTGTTAATATAGACTAACTGTTAATCACACAAGAACTCTAAGAATCTAGCCAAAATGGCTCACACAAGAATCATACAAGTTTATCTAATGGTTCTAAGCCCATTATGGTATCTCATTCTCTACCTTTAACATAATTAAGAGTTTACTAATCCAATTAGGTTGATTCTATAGTCCGTAGCTAAGCCTTATGAATATCTAAGACCTTGTACAAGGAACCAAAGCCTAATTCGGACCCACAAGGTCCAATTCATCAACATATGATAACTAGTCCTAAGCCCAAGTCCACTAAACAAGTCCATTAATCCAAGGCTTGGTCCATCTGAGTCAACTAACGGTCACAGGTCAACTAACAGTCAACATCAGTCAAAGGTCAACAAAGTCAAGGTCGGATCAATGGTCCAAGTCAAAGGTCAACTCAAAGGGTTAACTCGGTCAACGAGTCAAACAAAAATCGGTCAACAAGGTCAGCACATGATTGACTAAGTCCGATTGACTAAGTCAGCTAGAGTCAGATACCTGACTAGGCTGAAAGGCACAAGGCCTAAACCCTTGCACATGCCAGAGCCATTGCTCAGGCCAAAGAATACAAATGCACAATCATTGTGCAGTACAACTCTATAATCCAAACTCTAAACAACTTCTTCATTCTTATTTCAATTCTACCAGATAATACAACTTCATTTAATCATTACAATCATACAATCAAAGAAGAAAAACTTCATGACTCACTTTAAATTCAAATATAGATTACCTTAATTTGCAGTTGCAGGCTTTCACTAAGGCCACTGCTAACAACACTTCAATCATCTTATGCTCAAACATCACAACCTTAACACATAACTCTACTATTTCATTGCACTGCCAATCCAACTCAATAACACCTACAACTTACATTAACTGCCCACCAGCAACACATCTTCAAAACATCTAAACTCAATTCACCTGCAACACCAATATCAACTCAGAAGTTACAACTTTAAAAACATCTCAATCTTGCACACCTTCTTAACCTTCAACAATCAACTTGAATCTCTACCAATGCCATTACTGTCACAACAAGAACCCAATTCTTCCACTGACACAACCCAAACATATAACACTTCAATCATCTACTTTATCACTGCTTCCATCTCCAACTCCAATTCCATACACACTACTACCAATTCATACACCACACACACCTCAATAACTCTGCACCTCCACCATTCACTGATGTCCCCTGCATCATCAGCATCACAGACAACACCAACACCACTAAGAATTCAACTTAACTTCACACTAAAATAACATGTATCCACGCCAACAACTTCTACAGTTCACGAACACCATTCTCTTGTTCAGTTAATCACAATCAATACAACTCTCTGTAAATCAACATAAACCTAAACCACTGCTACACAGTTTCATTCCAATAGCTTTTAACCTCAACAATTCAACGATTCATTCTTCAAATAACACAATTAAGGAAAATTAAGAGCTTACCCAAGTATCAACATTCACTGAATTGCTATTTCTCTGCCCGAGTCTTCATTACATCTGAATTCCACCTTAATACACTCAACCAACGTTTACTAACACCAAACGATCTTCATCAGTATCCCTTATTCACAGTAGACTCCAATTCAACACCGAAACCCCTAATTCCTAATTTGGGGAAGAACATCATTCTCAGCTTCAAACTCAAAACCCTAACTTCCTAAAACTCGGATTACTCTTCATCTATAACCCTAATTCCTCCAATCGTTCAATACCCATCTGAAATCTCCTTCTTAAAACACCAATTTCATCTTCTAATTCATCTTTGAATTCTTCCAGGAACCCTAACTTCTTCACAGACTCACAAAACAACTTCAGAACTAAGATTAAACCTTAACCCTTGCTTCTTCATCTACCCGCAACCCTATTCTTCGTCTTCTAAGTCTTCAAACCATTAATCAACTATAAACCCTAACTTCGATTAACAGCAACAACCTTATCATCATCCTCTTGTGCTCAATCAACCATAGCACCACCACTTTCAACTCCAAACAGACAATCTAACGATCTTTCTATGAAACTCTCACGCAAAAGGCCTCAAATCTATCTAACGGTACTAGTTTCGTATCTAAATCGTTGTTAGATTAATTTCTATTAATTAATGTTCATGTTAAACTAATCGAGTTATTAGCGGCTAAGACGTCTCTTGACTAGTCTAATAGCGTGGATGAGCTTGAGGGTCTTTACAATCTAGTATGATAAAAACAAGATCTCAGCTGCAATCGAAACCCAAAATTTGAGAGGTAAGAGAAGGAGAGGCAGGAGGAGAAAAAAATATAGAGAAATGAAAATGAAGAGAATACTCGAGAGGGAAGGGGGGGAAGAAACATCCTCTAGTACAAATGAGTGTGGGGTGGAAAAAAATTTCACGCATGTGAGTGACACACACACAAACTCCAGGTGTTACGACCTAGGTGTGACTAAGCATGTGGCTGGCACGCCTGTAAAAAAATTCGTAACGGCTGGCCTATGTTAGGAATTGTTGAAAAGTTCATAACGGCTGGAGCCTGTTACAATTTTTTAGGCCATTTGTAACGGGAATTTCGTAACGGCCAGTAAGCCGTTACGAATTTTTGTTACTAATCCGGGAATTTGGTGTAGTGATAACTACCCAAGAATAGCCATAGATAGACGCTTGAAATTCATGGATGGGTCAAAATCATAAATATTCACTTTTATGATTAGTCTTTAATGGATCTCTTATTGTTTACCTAATTACTATTTTGATAATTTAAGTTCTTATTCACATCATATTGGTTTTTTCTTCGGAATAGATTTTCTGGATTGTTCTTTTTAAAATTTAGACTTATAGATTTTAAATTCTTAAAACTAATTTTCCGTCAAAATAATTTATTAGTTCATTCAAATAAATAATTAAACTTTGGGTAAACGACTACATGTATGTTCAAACTACACTTGCGTGTTCAAATTTGTTAAATAAAAACCTGCATCATCCACTTAAACTGGGTTGAGTAGATACTTCTAATAGGTCAATGGTCACTTCAATTATCTTGGAATCAGTGAATGAAACAATCAATAGTGATACCTGGATATAAACAGGAGCATATGATATTTAAAAAATATTTTGACTGAACATATCAGGTTGAAAGCCCTGAGTTATATACCGAAAATTTCGTGACGCATGACACTAACCACATGTTGAGACGGGGCCATAAGGCAGTGTTATTTAACTCCCTCTTTTCCATCTCTCTATTCACCTCCTTCCAATCAAAATTTTACATCTGGGGAATGGTGAACCCTACCTGAACCTGAATGAGAATATAAATCAAAATGTGTAGTATAGATTGGAGGGAGGTGAATGAGGAGGTGGAAAAAAAGGGAGTTGAATAGCATTTTCGTTAATTTTATTAATTTATTTGTATTTTTTAAGCACTATTTAGATTCAATCATATGTCACCAACCAATCCAATATTGCTTACGGTGGGTTTGAATGCATAATTTTAAAGGTGGGATATGGGTCCAGGGGATTTGGTGGAATTACATTTTCTTTGGTATACTCGGTTGCCCAAATCCCCTGGAATCACGTTTTTCATGGTAATCACTTTTCCAGCAAACCCTCCATATGGAGATCCACATCGATGTGCTGGGAAGCTTATCAAGAGATATATGGACCTAATTTTTGTTCCATACTGAAACAATTTTAAGATTCTGAGAGTAATGCCAAACAGTATATGAACTTAAATTTTAAGTATTTTATCTGAGTTATCAAACACACGGGATTTACATAAATCCCAAACTTTATAATCCCATTAGATTATAAATTTCTCGGAATTGTGAATTCTGCGACCAAACCAATCATAAATATAGAGATACATGTATATTTACAAGGTCTAATCATAGTCCCTAGCTAGCGTTCACCAACATTTTATCTTATAATTTTTGTCAAACCACCAAGTTTGCCTCTTCTGGCCAAAAAGGTGAAAATAAATGATTCCAAAAGACTTGCGAGTGTGGGCAATTGAGTTACCTTCCAGGTGCTTAAGAAACGGCTCCAAGTCATTAGTCACATACCACAGTAATTATGTATCTAATTCTACTAGCTGCCATGGACGGCATAACTAAGTTTGACATTGACCTTTTCAATGGTGTTATTTGCCTATTGATTAAAAAGTCAACCATTGAACTTTATCGCTGTTAATAATATATTCAAAGGGTACAATATAATTCCCAAATATCAGTAACATTTTGAGATGCTAAATATGCCATTTCGTGGAGTCGTAATTAGTACTCCTTCGTTTCTTAAGATATTTTTACTTTTTTAATTCAACTTATTTTTAGGTTAAATTGAAAAAATAAAATATCTCTTTTTAAGAAATGAAGGTAGAATTTACCTAAAAAAAACTAGGTAGCATGAATTATCTAAAAGAAAAAAGATTATGACGTTATTATTACACTTAAGTCCTTGTCTCTTTTTTGCGAAAAAAATAATCTAAAAGCTAAAAAATTGAATTTACCCTTAAAAAAAAGTTATTTGATTTCTGTTGGGATTGTAGAATTAACTTAATTACTTCAACTTAGCAACAAAAATAAAATTAAACTATTTGATTTTACTTCAACTTAATTTACCCTATATAATATTTTTTTTGACAATTAACGATATTTAAAGAATTTAGATTTTGAAGAGAAAAATTAAGAGTTAAAATTCTTCATTCCTTTTCTTCTCTTTGTTATCCTTCTCATTTTTCATCGTATGATGCTAACCTGAGTTTGAAAACTTCTTCAAATAATTATCACTTTTCCTTGATCATCTATTCGTTTCCGTTTGTACAGTTTCGTTAAAATACTGTAAGCTTAGTTTGTGATTCTTCTTCTTCGTTTTCAGAGTTCTGCTTGATTTTTTTTCTTCATTTTGGTGTTGATTTTGTTGATAAGTTCGGCTTAACAGATGGTAAAGGAAAGCTGGTAGTTCATCAGAAAATAAGGAAGAGTAGTATTACATTGAGATAATGGGGAGGTTGGATCGAGATATTTGTTTGGGTCGGTGTTGAAAATGCCTCCATATCCATCATGGAGGTGTTCCCGAATGGGATGAATCATAAGCGAGGAAATAGTCTTGATGGTGGGCAGGTTACTAAAGAGAAAGATGATGATCTTGCTTTGTTTAATCATATGGAAATGAAAGAAGAAGATAAATTTTTGTTAGAACCCAATGATGATCTTGATGAATCCTTTTGTAATAATCTCTTATCCCAACTTTGTCATCTTGTTATGTATTTGATTCATTTACTTTAGGATATGCATCTCTTAATGTTTAATGTCTATATTATTAACTTACAGCTACAAAATTGCGACACTTCTCGACATCAAAGCCAGGCACCACTATTCCAGTTCGAGGCGAGAGCATTGACCTTCTTAGTGGTGAAGGTGATAAGCACGACTATGATTGGTGAGTGCTGTTCTTCATCAAAAAACAATTTTTCTTCTTTCTAAAGCATGAAATTCATTAAGAAAGCACGACTATGATAAGCACGACTATGATTGGTGAGTGTTGTTACTAGTTTTTCTGATCTCGATCGTGCAATTTCTTCGATAACATATATATATATATAGACTAGTACTTTAATTTAATTAATAAGCAAAGCGAATTTTCAAGCATTAGATAATTTTATCTCCGTATATTCCATATATGGTCATTGGTCGCGGCCTAGTAATTAAAAAGGGCGGATCCACTCACATTTTGGACGCCATATTTTGAGAAAAAATCTAAATAATTATGGATTTGAAACTAATATTTTTAAAGATATGTTTTTTTACAAAACTTTACATACTTATAAAAATAAGTATATTTTGAAATATATAATAAAATTATCTACTATTTTGAAAATTAATAGTTGAAAATCAATGCCATTAAAATTATGATTGATAGATAGTGAGAATTGACATTTTAAAATTCATTCATCTTTGGTAGATATATATAGAGCTATGTATGTTGAATATATATATTTCCAAAATATTAGCTTTCAATCCACACCATCTTTTAAGTTTTATTAAAAGAGAACCAACCTTGCTAGGTGAACAGTGGTGTAACCGCTTGGTAACACCAAATGAAACGTGGCTAGTGATGTGTTTTAAATAGGAGATTACTCCACTTAAATGTCACATGCATGAAATAACTAATGAACAAGGATTTGTATGTTCTATTTCCGAAAAAATTTCTCACTTACTCCTCACATCTTCATACTGATTTTTATTTGCCGTATACCAAGATTTTGAGTCCTTCTCAACCTTTAAGTACCACTTCGCCATCTTATCAATCGATTTAAGATTCGTATCTAGAATGAACAACTGAACATGAATAATAAATTTTCTAGTTTAATCAATCGATTTAAGATTCGTATCTAGAATGAACAACTGAACATGAATAATAAATTTTCTAGTTTAATCAATCGATGATTTCATTTCTTTTCCAGTAATTAGAAATTATGTGTTTAATATAACCTTTCTACCTATCTTAAACCAATCAAGAAATAATTTTTCCTAAACCGTTAGTCTTTTATTTGGATTGTGTCTAATTAGGTTTCTGTTCATTGAAATTGAGAAAAACTTTTGAAAAAATTAAGGGTTTTGATAGTTTTCCTTAAATTTGAACGTGAATTCTGATACAGCGTGTGTATTAGATGTTTGAGGATGTTGCATAACACAAATGATGATATTCACGTTATAACGATGATCATGTAATAGTAGTAACATGTTAGTGTTGATTGTGGAGAGAGAAAAATAACGAAAGTAGATCGAACTTGGAACTTGGAAGTAGGGTAATGGTGAGGTGGATAAAACGAAAATCACCTTTTTCCTCCACGTCCTCTGTTATCCATAAGAATATAGCTGGAAAACACATCAAAAAATGTCTCTCTCCCTCTTTTTGTTAAGAAATGTGCAAAATTGAAAGATGTCAACTTTGGTAGGACGGAGGAAATAAGCAATTTTTCCTTCGTTTCATAAAGATAGGCAAGGTTTCCATAAATGTGTGTGTCAAAAATACAGGTAGGCTTCTTTAAATGGAAAGTCAAACTTCATTAGTTTACTAATCTATTCATGGAGGGACCACTTCTCTTTTAACAAAAAAAAAGAAAAAAAAAAAGATCATTTCTTTTTTTTTTTTTTTTTTTCTTTTATGTAATATCAAATGGATTGGACTATTTGAAAGAAGGACAAATTAGGAAAAAACCACAATGATTGGTTTTCTTAATCTTTGTGCTAAATTAAACAAGTCTATCTTTTTGAATCACATGGAGTATATTTTTTTTCCAACAAATATTTCGTTCTTTTTGTTACTAATGCTATAGTTCGGTTGTGAAGGTTATTGACTCCTCCAGGCAGTCCTGTCTCTACTTCACTAGACAATGAGGCATCATTAGAAACTTTTTCACGCGTAGGTAGGCCTCGAGGTCAACCATTGTCTACCTCGAGATCATTCAGAGTAAGTTAATAGTTGTACTGAAATGGGTTTTAGCTATTAATTTCTTAATAGTTGTACTGAAATGGGTTTTAGCTATTAATTTCTTTACTATAGATAAAATTGTTTGGTTGTCTATCATCTTTGAAAAGATTTTTCAAATTCTAGTGGTTTTCATAAAGGTCATGTTTGGCAGGCAGAGAAGGGTTATAGGAATTATAGAAGTAGTGCAAGCCCGCACAGGTTGAGTCCATCTCCTATCTCACAAGCAAGAGGAAGACCATCGTCGGCTTCTGGAGGTGCTTCTCGTGCAAGCTCAACTCCTTCATCACGAGCTAAGACGCATAGTCCATCTTATCCACGAAACAAACCTTCAACACCACCTCTAGAAATTCCCCCCCAAACATTCCAAAGGACGAGCTTGAGCTTGAGCAAAACCTCTCAAGAAAAAACAAGGCGTGGTGGTTCTCCTTCACCAAAATTTCGGACCTGGCAATTCGATAACCCCGATTTCTCTTTAAAAACACCACCAAATCTTCGTACATCTATAGCTGACCGTCCAACATCATATGTGCGGGGGTCATCACCAGTGTCCAGGAGTGGAAGGAGATTATCGCCGGCTTCCATAAATGGAAGGGGTTTATCCCCATCATCAAAGAGTGACAAGGGTTCACCCTCAACATCGAGAAGTGAAAGGGGTTCATCACCGGCATCTATGAAAGAATGTGGAACACCACCAGCATCAAGGAATGGTATTGACTCATCCCCAAGATACTGGAGGCAATCTATGTCTCCAACTGCTTCAAGAAGTGTAAGTTCTGTATACAGTCACGATGGCGATCAATCTAGTCCCTATAGTAAATGCTCAATGGCATCATCAGGTGATGATGATATAGACTCTCTGCAGTCTGTCAGTATAAGTTCATCCCCCCTCTCCATAAGGAAAGTCGGGATATTTCCACATAAAAAAAAAACAACATTTTCCAAGACGTTTTCCAGAACACCATCTCCAGGTTTTGCCCCGGAAAATTCTTCTTACTCCGCACTTCGGAAAACGGTACGCAATTTTATATCCAATCAAATTTTTCTTAAAGTAAAAAGATTATCATGATTAAAGTATGCAAGTAAGTATTATTACGAGTTAGCATCAATGCGAACATTAGATAATAGGTTTAAATGCATGGTGGTTATAATATAGGTTTCTAATGGAAAGTCATCCTGAACCGTTTAAAGATTACCCTGTAACATATATGCCAATACTATGTTTTGACTTACTTAATTTGATTTTATTCAGGGTTCCTTTCACAATCATGTTTTATCTAATAGAACTGAGGTGATTAAGGATATGTTTCATCTTCTTACTTAATATGTTTTACTTACTTAATCCAATACCATCATGCAGTATTCAGTAATGTCAATATAACATTAACCAATCTTTATATAATATCTTTATGATGGTTAATTCTTGTATAGTTAGTTGCTTAAAGAAAAATTCTTGACCATTTTAAACCTAGAAAAAAATTCTTTACCATTTTAAATCCAGGAAAATTGGATACCCGTTACGTGACTAATAGTTAGATATATTAAGTGATTTATCACTTTATCAACATAGCTGGAAATAGTTTTCCCATTGCACTATATGTTGACTGATGTTCTTACAAAAGGTTTCTTTGTTTTTCTTTTTTTAGGATAAGAAAACCTCTCAAGCTATGTGCAGACCACTTTTATTGAGTGCCCCAAATACTGCCTTCTATGTTGAGAAAGAAAATTCTTCGTATCAATATCATCATATGAACTCAAAGAACTCCTCAGTTGTAACCAGCAGTGATCCAAGTTCTGAACATGTTGATGTTATTGATCTGTACAAGGATGATCATGCCAAATGTGGAGAGGAAACTAATAATGATTCTCATGATGAAGTCAATAAAATGAATGAAAATGTTGAGATCGATATCCACAATCCTAAAATGAACCTTGCACTTTGGGATGAAATTGAAGGTATAACATGTGAAGTTAGCCCATGTGAAACTGAAAACTTGAGCCATCAAAAGGCTGATGTGGTTTCTGCATCTATATCTTCTTCTTTGAATATTGAGAACCTAGATTGCCATAAAAATGAAACACCATGTTATAAATGTGGTAAGAAGTTTTATGTTGTGGTTCTGATAGAAGATAACAATGGAATATGCCAAGATTGTAACGAGACAGATGTGTGCATATCTTTGTCCACTAAAGTGATTCCTGGAGTTGATCTTCGGCATATCGATGTTCACTTTCAAGTGGAATTAGTTAAAGATAAATCCTTGAATGAGTTGGTTCCCGAGGTTGAAGTACCTAAATTGACAAAACTTAAGACAATGATCGAACCATTGATTGTCACTGGTGAGATTAACGGGAAAAGTTGTTTGCTAAGCAATTCATTTACAAGGTCGATAATGGAGGAAGGTGAGAATCACCTTGTTAATAAGGAAGAGGTTGGCCAGATTGTAGTTGGTGCAGACCATGATAGAGATAAGCAATCCCTA
Organism: Papaver atlanticum; assembly: GCA_023531105.1. NCBI lineage: Eukaryota > Viridiplantae > Streptophyta > Magnoliopsida > Ranunculales > Papaveraceae > Papaver > Papaver atlanticum. The sequence continues at coordinate 2,287,329 of JAJJMB010008983.1, forward strand.
CATAATACGGAAGATCTAAGTATGGAGATGGTTGTTTCAGGGGATGTTGAAACTCAAATTACGGAAAAATTAAGCTGTAAGAAAGCTAAAGTGGAGAATTCTGAAAATGACTTGATTATAAATCATAGTAGGCGTGACTTATCCTCTTCTGAATATTTAGATCATTCGTATCAAAATTCTATTCATCGTATGAGTACAGCTGAAGGGATCTTTGATGCATCTGCTGAAAATGTGGAACACTTGGCCTTCGAGGAAACACAATATTTTTCTGAACAACGAAAAGAAACGATAAGGGGTGATTCTAAACCTTCTTTTACCGATAATTTTTTTTTTGAGAAAGAAAATAAGATTCTTTCTGAGAGTGGTAGAACGTTAGACTCTTCTGTCGCAGAACTATCAAATTATACACTAAGCATTCACTCTGGAGATGCGATTTCAATTGGGGTTTCCACAGATCTTGGGTATTCCATGTCGTCTGAGTCCCTTGAGAATTTCCGAAATAAAACGATGAGTTCACTTTCAGTTGCAGAGACCTTTTGTATTTTGGAACATGCTAGGGTGGAAAGTTGTGTAGATAACGATCATGATCGTAGAGAGGATCCAACTCACGGTGGCTTGGTTACAGTATTTAAAGAGCTAGAAACTGCAAATGAAAGTATGCTTGGTTTCCAAATCGATTGTGTGGACTCTCTAAATGCGAAATGCAGCTTGGATGTGTTTGATAAGCATTCAGTTATTTCAACCTTAGAAAAAGGTATAACTTGGTCTATAATGGAATTCGGTATGCATACTCCATACGTTATATCACTATTTATCATAGTGTTATAGCTATTTACTTACCAATAAAATACTCATCTGATATATATTGGTTTTTGACAGATGATTCAATTGCACCGGCAGGGTGTCCTAAACAAGAAATAAAAAATATGTGTGTGGAAGCAGCAACAACCGATACGCTTCCGTTATGCAGTTCAATCGTTCACAATCTAGCTTACCAGGCTACATCTATTGCAACGGAGCAGGAAAAGTTAATTCATGTAGATGATTACTGGACAACTGTTACTTCATTCGGCAAAACCTGTTATAATGAGAAGGACTCACATGTTACAACTATCAACAACCCCTCTTTGAACTCTATGAAGAAAATGCAGAAAGTGGAAATCGAGGATAAAAGTTTATCAACTAAAAAAAGTAGCAGCATAAATACCAGCATAGAAAGCCAAGAACCCATGAAGAACACGGAAACGGTTACTAACAAGGGTGACATTATTATCCCTAAAAAGGTGGAAGCAAAATGCAGCTGCATAGTGATGTAAGAATTTTTGGTTTGGAATGAAATGCTCATTTTCTGAGAATATATATGTGAGGAGGGGTGTTGCATATTTGTATCGTAAGTTTTTCTTCGTAGTTTGTCATTATTGTCTTAAATTTATTTTCATTAAATTCTCTTCCTCTTCGAGTTTTTTTTTTTTTGATGCATGAAATTTATTAGAACCATTAAAGGCATATTACATGAGGGTAAGTGATGCTAGAAGATTTATCAATAACATTTGGTAAAGTAGGCCATGTTACATGAAAATGTAGCAGGATATGAGTAGCAGTCTTCGGATCGGAGTTGCATTGGAGGTGGATACCGGAGTTGTCGAGGGCTAATTCTTCTACGAATGATTTCCACATGAAATGTTGTACTTTTGGTGGACATGATTGTACCCAAAGGAACTTGGTTGATGGTAGCGAGTTCCGAGATACTAGACATGTCCTTTTGTATTCCGACGTTGTGGCCTGAAGTTGACACCAATTCGAGATACTAGACAATTAAGTATGTAGCAATATCTGTCTACCTACTTGTTTTATGGCTTGATCACTTCAATTGAGTCTTTAGCTTTGATTGTGGCTTCAAGTAGACACCAATTCCTGCCCTTGAAGGATTAGCTTTGATGGGCTCTTCCTATTCATGTGTAAAGGGTTGATTATTTAATCTTGTAAAGTTTTTTTTTCTCTCTTTGTTTGTTCGGATACAATTTCTCCATACAAGGAAATCATGAAACTGTTTTATTACCAGGCATTTAAAAAAAAAAAAAAAAAAAAACAGCAGTAACAATACTTGGTGTCACAACCAGTGAACTTTTAAGCCGTCGTATTACTATCAATTTATGGGAAATTTTACAAAAGCAAATTTAATGCCACATTGCACCGTAAAAATAGTGAGGATCGGCACAGACGAAATAGCATAGGCTATAGATTATCTCACCAAAAGACTCCTACTCGATTTCTTTCCCTGAAGTGTATGTCATAGCCACTACAAATAATTGGACTGTCAAGAGTTGTGCTCTTCGAATACAGCAAGGAGGGGGTTGGAATTTGGGCTTGGATAGACGACTTACGCAAACTCAAATTGATATATGTTGTTGAACTTTATATTCTTGAAGGTCTTAACTTGGGGACAGGTAACGATTTCATAAAATGGAACATAGATAGTTCAGGTCTTTTCTCGGTTAAGTCGTGTTACACCAATTTAGAAAACGAACAATCATCTCCAAACCTTCATCTCAACATCTGGTCTAGGTCGTGGCCTCACAAAATTGGATTTATCTCTATGGCTGTGTGCATCATAAAAGACTTACAAAAAAAGGCAAGCTTATCGTGAATGGGTGTTTGCTGTGTTGTCAAGCTAGCAAAACAGTGGATCATCTATTGTTCCACTGCAACTGCATTTCAAGGACGCAGTAAGGTTTATTGGTCCATTGTCAAATTTTATTGACATCATCATCAAGGGGTGGAGATCTCGCTTGCTTCATCAAGCAGGAAAATTGCTTTGGTTGCTCATTCCTGCCTTCATTTGCTGGTCAATTTGGAACTATAGGAACAATATAATATTTGAAGATGGTAACGCGGACATTGAAGGGGTTATCCGACTAAGTTAAAATCCAAGTTTATCTTTGCTCGTTCCTGCCTTCATTTGCTGGTCAATTTCTTTGTAATTAGTCTCTATAGTTATCTTTGCATTTCGTATTACATATATCGAAATGCAGACAAATAACACGATTTAGTATTGTTGCATTGTGCAATAGAATCACAAGAAACTTGCTTCACATGTCACATCTATGACAAAGAGCTAAATGATTGACCATGAATAAGAAATCATGAATGAAACCTTTTGTATCACTTTTTTTTTTTTTTTTTTTTTGGTATATATATATACATCTTTATACACGTAAGCTACAGGCTACAGATACACATTTTCTAGAATTTATGCGAAATTTGTTTGTGTAAGAAAAAGATTCGAAAATGCAGAGACAATATCAAGGTACGTGCATAACTAAGATGTTTGAGAAAACTGAAAATGCATTGGATAGACAGCCGTGGTTAAATCAAGTACAACGGAGGAGTTGGAGTTGATGCTCAGCCCAACAACTTGGTTGGAAAATCGATTTGCATGAAAAAATTCAAACAAACAAACATATATGGTACACTATGCGCCAAATAAATCAAACCCCTAGTCATTAAAGAAGTTTGTAAAATGAAAATGCTACATAGAAAGGACAAATGGAAAATCACTCCAACAACATTTGTTGATTACTCATCCCCGAGAATTTGAGAGATACATTGACCAAACCATAGTGTGGCTCAAAAATAATGTTCGACTAAATTATTTATGTGGCATGTAACTTTTTTTTTTTAATCTATGTTCCCCTATTCGCTTTATCAATTTATCCGTATTTTGCAACTATTCAATGCAAATGATTTTCATTCTGGATAAATGCAATCTCCTTATCTATTCCGGTTTCCAATTTCACAAGGATATACGGGAAAGTTACTTGCCCAATACGCATCTATGGAGTAAAAAGGTTATAGTAAGCTATTCTGGAACCACTTTGAAAATCAGTGGAAGAACGAAAAGAGTTTCCTAGAGCTGTTCAATTACACTGAGCGGATAATTTGGTACCTGATCACGATCATTGTAGAGAGTCACAACCACAAACCTAAATCGGATTGATTGATTCCTTCATGGAATATAAGCCACTGCATTATGTTGTTTTTGATCAGCTATAGGCCAAGAAACTGTGTAACTTTGATTCTCAGTGAGGGGAAACTGAGAAGATGTCAGTTTATTATAGTCCATACATATATTAGAGCATCTCAGCTGACGGAACTTCAGAAAATTCCTACTCCCTCCATACCATATATTTAGGCACCCGAACCCGTGGCGACCTATGAGAGGACTAACTTGGTAGCCTTCTGGGGCCGTGTGTACTAAATTTTTACATTTTCTCTTTTTTTTTTTTTTTTTTTTTTTTTGGTCATTGCTATAACCTTTAGAGTTAAACACACTAAGGTAACACTTCGAAATTAATCAACTGGGATTAAAACACCCAAATTTTGAGTTCTAGAATTTTTTTAAGTGAGCGGCATAGACCTGTTGTTACACCAATGAGCCTGGTGTTTGTTTTTTGTGGATGATGGACTTATGCCACATTAGCTTAATACTGCCTCTATCCCATAAAGAGTCGATTTTTAACTATTTAGTGTGAAAATAAAATAAGTAATTCTCGGTGGACCATTTAATTTACACGATATTAAAACTGACCACTCATAAAAAAAGTATATAAATTTTCTTTTTGCCTTCAAAGTTAAAATTGGAATACTTACTAAATTTTCTGTAATGGGCTTGAGTTTTTCATATGTTGACTCTACTGAAAAGTCTATTTGTTAACTTATCATAGGTTGATTTTACAGAAAAGATCTTCTTACACGACTTTATCGACACTTCCTTCCTTCTTTGATTTTCTAGCTGAGTAAGTTTGTTTTTTTTCCTCTCTTTCGTATTTTGTTGTTCCTAATATCATAATTTCTTTTTATTCTTTTTTTTTTGCATGACTTGTTACTGTTCCATCGTGTGCAATGAAAATCACAAGAAACCTGCTTTAATTCTATGCACCCTCAAAATGTAACTTCCATGACAAATACCTTACATAACAGAATGTGCTATTTATGTAGTAGTATTCATTTTCTATCATACTTTATTTCTTCAAAAACACTATATAAATTCAGATGTACTTTGTAAAAATTTCAGATTATGAGTTTTTAAAATAAAAATAAAAGAAAGAGTTAGAGACAATCAACATTAGTCGTTTAATTTAAGATGTTTGAGGAAACTAAGAAGAAAATGGTCATCGGATTAATAGGTTGGTGAGGAAGAATTCACGGAGGATTAAGTGCAAATCAGCTCCCCATCCCCCATCAATGGCACTACCAGATCTGACTTTTGTTATCAATATAACTCTGATACCGAAGAAACCCAAGTAACCATGACTTAAACAATGTCAGATTCCTCAATCTTCATGGGAGTATTATTAAAGAACAACAAAAAATCATGCTGCTAAAATTGATAATTTAGTGGGTAGTTTTGAATTGAATAATCAAATCAAAAGTTTTGAATATAGATGCTTAATGTGGAATATTATTTATTTGATCATTAACTTCTTTATTTTCAGCGTGAATTTTATATAAACTTAAGAGGAAAAAAAAAAATAAAAAAAAATAAAGTAAGGCCATTGGATTATGGTTGTTTGTAGGCTTGTATCATTTCTTTATTTTATTTTGGCAGGAACTTGTAACATTAGCATCTCAAAAATCATGCATATGTTGGGGTGAGCAAAACACTCAAATTCGTAGATTTTACTCGACCCAGTCCGTATTTTAGAGGGTGGATATCCCATTCGTCTCACCGAATTGGACGTGGATAGATCTTTGAAAACTGTTGTTTTCATGGATCGGATGCGGGTGGAATATTACCCATCCTTTGGATACCTCTTCACTGGTTAGGTGTTAAAACCACCCAAAAGGCCGAAACACTTCTAAGTTACAGTATCTTTCGGTATTAGCAATGAAACACTCGTGGATATGCCGTGCAAGACATTGCAGTTTTAAGAAACCACCTTTGGTTTTTTTTCTCCAATATCCATGGGATGGGTACTGATGTATGGGTCACGCATGATTACGATGGAGTGGAAAACTCTTGGGCTAAACGGTTCAGCACTTCCAAATGTTAGTTCCTAAAAACTTTGGTACCAAACCGATATGGCTCTTCAGGGATGAGGTGATCCTGATATATTATATACCTTGTCTAGGTTTTCATTTATGGAGCACGAAGAATGACACAGTAACGAAGATCTGGGGAAGAGGATGGAAGAACTTGGACATTTATCTTGAAAGCCTTGTTTCACTTAACTCAGTTACTTCTGTGGAGAAGAGGACGGGCAAAAATAAAACATCAAGTAAGCGTAACTAGCTTATGCACTTGGTAAAAAGTACCATATGAGAGAATTCTGGTGAGAGTCGGATAGGTTGTAATCATAACAAGGAAGCAGTAGCATACATTCTGAAACAAAATTGTCGTTAGTGCCGCCATCCTGAGATTGCAGAGCTACATGATGAGTGTACCATCCTGAGATTGCAAAGCTAAATGATCAGTTCAGCCGTTTTCGCTTGTAACTAGGAGGATATCAACAATTTTGCTTAAGCATTGATGCTAAATCATTCTGCAGAGTTATGGAGGTTTGACTGGACATTATTCTGTATCCCTTTTTGGTTTGACAGTAAGAATTGACAACATAGGTTATATTTCAAATCTTTAAATGGAATTACTATCTTCTTTTACATTTATTTTTCTTTCTTCTAAGGTATTGGTTGTTTCAGTTGGCGTATATGGTCATACACTCGTCAGTTTGCAGTTCTTTAACAGCAAGAAATGAAGTCTTATAACATACCTGAATTCAGTTTAGCAACTTCAAGCCACATTTGAGAGCTAATTAAAGCACAAGTAATGAGTTATACTTGGGAACTTTCTGAAAATGTATGTAAAACCACATAAAAAGTTGGTAAGAAACCTGAAACTATGATTATTTGCAGATTATTACAAAAATGGATCAAGCTTAAGAGCAACAAGGAAAATCCTTAAGAGTTTTCCAACATCCTTTCATTAACTTCTGCTGCTGCATCATCAGAAGCCCTAGTATTTTCCTCTTCTCCACACGGACCATAGCACCAACAACAAATTACAAAGTAGAAAAAGTTGACGACACTCAAGAAAGTAAGAAACCAATAATAGTAATCATAGTGACCCAAATTAGGATTTCTGGACACCCAACTCTCTTTGCTATCACTACTCTTGGTAACTTTATCAACAACACTTATGATTAAACCCCCTAACAAACCCGAAAAAGCTGTACCCAATGTGAAAAATGCCACTGCAACGCTAGACATGCTCTTTGGAAGCTGCCTGTAATAAAATTCTATTTGTCCAATTGCATTAAAAGCCTCCGCTAAACCAATCAAACAAAATTGTGGCACTAACCATAGTGCCGATATGGAAAAGTTTTCTTCGACTGAATTTCTTCTGCGAATGCGTTCTACTATTCCTGCAACAGCCATGGCTATGCATGAGAGCAATAATCCAATACCCATTCTTATTGTTGCACTGATCCCATTTGGCTTTCCGGTGTACTTCGCAAGTATGGGAACAATCACTCTGTCATAAAATGCTACCCATATTGTTAACGTAGTAATTGTGAACAAGGCAAAGGACCCTGCTGGAATTTCAAAGTTAGTGGTTATGTGTCGATTCATGGTTTTTGCTTGGAGAACTGGAATGGAGTTCTGTGAGAGTGTCATATAGATCATGAAACCGGTAGACCAGATAGGGATAACTCTGATTAATGATTTGAGGGTTTCTACTTGACTGACAGTGCAGAGCTCCCATGGTTTGGTAGGTGATCCGTCAGGTTTTAAATCTTCTTCGGGATCTCTAATGATGCAAGCTTTGTTTAGAAACCTACACATATTGCAAGTAAACAACAGATCAACATAATGAGGCACTGCCAGCAGAGTTGGATATTGGCAGTTTTTACTCTGCCAGAACTGAAACGTACAAATTTACTTAGTTGAACACTCAAATGGATGTGCACATTGTTAGGAAAAATTGTTCCATGTACAATGTAAAATGTAGTCTATTTTGGGGTTTATCTGTTCAGGATCAATAAGCTTTGCATCCTTGTGGTAACAGTAGACAGATAACTACTAAAAATGCGATTTTAGTGAGAGCAGTACCTTAGATTGTTTGATGGTGCGACAAGCTTTAAATCCTTGCTGTAATAATAAACCTCATCCGAGTTAACTGTTTGGGGAGCAAGAGCAAGATCAAGACGTCTATTTCTCCATGCCGCTACTAAGACTTTAGCAAATCCAGTAAATAGGCTTGTGCTGGCTTTCACTTTGATGTAGAAAGAATTCCCAAGGAAGAAGAAAAGGGCAGACAAGAACATGAGCATGGCAGGAACTGCAAAACCCACTTTCCATCCCATGTGATCTTGAATATATACGATAACTGTCAAGGCAAGCAAAGTTGAAATTCCAATTGTAGCATAATAAAAGTTGAAGTAGGTCTGTAACGTCTCTTCATTTTTTGCGGGGTCGTCTTTTTGAGGCAACTGATCAGCACCAAATGCTATTGAACACGGTCTAATGCAACCAGCTCCAATAGACATTAGTCCAAGAGATGATAATAGAAAAAGGAACTGAGCTGGTGTCGCCGAGTCACATACATTTAAAGACAAATCACAAGGTTTCGGTTTCATCTGTGGAAACATTGCTGTCAACCATAGCTGGACTATCCCCTGCAAAATTGAAATTTCCACAAAATAACAACATAAGCAACTAAACAATGGAACATTGAAGTTCCATTTCATCTGCACAATTAAATTTCTTATCCTCTACATTCGAAGACCAGAACAAATTAAAGTGGCGGTCAATTGCCTAAATTGCATTCACATAGGGTACATATACTTCAATTTCATACTGTTAAAACTAGTCCAATAAGATGCTAACAAGATTAAGCATTTGTAAAAATTCATATAGTTTTAGAACATACAAGAAAGCTAGCAATGGAACCCAAAGCAATAACTCTGAATCTTCCCAAGTATGAATCAGAGAGAAAAGCCCCAAAAATAGCCAAGAAATTTGATGAAGCTGACCACATAGACAAAATAGTTACCCCAGTAGCAATACTGTAATGGTACTCATTCATCAAATACAAAATCAAATTTGGTTGAATCCCATAACTTGCTACTTTCTCAAATGCTTCATTCACTGAAAAAATCCCACAAATAATTATCACAAATTATTCTTTCAAATTTCACTCAAAATCACTTCAAAATAAAAACTCTTTTTTTTGCTCCACAAAAACTCAAAAATTAATGATAAAGATGGAATTTTTACCTATGATGAAAGGAAGGGTTTTTAGACCACCCTTCGCACTTGAATTCTCTTGTACGGGGGTTTCTTGATTCCGAGTTTGCTCCACTAATTCCATTTTCTCCTCCTCTGCTTCTCTGTAGCTCATCTTCATTCGATTTTGCAATTAGGGTGTTGGGAATTTGAGGTTGAAATTCACATTCATTCAGGATCATGGCTGATGGATATGGTTTCTGAATTCAATGCGAGTATGTCATCAATCTTAAGTTTTTGATTATTTCTAGGCTGAAAACAGAGAATGGGTGTTGACTTGGGACTGAAAATCAGGACTGAATTCAGTGCGAGGATGATATCACCCATGAGGCGGTGCACACCCAAGTAAAACTGGAAATATTCAATGTAGTCAAGTGTTGACCAGGATAGTCTTGACTTTTGTCCAGCGGTGCGAAATTCTAATGCGAGGATTTTGGAAGCAAAGAGGAAAAAAAGATTTTTGGAAATGAAAGAGAAAATAAAAACTATGAAATCAAATGACAGAAGAACTGCTTATTTTCATTACGAAACAAATTTTAGGAGGAGGCCGGCGTAAAAACTATGTTCCATTTTTATGAGATATTTTCTAGTCGACCCGGTACTTGCTACTGGAAAAGACTTTGGATTTGGGAAGCCAAATTGATTCCTTACATAATGATCTTGGATTATCCGATTATGGTTGAAAGACAGAGAGGATATAGAGAATGAATTTTTGAGACAAAAAGAGGAAATCAACTGAACCTCCTACTCGTGATGCTTTTTTGAATTTAGTCGATGCTTCAACTTCCGGTGATGATAAGATGACGTTGACCGCTATTCGCCTATTCCTGCTGGTAATAAAATTAAGAAAATTGTCTTTGAAATGAAACCTTGGGTTAGACCAGCCGACCAGGTGATAGTGATGAAAAAATTATGAAAATTCTCTTTAAAATAAAACCTTGGCAACACCGAGACATGATGGTTTTCTATTTGGCTTTTACCAACTAATGTGAGATGTTGTTGGGCATGATGTTGTTAAGATGGTTCAATCTTTTTTCAACTCTCACTACATGTTGATTCAATTGAATCATAATTTCAGTGCTGATTTCATTCCAAAGCATAACTTTTCTAAAGGTGTTGTTGATTTTAGACCAATAAAACTATGCAATGTCTCCTATAAAATAAGATCTAAACTGTTGGCTCCAATATTAAAATATGTGCTGCATAAAGTCATCTCTCCATCATAAACTGCATTCATGTCTAGTAGACTAATTCAAGATAACATAGTCATTGCTCATGAACTCATTCATTCAATGAAAAATCTAAAGCTATAGATGGTTGTGTTGGTATAAAACTAGACATGTCTACCGCATTTGATAAGAAAATTATAGAGTGATCTTTTATTTTTCGACCCATGCATATGCGCGTATACCATCACCAAGTCCCTCTTCTACTCGTATTTATTTTTGACGAGTTTTTCTTTAGGAAATTAATTCCAAAAATATTTTCTTAAGAATTTTATTTATGGGAAAATTTCTTTTACTTGTTTTTGAAGAAAACCAAAACCTAACTTGATTTGCAAGTATCTTTTCCTATAAATACAACTCGTAATTTTGTTTTCACATACATAAGCAGCGACCATCTCTCTGTCTATTTTTTCTTCTCCTTCTTGCTTTTGTTTTTGTGCGGCGTTTTACTTCCATCCTTGTTGCTAAGTTCAAGAGTGGATAACTTGCGTTGTGCTAACTCAAGTTATATCGGGCAGTCTTATCCTGGACACATCTTCGTTGTGAGGGGTTTAGCATTGCTCGTCTCGAGTATACCCGCGAACTAATGTGTAAATGACAACTTGTTGAACCTGTGATTTTTCCCTCTTCAAGTTGTTTCGGTAGAGTTCTTTACATATTATTTTTGATACATCTAACGTGGCGTTCATTGTCGCAAGATTCCAACAATCTTAAAACATTATTATCCATGGGCAAAATTGTAATTTTCTCAAAATACCCAACATAGTCCAAGTACTCAAGCCCCATGAGTACTATCAGTTATTGGGTAATGTTATAAAGCAACGTTGTACGTTTCGGGGATCGGGCGCCCCTGATCGGTTGGAGGCTGCTCCCCGATCCCCACCGATACCACTAGAGTAACTCGTCCGAGTATCACTCTTATACATACTTTTATAGATACTCTTTTGTTTACATATATTATTTCTCATTTTTTATTTAAAAGAGGTTAGAAACAAAAAAAAAGAAAAAGGAAAAAAAAGACAAGAGAGAAAGAGAGCAGTAGCTGCAGAAAGTAAGTCTCCATTCCTACCGCTTCTTTAGTTTTTCTATCTGTAGATGAGTGTCTCTATCTGTGGGTTGATCAATCTTCTGTCTCAAATACTCTGTTTACCTAAAACTCGGCTCTCTTCTTAGTCTCTCTTAATCTCAGCTTTCTCTAATCACCCCCTCCACCCCACCCTTGATCTGTTCTCTCTTTGTCTATCTGTAGCGCATCCACGTCCATCTTATTTATTTATTTTTAGGGTTTTGTCGCCTAATAAATATTTTTGAAAACCAAATATACTATTTCCACCCGAGTTAATCGTGACTCGTTGACTCGGAATCGGACCGATTTACTTCTGACTCGATGAGTAACTCGGAAAGACTCAGCTCGAACGAGTATTTAAGAATCGTATCGGCCAGGAGCCGATCCCAGAGTTACTTGCGCGTAACTCGGCCGTATCGGCCGCTACGTTTAACATCTCCCCTCCTTTAAAATGCTAAGTCATATGAGCTCCCACGTCGCATGGTGATTGTGACACTCCCTCAAATTAAATTAGATAAAAGCTTTGGGCATTAGTAATTCTGGAGAGGACACTTGGCGGGACTTTATTGGTCGGGACATTAAAACTTGAATTACACTCTGTTTACACCATATATTTAACTGGCCGTTTGTAACCCCGTTAGCAATAACGTGGGTAGACAATACATTTGTCAGAATTTGTGCCTAGATAATTTGTTACACTCTATTTACACCGAATACTTAACTGGACGTTAAGTAACACCGTCAAAGTGGACGATACTCCTGTGAAAAACCAAACCAAACCATTCTTAACTGGACGTGTGGGTGCAAAATACCGCGCACTCATTTAGTATGCGAAGTAACTCCATTGGTATCAAGCGAATATGACAGCTTACAACATATACCAGATGACGAACCAGATGACGTCACTTAAATCACGAGTAAAGTGTGAAGAACCATGCGGCAATGAAGAAACCGTGCGTCAATAATAAAGTCTATGCGACATTGATGCACATCAGATGCGAAATTAGGGGTTTTATTAGCTGTCTCCCACTATGTAAACTACTATATAAGGGGCCGAGCGTATTTGTAAATGGAGGGATCTTTTGGGAGAAGTATAGAGAAGAAATTTAGGAGAGAGAAAGTTATTTACTCCCAAAGTTAGGGTTTTCCCCTCATCATCTTTGTACTTGTTCTAAGATTTAATAAAAGATTTTGAGTATTTCATCATGGTTTCTTAGATTACTTCATAGATTATCAATAGGGTTTGGTTGTAGGATTTGCTGCAACTACATTTTGGCACTAGAAAAAGGGATTGAACCTGTGATGTACCCTGTCATTGAATTTCTTTAAAAGCAATCTTAAAATTATTCATAGCTTATCATCGCTCTATTAACAATCTTTGAAAGTTTTAGAAGTTTAGATCTAAAAAATTCAACCGAAAGTTTTAATCTCAGAAAAACAACTTTCATTGATACAATTTTCAATTCTTTAAAGAGTACTTTTCAGTAATCTTTGTCAAAAGAAAATATTGTCACAAGACGGAACAGATGGTAAGGCAAACATCTACAGCAGAACAAGTGGTAGCAACTAGGAAGAGCAGAAGAATCGCATGAAGAAGAAGAAGTGAAATTGCTGAATCGTCAAGGATGGGAGAGAGGAACAATCGAGGAAAGCAAGTCCAAACTCAGATCCAACGCGAACCGGCGGAAAACAACACCATCAACTATGATGCGGTAAGTGTTCATACTGCAAATACAGATTCAACGGAAAAAGACGAGGAAAGAACTGGAGATGGAGGACCAATAGTAGAAAACGAAGAGAACATGACAATCGAGGAGCTCCGACAAAGGCTGGTCGCAGAAAGGAGGAGAGAAGAAGAAGCACGCGCGAATTTGACGCGTCAGATTGATGAGCTAAGAGAAGAGAGTATCAGATTACAAGAGCAGGGGTCACGAAGTACCACACGTGCAAGCTCAAGGTCAAAAACAAGTAGGATCACGTTAAGGCGTAGTCGATCTAGCCGCAGAGATGCTAGACAAGAGCTACTTTTAGATAACAACATGATTGAAAATTTTCAAGTAGGAGATAATATGCAGGAGCAGCGCGGTGGTAATCGTATAGAACAACAACCAACTGATCAATACATGCCACAAGGCGAAAACTATCGCATGCAAGAAGTTCGCAGAGGCAATCGACATGAACAACAAGGCAAACGTTATCGCACGCATCATGATCAGGATGATGAAACAGATGAGGATCAAGGAAGGATGATATTACATGGGAGAGAAATGCTACGAAATCAACGTGACCGCGCAGATGAAGCCGAAAGATATAAAGACGAACAGATCCATGCAAGGAATGAAAGAGATAGGAGAACGAGACGCAGATAAGAAGCAGAAGAACGAGAACTACAATAGGCAATAGGTCAAAATAGATATGACAACAGAATAAGGCAAGCAAGGTTGAAAAGACCAATGCAGAAAGACGCAGACCAAACCATGACCGAAAAAATCCTAAGAGAGTTAGCAGAAGTAAGAGCGATGATGACCGCACGAAGAAATGGAGGTAGGCGACAGTTAGATGAAGCAATTGAAGAAGCTGGAAAAACACCATTCGCAAGATAGATACAAAGGGCAGGAATACCAACCAAATGCACTTTACCCGTATTCACTAATATATTCGATGGAACCACATGTGCAGTGCAGCATATAAAGGCATACAGCAGATCTCTGTTATAATGGGAAGATAATGATGCGGTCTTATGCAAGTATTTTCCAGCCAGTCTAACTGGAGAAGCTTTACAATGGTTTGAGGGATTGCCCATGGGAACTATCACATCATTCAATCATCTACAGAGCATATTCTTAGGAGCATACATCAGCAACAACATGTTAAGACCAGGCATAGAGAAGGTGTTTAGCTTGCGAAGAAGGACTAATGAAGGCCTGTGTAACTTAACCACGGGTTGGAGGAACATGTGCAGTGAGATGGATGGAAGAGTAGATGATAGGAATCTTATACTAGCTTTTACTAACGCACTTTTTCTACAGACCTGTTGTATACGTAGATATTCAGAATCAAAGATACCATATCAATGACAGAGCTGCGCGAGTACCAAGAAGAATATATCACACTCGAAGAAAAGCAAAGAGAAATGGAATCTTATCCAGTTGTGGTCACAAGCGCAAAAGAAGGAAACTAAAGCCTACTTCCAAAGATAAGCAATGCAATTACGAGCACATCCCAAGGAAGTTAAGAAAAGATGGTGATGGAAGATAAACAAAAGAAAGTAGCTATGAGCAGTATAGATCAAGAAATGTATGAAAGAGAATATCGAGCAAGACAACATAACAATAAGATTCCAAGACTAGATAACCAGACGGAAGGATATAGAGGGAAAAAGCGCAGGAGGAAATAGAACAGTCTGGGAAGAAATAAAAATGCCGCGTCTAAATACCACAATAGATAAAATCTGGGAAGCGGTAATCTTGATGGAAGACATACCGGAACCGCCAAATATGGGTCATGAACCACCACCAGGAAGGAGGAGCAGGGAATTTTGTGCTTATCATCGTTTTCATGGTCACACCACCAGTAACTGCCGGAATGTGCAAAAAATTATACTGAGAATGATCGATCAGGGGAAACTAAACCATTTTCTAGTACAACAACAACAACATTTACCACCACCACCAGAAGGGAAAACACCAGGAGTAGAAGCAGGAAAAAAGACATATCTAATTGAAGTGGGATCAAAAGCAAAGAATTTATACTGTAACTCGATAATACACTCATTCAGAAGTATAGAGGATTTCCATGACAATGTCTTAAGTCGAGTTTATGCAAGAGATAATAATGGGAAAGAGATACTCAACTTGGAAAAGATATCACCATTGAAAGAATGGCAGAGGCAACCAATTTCATTCAACGCAGAAGAAGTACCAGGAGGTGGAGAACTACATGAGAGTCCATTAGTGGTCAAGCTGGAGATCAACCCAAAAACAAAGACTGATGCAGAAGAAGATGATGACGCAGACACATGGGCAATAAATAGGATACTAATAGATCCTGGTAGTTCGGTTGATATATTGTTCTACCATACTTACAAGACTATGGGCGGAAGAGATGATGAACTCATCCCATCAACTTACAAGATTTATGGCTTCAATGGATCAGCCAATAAGCCAAAAGGAGAAATAACGATGTGAATCCCACTCAAGAGCATAACCGCAGAAATAGTATTCTGCATAGTTTATGTAAAGTTTCCATATAATGCCTTGATAGGCAGGCCGTGGCTGCACAACATTCTGGGCGTGGCATCAACCTTTCATCAATGCATCAAATTTCCTTTACCTCAAGGCGTATGAGTGATAAGAGGGGATCCAATCGAGGGAAAGAACTGCCATGAGATTGATGTTGATAAAAGTGAAGAGCGTGCGAATAAGCGAAAAGACTGGAAAAAGGAGATACGAGAAGGAAAGCGAAGTGAGAGACTGATGGTTGATGTTGTGAACAAGGGTAGAGAAATAAACAAGACTTTTACTAAGACGACAACTTTCGCACACGAAAGTGCAGATAACAAGTGCGTCAGAAAGAATGAATTCCAGATAGGAGAGATGGTGATGAGACGAGAACCACCATTTCAGGAAAATGGAAAAGGAGATTCAAAGGACGCTTTGGTTGGACCATTCATCATTAAGAAAGCTATTGGTAATGGACTGTATGAATTGACGGAAAATAATGAAGCAGCACAAGTTGGACAAATTTGGAATCAAGTATATTTGAAGAAGTATGGTCCATGCGGCAATAATAGCAAAGTAGAAGAAATATATAATGTGTGAACAAGTATATTAAAAAGTATATGCGAACTTAATGAAGCACAAAAGGAGAAGGAAGCAAGCAAGTCATCCCAGACATAGAATTTTTTAAGAGATAATTATCATGTAAGCGAATAAGTGAAGAAAGAGGACATCAGAGTTGTACTAATCAAGCATGTGAATGAAAATGAGAAGTTCTTCTTCCTTAAATATATTACATATAATAAAAAGGCAAAAATAAGACCTTAACAAAAGGCATCAGAAGTAAAACCTCTAACAATGAAGGCCAGGCATCCAATTGTGGCGTGCACCCTAGTTCGCATAATAGCAAGAGGCAAAAATAAGACCTAATGCGTGTCATAATTGGGGAAAACCCATATTAGCATGACTCAGGAGAAAGCTACACCAACCCTGGAGCCTGAGTCATGGAGATTTGGGGTGAAATAAAAGCCCATCCAGTAGAGCGTCTTAGTCGAAAAACTAAGGTAAGAAGCTATCTACTAAGGAGTGCAGAGAGTCGATCAAGGCGCCGAGGTACACGGTTGAGTCAAGAGTGCCTGGGGCGTCTGGAGCATACCTGGCCGCTCTTGGCAAGTCCTGACTATGATGCACTCGGTCCTCAAGAAACCCCACTTAGGGTGCGGTCTCGTAACCATAAGCCATATCGGCAGAGGGATAAGAGGTCGCGAAAATAACTGATTGTTGCATCACTGGATGGGAAGAGCCCACTGATAAGCACGTAAGTGTGACGCATTTTCATCCATAACTACATTATCTAGGACTCATTTTATTTCTAATAAAGTTGTTTTAAGTTTTTTCTAGGGAATAAGCTCTTGCGGCAAAATTGGCTCGAAAAGTGGTGATTTGCACCCCATAAGACAAGTGCTAAAGGGACACACGTGCAGGATTAGGGGGAGGACACCTTCTTCTCAAATTCAAAAAATAAATTTTGGCGGGAAAACCATTTCTTCTCTGGCAGAATTTCGATTGGATGTTTGGACGTGATTTAGTGGGATTCAATCCCTGAAACTTAGTGGGTAGACGTGATATGACTATAGAAAGCTGGTATGGGTGTTCGTTTGGATCAGAATTGGCTGAATCATGTCATGGAGCAAAACAAGGCAGCACGTGCATGAGAGAAGTATTTCACGGAATTGCATGAGTTTTGGAGAATTTGAACGTGTTCTGAATGTGTATGATGACTATAGCAACAGTTTGGAGCGTAAATAAGTTATATTTGGAGATTAATCCAGCTGCAAACGCGTGGAGAAGCTAAAACAGGAAATTATTGCCGTGAGAATAAAAATAATAAAGAGAAGATTTTTTGAAGTTATGGAGGAGATTCGATGCATCTTTCGGGTAGAAATAGATTAACCAGGTCATATAGAAGGGGTGTCGAGAGTTTGGGGAGCGGAGGAGAGCTCAGGAGCGAGAAATCACGAGTTGCAGAAACTCGGGTTCTGCTGCTGATGAACATCAAGAACACGAAGAACAAAGACCCGTCAAAGAAAGTCATTGGAAACTGTCGCATTTACTCGACAGTTTGCAACACCTTTCAAGCGAATTCGGAATAGTGACTGCAACACTTTCTTTCTATCGTTCATTTGCGACGATTTGCATGCGTCACAAAATCCTGTTTTTCACTATTTTCTCCATTTTCACCATTATAAACACTTATTGAGCAAATAAAAAATCTTTTGAAAGTGTCTATAATATGAGGAGCTAAACCCCAACACTGGGGCGATGGAGGAAGCCTTATTTCACACTTGGGTAATTATTTTTAATTCTTTTCATGACTTTTGCACTAATTTTAATTGAAATTATGATTTGAATTAATTAGTTGTCATTTGATTAGATGGGTCATGGTTAGCTTAGGTGATTTGATGTCCCATGCTTAACATTTACATCTAATATTTTGAGAATCTATCTTGGCAAAAATAAGAGTCACTTTATTTTATATTTTTATTGAGCTATAATTGTTAAAAGAATTATTATTTGAACCTTAAGAAATGAATTTGGTGGAATCCTAAGCCCTCGTACCTCTCGCCCACTTTGTTAATATTTTTGTATATATTTTTTTATTAAATTTAAAAACTCGAATCTTCACAAGTCTTAGAGTTCGAATCATTTTTACTACAACTTCAAAATTACATCACCAACCCTAACCCGGTAGGGGTAAGCTTCCTTGAAGGGGCAGTCAGGGGGGATATAAGGACGGCACCCTCCACTAGGGAGATGAATTGTGTCAAAAGACATAAATATCATGGGGCTATGACTCAAAGGAGAGCATAGGCCTATCGTATTTGCGCGTCAATATATCCTACAGAGGCAATAATACGAGAAGATGATAAGGAAAAATCAATGGGTCATTACATGAAAGTGTAAAGACTTCCTGCGATTTCGTCGCACAAAAACATACAATACCTTTAGGAAAAATAAGACCTCTAATTAGGGAGGCACAATAAGACCTCATGAGAAAAACAAACTTAAGATTAATAGTGTTTTGCAGGAAAGAAAGGAGCTAAAAGATTAACACACACGTATAAAGTAAAGTTAAGAGATAAAAGGATGTATAGACGCGAAAATAATTACGCAAGATATAGCTGAGGCAGAAAACAAAGACACATTCATGAGGTAAAACGAAGAAGAGGTAATTCAGGTATGATACTAAATAGTTTCACTATACGACAGATGTATGCGAATACATAGATGATAGATTACCGCATAATGAAATACAACAACTTTACAAATCATGTACGCCTATACATGTGCACATCAAAAAATAAAATAAAAATAATAATCATATTGCGGCAACTAACAGAGGCAAGAATGGGAATGCAAAGCATATAAAGGAATGTTATTCGCTACCATATGATAGACTCACGCGTACATGTTATATACATTATCATCAACGCATATGTTATATGTTATTAATAATGCATATGTTACGTATTATCATTAACGCATACGTATATATATACTATCATCACTAGAGAAACACTTTTCTTTCGATTAATGACTAATTCCAGGATTAAGATACGCGAGAATGAAAGGATAAAAATATTATACATTGAAGAAAAAGAATGATACATCCAAATCCAAAAAGCTCGAGAATAACCAGTGTACAAAAAAGAAAAGACAACATAGTACAAGAAGCGGACGAAGATTTGTACAAATAAAATGAAGAAAAAGACGAAAAGGTCCCTAGAAAGAGCGACTATTTCCCACCCATGTCATCTTCATCACCTTCCCGAGCCTCAGAACCGCTGTCCTCCTCATCAGTCTCTTCATATTCATCATACTATGCTTCACTATCGGAGATGTCAGAGCCTTTTTCATTAGAAGGAACTTCAGCAAAATTATAATTTGACAAAGGAATGCCATTATCAGTGAAGATTTTCTTAACAGCTGCATCACGAACGCGAATCGCTTCCTTACTCAAGTTAGAAATAGTGACAGTCAGATTTTTCTTAAGTCTGCGGTATTTAGAGTCACGAGCGGTAAACTTCACCCTCATACTTTCAATTTCTTCAAGATACTTTTTCTCAGCATCTGCGAAGAAAAATAAGGAAGTTAAAGCCGCATAAGAATATTTGTCAGGGAATAATGAAGGAAAAAGAATTGTAAACAACCTTTTTTTCCAGAAAGGATAGTCTTAACCAATGACGCATGGTCAGATTCTAAACTAACATTTGTGGCTAAGCTAGTTCTAGCATTGTCAATAACCCTAGCAACCCAATCGAATTCGGCTTCATTTTCTATAAGCAGTCGATAACGAATTGTATTCTCTCGATCGATCAAAGCATCCCTTTCGCTTATAGCTTAGTCTCTTTTCATCTGAACGAGGAGTTGAGCCTCATGGAACTTCTTTAAAGCCTCAGTACCCTTAAGGACTGCCTTATCCTTCTCAGTAATAAGCGAGTTCTTTTTCGCTTCTAAAGTTTGAATTATCTCCTTGTCTCTATGAAGACGACGTTGAAAACCATTATTTACAGATAACATGGATCTATGCTCATGCTTAAGAACCTCATACTTCGACCTTAGTTCCTCCAGACTAAGATTCTCTAAGCCATCATTGAGGAAATTATTTAAAGAGGAGTTAAGATACTTAAGAAGAATCTCCTCATCATCTAGGGAGACTAGATGCTTCATCGGTTAAATTGTATATCTCTGCGAATGCAAAAAATTAAAAAGGTGCGAAAACAGCGCAGTTATATGAAAAAAAAAGGGGGAACAAAGGAATACATACCAATCAGCTGATTATTCCTCTTACGGAGTTCCACAACATCATGAGAATAGGGAGAACTCTCATCTTTGAGTCTGGTATTCTCAGCCTCAAGGGGGCGAAGTTTTCTTTGAAGATCTGAAGTAACCGCGTGAGACCGACGGGCATTATGCGTCAATATGAGATGAAAGATTAGAATACAAATCGCGAAAGCATCATTAAAGAAGATGCGGTGTTATAGAAATTACCAAAGATCCAAACGCGAATTGGAAACTTGGGCTTATCGCAAAGGCAACTCCAAGCAAAACTCATGACTCAGAGAGGAAGCATCGCAAATTTTAGCAACCATCTCGCATGTACGAGTTAACGCATCATCCCCAACGGTAGACAAAGTCAGTAAAAATACTCGACAACTGCCCCATAGAAGATGTGGACTCGGAGTTATCAGGAAGAAGGAGAGTATGATCTTCAGAACGAGAAGAAGTTGGAGAAGATTCCTTCCTCTTCTTGGGGGGATTCAGAGAGGTGGACTTAGAGACGGTCTTCTTACTCTTACCCTTTGAAGGAAGAGCGTCGTTATTCGAACCCTCAGCGTCTCCAGCTTCAACCTACACGCATAATGAGAGATAAGAAACATAGGCAACAATATTGTTAAAATTCAAGAAGGAGTATTTCTTACTTCATTATCATGCGTATGTGACGCATGAGACGAATTTTTATTAACCTTCTTCTTCTGTTTAACAATCTGAGATCAAAAGAAACAATGAAGGAAGCGGAAAACAATAGGAAATAAATAAATAGAAAGACCAAGGAAAAAGTAGCATACCACATCTCTCTCCTCGGGCCATACAAATTCCCAAGGTTTGTAAGCGGCAAATTTTCTCAGGAAGAGGGAGATCAGACCCATCAGCGCCTTTGCCAGTGATATAAGGGCCTTTAACAACAATAGGATACTCCACCCAACGAGTGTCTTTTGATTTGCGAGCGGTGTTATTGGAAGAGTCATGAAAATCAACATCCCGCATGATCCTCTGGTCCTCTGCGAAGCCGTCCTTCCTTATCAAGCGAATGCCCCAACGTGAAGATTCATTTTTCATGATAGAAACCTCGTAGTGAATAAAAAAGTTCTCAACCATGTATTCCGCAGGAATAATTTCCTTATGTGTGTAATTTGGATTCCTTACATCCCATGGATAAGCAAATCCTAATCCTGTCGCACGACGAGCATATTCCGTCATTATCCTGATACAGTCACCACTTAGTTGAAATATGCCGCGTGAAAATCTCGCATCAGACAAAAACTCATAGAACAACGGAATTTGAGGATTGTATAAAGGAATAGGAAGACCTGCAGAAAGTTGGCCAAGCGAAACAATGATTCTATCATTATCCCATTGGTCAACCGAAAACCATTCAGGTTCGATCGCAGAAGTGGGTTCAGACCCGTGAGGGACTGATAATGTCCCCCTACGGCCAAACTCATCCTTCAACCTAGTGAATTCTTTGAGGTTTTTCCAGCCGGGTTTCAGAACCATTTTCAGAATGGGAATGTCGATAAGTGGAAGATCAATCAAAAAGATCAAGATGATCGTGATGATCAGGAGGATTCAGATGATGATAAAAATTAGAGTTTAAAAATAAGAAAAGAAGGAAAGAATGGCAGTAAATAATGAATAGGAAGAGAACGCGAAGTAGAAAGTGATGAACAATCAAAGAATGAACAAGAGAAGATGATGAACAGCAAAGGAAGAAAGTTGCATTGAAAAAGAAAGAAGAGAGTAAAAAGAAAAGAGAAGAAGGCGTTTAGCAGTAAATAAAAGATTTTATCCCAACTCCAAAGATATCTCCTCCCATCAGCATTAATTAAGAATGAGTGGATAAGAAGAAGCGGTTATTAAGGACGTGTCAAATAACGAGTGGAAGAGATAACACGTGTAAGCGGTAAAGCCAAAAGTACGGATAAATGTCGGTCGATAAGAATACGAAGAGATGAACTAGTGCGTCAAAATAAATTAGAGTTTTCTCATACCGCTCCTTCTCAAGAAGGAAAGATATGAGAAGAGGAAAAATGTGGGTGCAAAATACCGCGCACTCATTTAGTATGCGAAGTAACTCCATTGGTATCAAGCGAATATGACCGCATACAACATATACCAGATGACGAACCAGATGACGTCACCTAAATCACGAGTAAAGTGTGAAGAACCATGCGGCAATGAAGAAACCGTGCGTCAATAATAAAGTTTATGCGACATTGACGCACATCAGATCCGAAATTAGGGATTTTATTAGATGTCTTCCACTATGTAAACTCCTATATAAGGGGCCGAGCATCTTTGTAAAGGGAGGGATCTTTTGGGAGAAGCATAGAGGAGAAATTTAGGAGCGAGAAAGTTATTTGCTCCCAAAGTTAGGGTTTTCCCCTCATCATCTTTGTACTTGTTCTAAGATTTAATAAAAGATTTTGAGTATTTCATCATGGTTTCTTAGATTACTTCATAGATTATCAATAGGGTGTGGTTGTAGGATTTCCTGCAACTACAGGACGAAGCTACTCTTCGTTCTTTTTTCTTCTTCTCCTCCTTATTTCTTCTTCTTCTCTTCACCTGCAATTGAAAATCGAAAAATAAATGGAGGATTTGAGATCATAGAAAGAGGGACATGATCAAGAATCGAGTGGTAGTGATTGTGTGAGTTTGTGTTGTTGATTCGAATGCAACAGAAAAGGTAAATCCGGGTGTATAATTTAGGGTTTCTTCTGTTGATATATTTATTTCAAAAATTGATTATTGATTGAATAGTGAGGGATGGGTTTTAAGAATATGACATGAAGAGGAAGGTTATCATGCTAATTTGAGGATGTGAATTGAGAAATTAGAGAATTAGGGTTGCAAATAGAGAAATTAGGGTTCATAGATTATAAATTGCAGGAATTATAATGGTTGATGTATGTTGATTTATGTTTGCAGGAAATTTATGAGGCAAAGTTTATAACATTGATTTAGGAGGCAAAGTTTGATTACAAAGACGATGTAGAGGAAAGGAAGAACAAGGTAAACATGTGGAAACCTTAGATTTTTAAATCTGTAATTTTAAAAAAAAATCAGATTGAGTTCTAATTTGGTGTAGGCAGATTGATTAAAATCAGATTGGGTTTTCAGAGAAAAGTTAGCTTCTGTTGATTTGATTGAATATTAAAATTTAGCCTGATTGAGAGCTAATAGCTAAGAACATTTTTGCTTGGTTTGATTTGATTGTTTGGGTGTATAAAATGATACCCCAAAACAAGTTTTTAGGATTCTTTGCACCATTTTTACCGTCTTTCTATAGGGTAATCGGAGACTTTTTCATATTAGTATTGCAGGTGGTGTTGTAGAAGCTGACTGCAGATAGCTGGGTTACAGTTGATAGTGGTACTGTGCTTTGAGCTGAAATGCAGAGAAGGTTGGATGTGTGCTGGTCTGTGTTCGAAGTATTCTTTGTTTTCTGGTGTTATTTTGTTCATAAGAAACGAGATTTTTGTGTTTTTGGTTACTTAGGTGATTGCAACAATTTTTCAAGATTGAACTTCCCTTTGCAGGTCATTTAATGTATCTAGACGTCTCTGGAATGTTTAAGTCGCATCTGTCTAGCCAAATTTTTCTTCTTCTATTCTACAACTTCTTCTTCCTCTTCTTTGATGTTTAGTTTTTGTTTATTGATTATGAGCTTGATAAAATCACTAACTGGAAAGGTTCCATGTTATTAATGCGTTTCGGTCAGTATTTGGTCGGGCTTGGGGTTTAATAAGATGATTGTTAAATATTGTTGTTTCAGGTGTGTTGATAATTAAGGAAGGGGTATCAATGGTGATCATGTTGGAAAATTTGATAATTAAGGAAGGTAGCAATGGTGAATTGGTGATCATGTTGGAAAATAGAAGGTGGGAAACACAGTTAGCTGCACCGACACGATATATGCATCCTGTTTCGCTTAGGCTGGGGTAAGTTGTCATCAATATATGATCTGTCTAACATTTTGTCAAATGCTAAATTTCAACTGGCAACATTCATTATCTACGGACGTGAAAGGTCAAAAGTCATGAACATTTTCCGCTACTGTTCCATGTAATCCACAGGAGTCAAACCCACATCTCTGTGGTTTCAAACTGAACATTCTGTCACTGGATATGAGGTAATGTTCAACATTCATTATCTACAGACCTGAAAGGTCAAAGGTCATGAACATTCTCGGCTACTGTTCTGAATAATCCACGAGAGGCAAACTCTGTATCTCTGTGGTTTCAAACTGAAACAGGATGTGAGGTAGTATTCTGATAGGATAACCTTTTTTTTGTCAGCAAATAGGTTAAGATATAAAGAGTTTGCTAGGTTGAACAACAAATTAACCCATTTTTCCTAATGTCACAGCATCAACAGAACATACCATCAAAATCATTAACACTTTGGTGATAGGTTAGTATCAATCATTATATGAAATTGGAGGTGGCCTGCAAAGATTTTGTAGAATTGGGGATGAATATTTTACATGTTTAAATTGCCATAAATATTCACATCTTTTCTACTGAACAATCTAAACTTATGCAAGTCTCAAATAACATATTCATGGGGATAAATATTTAATCGGATATATTGTTCAGGTCAAGATGAAGGTGTTTATACTCGGGTGGCTGCTAATTATACTTTTGGAACTTTAGGAAGTGCTCCTCAAGAAACCACAAGGATAGTTGAACTCTCTGTGTCCTCTGTATAGGTCCTGGCAATGTCGTTCATCTTCGAAGTGCATCTCACTCCAACAGGGAAATTTTGAACTGGAAGCTAAATACGAACTCTGTCAAATACAACAGGTAACAACATCCTGTTTAAATCAGATATTAAAAAAAGTAAAAAATAATGTTAAATAAAATTTCATTGCAGGAGTGTACAACCAGCCAAGAGGTACAATTAGCAGAATTAGCAGAAAATGGATTAGCCGAGAGCAATGAATAGTAGGATGAAGACGGAGATATTCTACTTGGTGGAAAACCTGTAATGCTACTAATAAAGAGAGATGGAAATATGAAGTAGCTGTAGGGGGAGCCCTGGACCTGGGATGAAAACGCTGCTTTCTTTTTTCAATATTTTTTCAAGTAGTATTTGAGAGTTGGATATTTAACATTTAGCATTTCAGATTTTTTTTTATTCAACATTTAGTATTTGAGTTAAACCATTTGTTTTATTGAACTTTGGTATTTCTTTAATATTCAATTTAGTGTGCTTAATTTGGTAACTGGTTCATCAAGTTTGTGCAACTTATTTGGCTTATGGAGTCGTCAACTACTGCTGTCAACTATGGTTTTGCAGATAATGATGTTGACATATAATACAAATTCTCAATGGGTTTTTCACTGTTAGACGAAAATTAAAGTTGCATTCCGCACCAAATCAAAATTGCATTCCACACTAGATCAAAAATCTTAAACGACGGGCAAACCAAATAAAAAATGCATCGGAATGGGGCGAGGCAAAACCGCGCGACAACAAATAAAAAATGTATCGGGATGGGGCGAGGCGAAGCTGAGCCACACCAAATCAAAAATCCTAAGCAACGGGATGAGGAAAAACCGAGCCACACCAAATCAATAATACATAGCTATCAGGCAAGACGCCGCGACACCAAATCAAAAATGCACGACTGGGCAGGGCGAAGCCACATCACACCAAACCAAAAATATGTCTGATTTCTTACAAATCTGTGAGTGATATTCATCTGTTCTTCTAAAATCGGGGCGAGGCGAAACCGAGTCATACCAAATCAAATCGGACGGGGCAAGGCGACGCGAAGCCGAAGCCGAGCTTTACCAAATCAAAAATATGGTTAAAAGAAAAAGATGCCCGATGCGCAGCAGACATGGACCAAATGATGGTGGATGGTTTTCAGCTCCGCCCGATGCGTAGCACGGGAACAAAATCTAGTTGTTATGAAATACCGGAACTTAAGCACAAGACAAGCCAAATCCCAAAAGGACGTTCAAGACGAGGTTCGACTTCCGAATAAGTGAAGCTCGGTTGAAGTCGAAGAACCTTAGTCATCGCTCAAACAACTCAAAGGAGAAGAAATTTCATCGCTCCTATCAGAAGTGAATAGCCTTTATCGCTCCTCTTGAAGGCGAGGAACCTCCGTTGGTACGGTCTGAGTAAGACCTTTGTAAAACTCAAGACTCATTAACGTTACTCTGGGTCTTAAGCACTGAGTGCTAGGCCCCTGACATAGTGCCTCTTCAGGCCCGACTACATTTAGTAGCGTTGAGCACTGGTTTACATTCTATGATCGATCCAAAAAATTATAATGCAACTTCCATGAGAAAAACATGAATGAAAGACACTATTTGAAGGAGATAAAAGAAAAACTCACTAATGATTCATGTTGTTTCATATATTCATATATAAGTCAAGATTTCCGTCCCCATATGAATTTAGATATATTTTTGTCAAAAATTTGTGAAATAAGCCTTTTAAAGGAAAACAAAAGAAAAAATCCAACACAGTCAAAGGTATTCGTGTATTTAAGATATTTGAGGAAACTAAGAAGAAAATATTCATTAGATAAATAAGCTGTCGATTAAGAAATTTCAAAGAAAATACCGGTTAAGTTGCGGTAAAGAAAAATGAGAGAAATAGTCTAATGTCCTAAACAACACCGTGTTGCTTTTAGAGGAGAAGAGAGCATTGATAAGGAAGGAATATATGATGTTGATCCTTCGTTTGTAGTAATAGATTTATCATATCCTCCTTGTTTACATTATCCTTCACATTCTATGAATAATCCAATTTTTTTTCCTTTTTCTTTTGTTTGTTTTCTTTTTTAATACACTAAAAATAAACCGTGCCGTTACGGCACGACATGAGGCTAACATAGAGTTATAGTAAATATCTAATATAAACATGTATAAAAAGAGTAATTCGAAATATCTAATTAGTTATATTTAATTAGGTTTCGAAATCTTGTTAGGCTGAATTCCACATATATGAACTTTTGAACTTGGAAGTTCGATAAAATAATTTTTAAAGTTGGTCTAAAATGCAATTGATTTAAGAGTAATTACTGAAATTAAATCTTGCTAGTCAAATTATTTTATCGTGTTATATTATTCTATTTTTGATAACCATATCTAAAATAAAATAAGCTCGGTCAAACTTGGATTAATGAACAATATCTTTAAGATTGTATCACTAATCCATTTAACAACCCTTTGGAATTTAATACCAATTCATTTTACTGAATAAAAGAAAAGTAAATAGTGTTTATGTAGTTTATTTGATAAAGAATTTTTACATGTTATTAAAATAAATTGTATTCTGTTTCTGACCCTAATTATGAGGGTACCAATCAATTAAAATTCATAGCAAAATAGGTTACAACTTTTATATCCGTCAGATGTCTTTAGCTGGGATTAGATTGAGATGGTCGGATACAATGTTTATCTCTCAAAATGTTATCCATCCGTCCAAGCTCAAAAATCCCTTCTGTTTTGTATTATAGATACTTTCTCGTGGTTGTGGTGATTTTGTAATTTTTATGTTGGGGAGGTAGTTATACGATTGTGGCTTTTTACTCTTTAGCACCTCAGACAGCAAACGAAAGAGTTTTCTTGAATTTTAAGAACGATGTTTTGGGGACTAGCCCAAAACAGTGGGGGACTACTCTTCCAATTTGGGGATGGATATTTGAAGTAATTTTGGGTCACCCCTTATCTAATATTTTTTTTAATACCAAATTTACCCTTGGTAATTAAATTAGTTAGATTAGTTAGTGTTAGTGTAATAATTAATTAGTGATTAGTGAGTTATTAATAGGATAGTTTTGTTAGAATGAGATGAAGAAGAAGGAGAAGAAGAAGAAGAAAAGATGAAGAAAAATAGGGAAGAACCCAAAAAAAATTATTTTGAGTTTAGTAAATATGATATGAGTGATTCATGTGATGATACCTCCTCCTCAGAATCAGAACCTCCTTCATCTCCTAAACTATTTGTCAATACTTCTAACGATCCGGGTATGAGTTATTTCTTAGATGATGAATGCTTTTTTACCCAAACTCAAGCTAACGACCCAAATGATGAATTTTATCAGCCACAACCAGAATATGAAGTTATGGTTACTCAGGTATGTCTCAAATTTAGTTAATGTAGCTTGAATTGTGCAAAAAATAGGCCAAATCGTAAATTTCAGGAAGAAATTTTGGTTAGGTGA
Organism: Papaver atlanticum; assembly: GCA_023531105.1. NCBI lineage: Eukaryota > Viridiplantae > Streptophyta > Magnoliopsida > Ranunculales > Papaveraceae > Papaver > Papaver atlanticum. Next base: position 2,316,156 of record JAJJMB010008983.1, read on the forward strand.
TAGTAGTTCGGTTAGCAATTCTGCAAAAAAGGTTGCCGAACTCTCCTGTATGTGCAGTTCGGTTACTCATTTCAGCATACGCAGGTAACCGAACTCTGTTTTAATGGAGGTTTTTGAGAGTTCGGTTATCTTTTTCCAGAAAACGTTGCCGAACTAATTTTATAGAGTATACAGTTAATGGTTCGGTTCAGTCGAGTTTATTCCTTTTGTTACCGAACTTTATGTTCGGCAAGCTCGCAAATCACCTTCATTGATTAGATAACTGAACTCTATAGTTCGGTTTAGTCGATTGTATTAATTATGTTGCCGAACTATAGTTTTGAAATATCCAAAGAACAAGTTCGGCAAGATCGCAAATTTTTTATCATAACCGAACCTTTTGTTCGGCAGGATCGCATATTATGTTTACATTGCCGAAAATATAAGTATTTCTTATTTTTAGTTGGTATTGACGTTGTGCTATTATTCGTAGGTTGCATCTGATCCAATAGAACCAATGGAAAATCAACCTACCCCTGTTGATATTTTGTACGATGACACGTCACATCACTACATGAATGACTTGGTATTCAAAAGTCCTTTAGAGGCAAAGAGTTGGGCTAGACAACATGCACTAAAAGACATGTGCGTATTAGTATTGAATGGGAGAGAGAGCAAAACCCGCTTTGAAATGGTTTGTGAGAGAAGCGGTGATCCCGATAAAAGCCACAAGAGGAAGGGTTATGTTTATAAAGGAAAGACAAATAGGAAGAACAAAACTTTCTCAAAGAAGATTAAATGCCCATTCAAGCTTGCATTTAATTACAACAAAGAATTGGGTGGATGGGTTCTCTACAAGGTTATGGAAGGTTGTCATAACCACCCTCGTCTGGAGCATCTTGAAAGACATTTCATGGCGGCCAAGCTAACTCCTGAAGAGATGGACAAGGTAGCTAAAATGAGGAAAATGGATCTTTCACCGATTCAAATGCTCCAAATACTAAAGGAGGATAACAAGGATAACCACTCATCTTTGTCCACCATTTATAATGCAATAGTGACAATTAGAAAGAAGGAATGGAGAGATAGACAAGTGATGCAACAATTGTTTTTTTTGGCCAAAGAGAAAGACTACGCGGTTCAAAAGGATGTGGATTCGGATGGAGAGATAACACAACTCTTCATTGCGCATCCAACGAGTGTTCAATTGGCTCAATGCTTTCATGAAGTTCTCATAATGGATTGTACTTATAAGACGAACAAGTACGAGATGCCATTGTTGAATATTGTTGGGCGTACTTCGACGCAGTCACCGTTTACCGTGGAGTTTTGTTTTTTAAGAGACGAGCAAGAACCTAGTTACATTTGGGCACTACAACAAGTTAAGGCAATCTTCCGAGGTGATGATATTCCCGGGGTTATAGTGACCGACAATGAAGTCGCATTGATGAATGCAATAGAGGTAGTGTTTCCATTAGCACACAATATGCTTTGTACATTCCATATATGGTGTAATTTGATAAATAGGTGCAAGCCAATAATTTGTCCACCCAATAAAAAAGGATATGAAGAGATTAAGATGCTACCGGAACATGAACGAGCGGATGCAAAAGAGGAAGTTGAAAAACAATACGCTCTAAATTACGCTAAATGGGTTTCTTTCAACAATGAATGGGAATCATTGTGTTGGTCTCTTACCGAGGAAGAGTATCATCTAAATCTTGTGGAGTTTATCGCCCATTGGGATACTCCCGATTCTCCCGGTGTTGTATCGTATGTTCTTCGGCAATGGTTGGAACCACACAAAGAGAGGTTCGTTAATGCCTATACCAACCAATATAAACACTTGGGAAATCAAGCGACAAGTTTAGTAGAGTCGGCTCACCATCGGTTGAAGAAGAATCTCTTTGGATGTGTTGATAATTTCGTAACCGTGTGGAATGCTATGGAAAATTACTTCAAGCGAGACATTGATAGAATTAAAGAAGAAATTCAAAAAAAGCCGTATATTCAAAATGACCGGAAAATACGCCGACCACCCATTGTTCAAGGGAATCCATTACAACGTATCTCGGCAATGTATGAAGTTGTTGATCATAGAAGTCGAGTTGATTGATAAGTGGGAAACCAAGAGGGATGAGGTGTGTGTATGTAACATGAAGAAGTCTATGGGACTCCCTTGTCGCCATATGATAATCAACTACGAGCATGGCGTAATCCCTTTAAGCGACATTGATCCATATTGGAAGCATCTAAGTTTCATCCCTCCTCCAAAGGGAGAAGAAGCCGGAGAGGAGTTTGGTGATAACGACATGGGTAGAACCGTACTAGAGATGTATCGTGGCATGAACAAGCTCCAAAAACAAATATTTTGGGATGACATGAGGAAAATCATATATCCACAAACTTCGGAGAATGTTTATGAACCGTCAAAAGGAAAACGCAAAGGTAGGCCAAGCAAAAAAGAAACTAAAAAACAACTAAGAGAATATGCAAAGGTGTTACGTAAGAAGAAAAGTGAGCAAACCCCATTTACTAGAGATCCATCGGCCCATGAGTATACCGCGGAAATGTACTTGGAGCAAACCAAGAAAAGGGGTAGGAGTATTGAGGAGAAAGGCGAAACAAGTGAGCGAGATTTGAAGAAAAAAGGTACGATGTGTCCATCTCAACCAAACCAACCATCTTCCGGCGACGTGAAGCTTAAGTCTCCAATTTGCCCTATTCAACCATCTTCCCTAGACGTGAAGCTTGATGATCCAAATAAAGACTATTTGAATGATCTACCTCTATACATTATAAAATACGTTATATCCACCGACGACGTTCCTCCGGATGGTAATTGTGGTTTTCATGTTGTCAATCAGCAACTTGGGCCTTTCATCGAAGGTGCAAAGATAAATAATGGGTGTGCAATCACTCATATAAGGCAAAGGTTGTTGTCCAAACTAAAGGAGAATCCGGCATTTTACAAGACAATGTTGTGCGATGGGGTGGGTAGTCTCAATGAGCAATTTGTTAAGTATCAACGTCGTCTTCATGGGGGCCATCCGATCACAAGGGATTATTGGATGAGCATACCGATATGTGGACACTTAATCGCCGAGGCTTTTAATTGTGTGGTTCATTATTTCTCAAAGTATGCTAGTTTCACCTTCACCCCGAAAACAACCGTATGTGTCGAGCAACTCAAACGAAGGAGATGTGTGATGGCATTGACTAACAACAACCACTTTATAGGCCTTCGTTTAAAACCCGATTGTCCACTGCCTCCAATATCTGGAAACTCTTTTTGGCCTGCCTTTAACTCCGATATAATGTTGGGTTGGTGTATTATGTACGAGCATAACATGGAGATGTGGAAAGCTTTGTCGAAATCTGACGAAATTGTACATGAAGGTCGAATTTCACTTGATGATGATTAAATGACACATGTAATGGAACTAAGTATGCTTTTCAATCTAATACTATGTTTTTTGAAGTGTGGTATTCATTATCGAGTTAATGCTAGTATTCTATTGAGTTGACAGATAATAGTTCGGCAACCTGTATTTTTGTGCAGGTAACCGAACTTTACCTGGTGAAAAAATACAGTTTGCCGAACTCATGTTTTATATTAGTCTTCAGAGAAAGTTTCGGCTACCATTGATATAATACTTTCCTAACCGAACAAGAAAGTTTGGTTACAAGCTAGAAATTTAGATAACCGAACTTTTTACCTGAAGCCTCAGGGGAGATTTCGGCAACCAGTTTAAATTTTGCGAGGTAACCGAACTCTGTCTTCAGCAACCTGGTAGTATTTAGCTGTTCGCCGAAAATTCAGTTCGGTGACCATTAATTAGTTACAGGTTACCGAACTAACCTGTGTTTAAATTTCAGGTTGCCGAAAAAAATCCTGTATTCAAAATTTCTTCCATATAAAATTGAAAACATAAACCCAATTTAAATTAAAAACAAAAACAAGGTTCTAAAACAAATATAAAAATTGTTATACATACCAAACTACGAAATCCTTAACTAATTGTTTAAAACACACAAACATACGAAATTAAACTATACGAAATCCATAACTAAGAAGTTTTTTGAAACTAAAACCATACGAAATCACTAACGACCACCACGACGAACCCTTTTACCACTTCCTTGTTTACCACGAGTTTTAGGTTGAACTTACTCATCACTTGGGGTTTCATCTACTCGTCCGGTTTCCTCCATGGCGCGACTTGAACATTCTCCTTGTTGTCGACCCCTCTTCAATTGCTTAGACCTACTTGGCTCCATCATTCTTTTAGTTATAAGACCCTCCCACTCGCCGTAGTAGTAGGTTTGTTCCTTAGTCGACATCGGCTCTCCACTGCGGATTTTAGCCATCAATTTCTTCAATAATTTCGTACCCTTCTTCACCTGATTCCAATTTTAAGCATAAGTAAATATATTTTCAATACTTTCAAACAACAAGGAAGTATAAGAGAAGACATTTTCTTACCACATTATCCCATAACATTTTTACTTCTTCTCCACAAATAGGCATCTCCTTCTGACCTCTCTTAGCCTCCCTCTCCTTTGCCTTCCCCTTCGCCTTATCAGTCTTAGCTTGTTGTTCTCTATTTATCACAAAAGGATGACTAATTTCTTGATAAAACACCGTATAATCTTCATCACATGCATTTACATCTCCACCACAAGGTACACAATCACCTAAAGGTAAGTAGTAGTTACGAAGTGCATTCCAATGTCCTACCGTAGGAGTTGGTTCATGTTTTGGAACAAAATATTTCTCGGTGTTCTTTGTTCCTTGAACCACCAAATTGAAATTTTCATTCTCCACGTCGGGATCCATTTGGACACAACAAATTTGTCTTAGTATTCTCCTTGGATTATATATTGCGTATCCATTAGGATACCAAATTGGTCCATAGTAAGCCGTGACGGTAGAGAAACCATTCAGATCATCTTCATCTACAGAGACATCATCGGGTACGGCGTATGGGTAAAATACCACATCGTTCACCGTAAGTTTATCCAATTTCTCCCTCAACGAAGTCAACTGCTCTTCTTTAGACTTCTTTTGTGCGTCCAAAAACAACCATTTTCCCGCTGTAGGTTCGTCATAGGGATAAGCTGTCTTTTCCCTAGCCAATCCCAATGAAGGGAAGTGGTCATAAATCCAAACCTATGCGAAAATATGAAAATATTAATCCATATACATGAAAATTGATTATGAAGCATAAAATTTAGGCGAATAATTTGCTAACTAACAATGTAAAAGGTCACCTGAATAAGAGTTAAGTAACCTCCAATTTGATTTGTCTTAATCCTCGACCCTTTGCTCATCTCTCCTAGAACAAAAGCAAGCACCCCAGTGGCCCAAGAGTATTTGTTAATCTCATCGAGATTCTCCAAAAGCTGTAGATAATGTGCATCCACCCTATTTCCAGAAGTGTCTGGGAAAATGACGGTTCCTAGCTGATATAACCAATAAGCGGTGACATGATTCCTAAGGGTCTCCTGGTCCATCACCAACTTTCCTTTCTCCACCTTCTTTCTTGTCCCTCCAAATGCTTCCTTCAACTTTACCAACTTGAATTTCTTCAACCTCTTCTTAAAGGCTCCATTTGTCTCTCTTGGATTATACTCATCGCCACGTTTAGGGGACCTCACAGAACGTCTAAACTCACATTGAGCCTTTCTTGCATCCCATCCTAGACATTTTAGAGCCAATTCTTCAAGAGCTTCATAATGCATCGAGGGGTTGTAGCCTTCTCGAAGACATTTACCTTCCACTGGTAAGCCGGTTATTCTCGAGCAATAGTCGGGAGTAATTCCCATCTCGCCAAATGGAAGATGAATTGTATATGTCTCGGGATAGTACCTCTCGAGAAATGCGGATACGGCAACAACGTCAAAATCCGCATGTGCATCCTCTATAGCTCTCCATAAAACACACTCTTTCACCTTTGATTGAAAATCGTCACACTCCAAAGATAGATCCCATTTGGACGCCTTTTGACGCCGAATAAGACGTACTGCATCATTATGATCCTACGAAAAAAAACATAACACTATTAATACTTGACGAAACATGTCCCAAAAAAAAACATTTTGTTAGGTAAAAATGAACTTAAAGAATACCTTTGTCGCATAGATCTTCGCAGCCCATGAGTGTTTGTAGCCAAACAATGTGGCCCCTCCATCATTTGGAGTACCATAAGTTGGGTTCACTGGTGGCAAACACAAATTATCAGGGGGAATGTGTGAGTATCTATCACAGGGCGGCTTCGGCTTCTTTTTCTCTTTAACAGGAACAATTTCTTGCTCTTCTTGCTCTTCCTCCTCTTCTTCCTCTTCCTCCTCTTCATCCTCTCCCTCATCTTCTTCCTCTCCCTCTTCTTCATCATCCTTCTCTTCCTCTTGTCCTTCTCCTTCTTTGCCCTGTCCTTGTTCTTCTTCCTCTACATTCTCAACATGTTCTATTTGTTGTTCAACCTCTTCATTTCCTTGGTCTTCATTTCCTTGCTCTTCTTCATCATCATTCTCTTCTTCAATAACATTATCAATTGTATTCTCCATCACCTCCTGATTGACTTCCTGTAATGATCCCCCTCCATGTTTTGCATTTTTGGTACCACGGTTTCGGAAATCCAGATGTATCCTACCGCGAGGTGTTGGAGTTCTCAAATCTTCGGCTACGTGGGGATTAGATTTTTTCCCTTTGTTCCTAATGAATGAAAACCACATTATTACCTAAACAGAATATTGTCTTATCAAATAAAGATGAACATGGGATTACATCAAACACAAAATGTTAACAGACTAAAGTTCGGTTATCTGGTATAAGTTGCGAGGTAACCGAACTACAAGTTTGTATGTGACAGATCAAAGTTCGGTTACCACATAGAAAGTGCGAGGTAACCGAACTATATTTTATCAAAGTTCGGTTACCTATATAAATTTATCGAGGTAACCGAACTCATATTTTTCATATAAAGGAGTTCGGTTACGTTATTTTTAAGCGAGCTTACCGAACTTCATAGTTCGGTTACCTTAAAATTACTAATTGGCCAAACTGTTCTTCATATTGAAAGTTCGGTTACCTATATAAATTTATCGACTAAACCGAACTCAATTTTTTCATATAAAGAAGGAGTTCGGTTATGTTTTTTTTTGGCGAGCTTACCGAACTTCATAGTTCGGTTACCTTAAAATTACTAATTCGCCGAACTGTTCTTCATATTCAAAGTTCGGTTACCAAATTCTAGGGTTTTCAAATTTCTCCTAGCCGAAATCTATACTGTAACTACCATTTTCAATGGTTTTTGATGATTTCTTCAACAAAAAACGATTCAAAGGAATGGGTATGAAGGAAATTACCTGCAGATTTTTATTTTGATGGAATCAGACTCCTTGGTTGATGTTGGATGCTTCAATTCGTCTCCCAACTTTGGTTGAAGTTGTTTATCAACTTCAAATTGATTTGGGAGATTCGCTATGCTAGCCAGACCCGGACTCAATCCGGGAATTCTTGGTGTCTGCTTAGAACGCATTGTTTTATAAAATTGATTAATCGACGATGAATTTTTTGTATCATTTTTACCAGTTTCAATAGGAATATAAACTTCCATGAGAAATCAGTTTCAATAGGAAACCAGTTTCAATTTACCATTTTATGAATATAAACTTCCATGAGAAAGACCCAATTGCATGTAAATAAAAAGTCATTAGTAATCCATTTTGTATCATTTTTATTTCTTCTCGATCACTAGATAAATTCAGATGTATATTTTCTAAAAGTTCGGCAAAATGAGTTTTTGGAAGAACATAAAAAGAAGAAGAGAGTTACGGAATTAAGATGGTGGAAAAACTAAGAAGAAGATATTCATTAGATCAATATGTTGTTGAGTAAGGAATTGCATAAGAGTCTCATCGCATCATCATAGCCACTGCAAAATCATTCTTAGGTTAGTGGTACGTATTTTGGAATACTCCCCGACTTCAACAACGGTTGATAAATCAATTTTCTAGCGAGTGATTATGTTTCCAAAATTTTCAAGATCGAATATTTTTTTCGTATTTGTAAAATACTGTTTCGAAATAATAATTTTTTTTGATTCTTTGTTGCAACAATAAAACGAAAATAAAAACCATTCACCCCTACAACATAAATTTGTTTTGGGTGAAACATAACTTTACTCATTCGTCCAAGAGAAAAATTAATGAGCCTCTCTGGTCATAATAATCTACTATAATGATCACGCCACTGTTAATTTTGCAAAAAGGAAAAAGGATTCTATTTTGATTTTACGGCAACAGGTGATAGAAATACCGCACACCCTTTAGGAATTTGCGGAGGGTTGGTTTTTGGGTCTCAATTGTGAAAGAGCGGTACTCCGAGAATTTTTGTGAAGTTAAAGAGAAAGAAGAAGAAAATATATAAATTAAAGCCTTTTGATTATGATTTTGAAGTCCTTTATTTTATTTTTATTTTTTTTCTTTGTTAATCTCTTACTGATCAATTTATCCTGAGAAAAAGAGTAAAAGAAAGAAAGGGAAAAAAAGAGAGAGAGAAAAGGTGGGTGTAATGTCTGAAACAACAACTAAACATGTTGTTTTCATTTTTCTTTAGATTGTGTTTTTTTTTAGTTTACTTTACTTGTCCATTGGTTATGCCCAAAACCAGTTATTTTAGTTTTGGGTTTTGTTGAGAATTGTTGAGAAAGGCATGACTATGTGTATTGTTGACAATTTCTAGAATGTATGGATTATTGTTTCCTAGACTAAAGTTAGGGATGCGCATGGAACAAATTGGACCGGTTTTAGCATCGCGAGAGATTTCAAGTTTGACATCTACATCCAATCCAGCATCTAACGTATTTGCATCCATTTGGATACGATCCAATGAAAAAAGATTTATAACTAATATTGTAAATACAGAAACAAAACTAATAAAAATGACTTGAATATATCCCTATAAAACATACATAACAACAACATATATGCGACAAGCGCCATTAGCGACACCTCCAAGAAACAAATCTTTACAACAAGCCATAAAATTACGATGGAAGTAGATGGTATTGACATGTACGTAATACTCAGGTCCACACAGTTATTGTACTCCTATCTTCTTGTTATTCAGTTTGTATAGATAGCTTCTACTCCTGTCATATAGATAGTTTGACTTGGTTAGTTTAGGGTTAGTTTCAGTCTAACTTATCTCCAATATTCTCTATGTCCATTTCCTGTATATATAGCTGTATTCACATCCGATATTAATTAAGTTTCCATTGCATATCATCTTTGATGGTCCAGAGAAGGAACATCTGATCTTAGGGTTTTTTGATCAAATTCCTGTGGGAAACTTTTTCTATCATTTTTTTCCCTCTTTTGTCTTTTGATTATGGCAGGAGAACAAATTCCTGATGTTTCAGGCTCTAATGAGCAGACATCTTCAATTTCTTTAGATACTGCTTCTTATCGTGATCCATTTTTTGTCCATCCATTGGACAACCACAATGCTATTGTTTGTAGTCCTCCGTTAAATGGTGATAACTACGCATCGTGGAAGATAGGAATGATGAGACTTTGCGTGTGAAGAACAAGATTGGTTTTATTGATGGATCTATTTCTAAACCAACTGATCCGGCCAAAGTCGGAGAATGGATGCGAGCAGATGGTCTGGTCATTGGTCGGATTCATGCTGTTATCCTTCCAAGCATTAAAGATAGTGTTTCTTATGCTCCTACTGCTTTTCTTCTCTGGAAAGATCTTGAGAACAGGCATGCTGAATCTTGTGCTCCAAAGCTATATCAATTGAAACAACAACTTGCTTCTATTAAGCAAGATGGTTCGTCTGTGATGCTTTTTTATGGTCGTTTTCGTGCTATTTGGGATGAGATGGATTCTATAAGACCCGTAAGTACTTGTATTTGTGCTAATGCCAAGGATGCTATTGATCATCTCAACCAAGATAGGGCCATGGAATTCTTGCAAGGTCTTCATGATAGGTATGCTGGTCTTCGTTCTAACATTTTGCAGCGTATTGAGTTTCCACCCTTGTTAACTATTTATAACTTAGTCCGACAAGAAGAGGTTCAACTATCTTTGGCTAATCCGATTCCGGTTGTTGAATCGGATACTCTTGCTGTTGCTCGCCTTGAAGGTGGTAGCTCTTCCAAAACTAACAAAAATAGGAGTTATTATTGTGATTACTGTCATAAGGATGGTCATACTAGAGACCGTTGTTACAAACTGTAAGGTTATCCACCAAACTATAAGAGCAAGGATGGTACAACTTTGGCTACCACTTCTACTGTTGTTCAAGGTGTGCTATCACAACACCATGATGCATCACAAGGGATAGTTCCTCCACAAACTACTGCTGCTCCTCTTTTCCCTGGATTGTCCGCTGATCATTTGGCTCGCTTGGCTGCTTTCGCTGCGACACTTCCAACCACAGCTGACGAACAACCGAAAATGAATCTTGCTGGTGCGTTTTTATGTTCTTTTGATACTGAATGGATTATTGATAGTGGTGCTACTCACCATGCTTGTTCATCTTTAAAAAAATTCTCTACTTATAAAATTGCGCCTCCTAATATGGGTGTTTTATTGCCTGACGGTACAAGGGCCTTGGTTTCCCATATTGGTACTGTTAATCTTCCCTCTTTGATTTTAAGGGATGTTTATTATTTACCAAGTTTTAAATACAACCTCATTTCAGTGAGTAGGTTGTGTTCTTCTTCGAATTGTGAAGTTACCTTTTCTCACAATTCTTGTCGTTTTCAGGACCGACAGACGACGAAACTTATTGGTCAGGGTGATTTGGTTTCGGGCTTATATCAATTGCGCTCTCTTCAGTGCTTTCCTTTATGAAAAATAAGCCTTTTGATCTATGGCATTTTCTCCTAGGTCACCCTAGTTTAGGTCGTTTTCGTTTTCTAGTTAATCGTTTTACTTATAGGCATTCTACTTTGAATCACAAATGTGTTATCTGCCCTATGGCAAAACAGACTCGTTTACCGTTTAATAAAAGTGTTACTTTCAGTACTTCTTCATTTCAATTAATTCATTGTGATATTTGGGACCTTTTTCGGTTCCTTCTTTGAATGGTGATCGTTATTTTTTAACGATTGTTGATGATAACACTCGGTGTACTTGGGATTTTCTGATGAAATCAAAATCAGAAACCATAAAATATTTGCTTTACTTTTTTAACCAGGTTATTGCTCAATATAAGAAACCTGTTTGTCGTGTTTCTACGGGGTCTGGTTCATTTATAATTTCTGACCTTCAAACATTTCGATCTGATAATGGATCCGAGTTCTTATCAAAGGAACTTCACGCCTATTTTTCTAAAATGGGAATTGTTCATCAACGTAGTTGTGTTTATACTCCCCAACAAAATGGAATTGTGGAAAGAAAACATCGACATTTACTTGACGTTGCTCGAGCTCTTTGTTTTCATTCTAATCTTCCCATTAAATTTTGGGGCGAGTGTTTGTTGGCTGCTACATTTCTTATTAATAATATGCCAACGCCTTTTTTGAATCAGTTGTCGCCTCATGAAAAATTGATTGGCTCGCCGCCTAATTATTCTGGTTTACGTGTTTTCGGGTGCCTTTGTTTTGCTCGAAATACCAAAATCAAAAATAAATTTGATCCTCGTGCATCACCTTGTGTTTTTCTTGGTTATCCATATGCCCAGAAAGGGTACAGTGTCTATGATGTTCAAACTCGACGCAAATTTATTTCGCCTAATGTATTATTTCACGAGGATGTTTTTCCATTTGATGAAAATAGTTATAATAAATCTGCTTCTGTTACTGACTTATCTCCTGATGCATATTTTTTCTATGACCTTCCTACACGTTCCCAACAATCTACTACCCCATTTATAACCCAACATAGCACTACAGCCTTACCGGCCACTACTTCCACCAACACTTCCGCACAAAATAATTCTGTTTCTACTTCTAGTATGAATACTTCTCCACTTTCTACTCCACCTTTACATATTGAGTCACCGAGTGCCTCAAGTTCAAGTCCATTACCACTCTCTACTACACCATCCAGTTCAAGAACCATTCCATTTTCCACTGCAATATCTAGTTCAAATCCGCCATTAATTGTTGAGCCACAGATTACACCTGACCATAATGGTTCCTTACAACCGGTGACTAATCAAGACGATGCCTCCACTGTGCCTGATGATTCTACTGTTCCCGTTTTACGACGATCAGAAAGAACTCATCTTTCACCAAATTCAAAGTCTTTTCCAGTAGCAAGTACCAGGCCGACTAGAGAATATCTCATAAAAATATAACATAGTTTTTACGCCGGCCTGTCAGAGCCTTGCACAACTTGCACTACGGCAAGCAATATGTAGAGAATATCTCATAGAACTCATCTTTCACCATCGTATTTAAATGATTATGTTTGTTCTCTTGTTGGGTGTTCTCAATCTCATTCTTATCCTTTGACAAATTATTTGTCGTTTGATAATTTTAATCCATCTCACAAAGTTTTTTTTGACTACAGTGATGAATGCAGTTGAGCCAACTTCATTTAAAGATGCAATGAAGTGTCCAAAATGGCGTGCTTCCATGGTTCGTGAAGTACAGGCATTAATAGCCAATAACACTTGGACCATGACTTTTTTTACCTCCTGGTAAGACTCTTGTTGGTTGTAGATGGGTTTATAAAATTAAGTACAAATCTGATGGTACCATTGAACGGTACAAGTCTCGTTTGGTCGCGAAAGGTTACACTCAACTTGAAGAGGTGGATTATAACGATACCTTCGCACCTGTTGTAAAACTTGTTACTGTTCGAGTTTTGCTTTCTTTAGCTTCTGCTAAGGGTTGGCATTTGCGCCAACTCGATGTTAACAATGCTTTTCTTCAAGAGGACCTTAATGAAGAGGTTTATATGAGTTTTCCCCCTGGATTTTCTGGTTCTCCTGGTCAAGTTTGCAAATTAAACAAATCTATTTATGGTCTTAAACAGGCTTCTCGCCAATGGTTTGAGAAATTTTCTTCCACGTTGATTTCAGAAGGATTTAAGCAATCTGTTGCTGATTATTCATTATTTACTCTCCATCGTGGTTCTTTATCTTTGTATGTTTTAGTCTACGTGGATGATATTGTGGTTACTGGCAACGATTCCGATGCCATTTCACGTTTAGTTTCACGTTTAGAAACTTTATTTTCAATTAAAGACCTTGGTCGGTTACAATATATTTTGGGAATAGAGGTTTCCCATTCCCCTGATGGCATATTTCTCTGCCAACGCAAATATATTCTTGATATCTTGTGTGACTCTGGCTTAACAGGGGCAAAGCCATCAGCATTTCCAATGGAACAACATCTGAAGTTGTTACCCACTGATGGTGCTCCACTTGAAGATCCATCACGTTTTAGGCGTCTTATTGGTCGCTTACTTTATCTGACCTGACATTAATTATGCGGTTACTTATTTAAGTCAATTTATGTCATCTCCTAGAACATCACATTTTGATTCTGCGATCCCAGTTCTTCGATATCTTAAGGGAACTGTAGGACATGGCATTCTTCTTTCTTCTCATAGTTCTTTACAGTTGACAGGATTTATTGATTCGGACTGGGCTGGTTGTCGTACCACCCGTCGGTCTACAACTGGTTATTTTGTTCTACTGGGTGATAGTCCCATTTCTTGGAAATCAAAAAAACAGCCGACTGTTTCTCGTTCTTCTGTTGAAGCGGAATATCGTGCTTTGGCTAATTTAACCGCTGGACTGTTTCTCGTTCTTCTGCTGAAGCGGAATATCGTGCTTTGGCTAATTTAACCGCTGAACTCCAGTGGTTACGTTATTTATTTGTTGATCTTCGCATTCCTTATACTTCCCCTATTTCTGTTTACTGCGACAGCCAGGCTGCCATACACATTGCGGAGAATCCTATTTTTCACGAAAGAACCAAACACATTGAGATAGACTGTCATTTTGTTCGTGAAAAGATTCAAAGGAAACTCATTAGTCCACGCCATATCGCTTCCGCTGCACAACTCGCTGATGTCTTCACAAAGCCTCTTGGTGCAAACAAGTTCACGAAGTTAGTAAGCAAGTTGGGCGTTTGTCAAGTTCCTGCACCTGCTCTAACTTGAGGGGGTATTGACATGTACGTAATACTCAGGTCCACACGGTTATTGTACTCCTATCTTCTTGTTATTCAGTTTGTATTGATAGCTTCTACTCCTGTCATATAGATAGTTTGACTTGGTTAGTTTAGGGTTAGTTTCAGTCTAACTTATCTCCAATATTCTCTGACTCCATTCCTGTATATATAGCTGTATTCACAGCCGATATTAATTAAGTTTCCATTGCATATCATCTTTGAGATGGCCAGGGAATAAAATGAATATAAAGTGTAATGGAGACCATTTTAAGCGAAATGGTTTTAGGCTTGTGGCTTAGCATCTCAGACAACAAATGGAAGTATTTTTTAATTCCACGGACACATGTATAAAGTAGTTTCTTATCTATTGTATCAAACTTTGAAAAATTGTAGATATCGTAAATACCATTGTGGTATAATGGTAAAACCGTTTAATAATGATACCAGTGATCCGAATTCAAAATTTATTTGCATTGGATGAGGAATTTATTTTTTTCTTTGTCTAGTTATCTAGAAATCGTATCATGGAGCGTAAAATATTTTTATGGATTAATTATGTATCGGAAATTGGGGTTGACACAGGATTAGATTCCAAATCAATTGCATCACTTTGTATTTTTGCATTGTATAGTTACTACAGTAAACAAGAAATCTGCTTTACCTTTTATGATCGACCAAAAAAAGATGATGAAACTTCCGTGAAAATTAACTAAATGAAAGGTACTATTTAAAGCAGGTAAAAAAGTAGTCATTAATGATTCGTTTTGTATCTTCTTTTGTTTGTTCATTAGCACTACATATATATCCAAGTAACTTGGATACAAGAAAAAAGAAAGAAAAAAAACAAAAAAAATCTAAGTAACTGTGTAAAAAATTTCAATAGAAAGTACACCTGGAATTAAGATGGTCGTGGAAACTGAGAAGAAACTATTCATTAGAAAAATTGGTACTTGAGTAAGAAATGAAGTCGAATTAACTAGGAGTTTCCCATTACTCAATCCTTTTGGAAGTGATAATTCACAACTACGAGAACCATATACTGTTGCCCATAATATCTAGATTAAATTAAGAAACGTAAGTGGGAGATACGGTTCCATATAAATCAATTCTTTTTTATATAAAGGAGAATAATTATACTGACTAGTCGAAACAAGGTTAAATGTTGTGTTTTCTCCTCAACAAGGAAGCACGTGTTATCTTCAGAAATAGACACGTCTTTTCGACAATCTTAAGAAGTATATACGTTTTGAGGAAAAAAAAGTTTCTCTCTTTCTGGCTCTGCATAACCGTTTTCTCTATACAATTGTCCTAATTTTTCTCCAACCTATTTTTTCTCCATCATCTTCCTGTTTAATCACGATTTACTCGATTTTGGATCTTAGATTCACCGAGTAAATCTAGGAAATAGTATTATGTTGTTTTATTTTTCATTAAAAAATATTGTGTTCTTGCAATATTTAGATTTTAGGTTTTAGATTTCTGTTTTTTTATTTTTTTATTTTCAAGAAATTTATCAATGGCTACTACATGCCATTTGTCATTTCATTACGCTTATACATCGGTTTTTTATTGTCATTGGGGCTTTCTAATGAGATTCTATGAAATAATCAATATATGGATTTGTTACAGCAGAGTTTTTCTTCAAATATTGTCTCTACAATCTCATCAATCCAGATTAATGGAGGGAAGAACAGAGAAAAGATGTTATGTTGGACGAAATCTGATTTTGTTGTTTGTGTGGAAAATTATTCAGGATTTTCCGTTACAAAAATTCGAATACCAGACTGATTTTGATATAACTTCTTATTTGATGGACAAGACAAAGGTATGTGATTTGGAAATTAAATTGAAGAAAAATCTTAATCTTACAGATATGATAATTGAGGAGTATGCAATGAATGGGCAACAAGCCGATTTGGGGAATGATCAAGTTATTCTTTGGAGCATCTTCTTTCTCACTTGTAGGATCAAGATTCATGTTAGTCTCTTCCATATTATTTGGTTTTATGTAATCTCAAAAAATGTAAATCACATTGCATGCTTGTTGTGTCAATATGCAATGTATAATGATGAAACAAGAGGGTGTATTTATGTAACACCTCTTCTATGTAATCCTTCAAACCTCAACTTGAATGAGGTAGTCAAATAAATAAATTCTAGGGGCTCTTCAAAGCCCCTCATTCCTTAAAAAGAAGAAGAAGAAGTATATACGTCTTTTGGACTAAAGGCGTCACCTAAAGTATAGGTTTCTAAGATAGGCACACGCCTTTACAGTTTACAGACACGACCCTTGAATTGCATAAATTACGTAGGCCGAATATACAACACCGTGATAAAAAAAAACCCTCTTCATTGTAATCTTCGTGTTGTCGGATACCAACACTTTTGAAGCGGCGGTGTATACTCTCTAACACGAGCCCTATCTGTCATTAATGGAATATATATTATCAGATTCTCTTTTAAACACACTAGGAATAGTTTTGCTCCCTTTTTTCTTTAAGCTTTCAGTTGTCCTTTATAATTTCTTCCACATTTTCAGTTGCAGAATCATCAATTGTGCGAAGGTGGATAGAGAAGTACAAGTTGAATACATCTTTTCAGTTTTAGTAACAAGTTTGATTTATAAATTAACATTCAAAAGTTACTAATACGGTATTGCATTTAGCAAACAGAATTTTAGATTGTTGGTTACTCATGATGTTTGAATTTGAATTATCATGTCCAAGTTGCCAAAGGAAAGAACTCATGTGGTCACAGTATGAAGAAATACGATTGATCGTGTTTTAGCACTTGTGAATTTTCAATAGAGGTCGAGGATTTCTTGATGAGGGAGGACCTTTTCGCCCAGGTATATCTTTAAACTCTCAATGTAGTTTGTGAATGGTAATGTAAAGCAATACTAATAATTGAATTTGGAATGTTAAATTATAACAAAACACCATGAAATAAAAGTGACCAACCTTCAAATGATGCTTCTTCTACCCTTGGAACAAGGAAGATACAACGATTTGAGGTTCTTCTCTAATAATCTTCAAATTTCTACCCAATTCTAAGATTGGAAACTAGAAGATAATAGATGCATCTCTTACAAATTGAAATTTCTACCCAATTACAAATTGGAAATAACAAAGTGTTGGAGGCTCTTCTCTTAGGAAGGATTAAGGATTCTTACACCACTTTTCTAAGCAAACCAAACTTTGAAACTAGAAGAGCTAGGGTTTAAACAATAAGTAGTAAACAAAAAGGACAAATATGGAAAATAAGGGAAAGTTGGGGGTAAATGAGTAATTACGATAAACATGGCATAAATGGTATGTGTGACATACCATTATGCATCATCCTTCCCTCCTTAAGTGAAATTTTCCCTCGAATTGTCCATCTCTTCATCCATAGCATTGTCACCCCAATATGGAACCAAGTTCTTAACATTAAAGACGTCGGGAGTACGAATTGAGCTTGGTAAGTTGAGTCGATAAGCATTATCATTTATCTTTTCTCCAATTTTAAATGGTTCAATCTTCCTTTCCTTGAGCTTGTTGTACTCACCCACGGGAAAGCGTTCTTTAGTAAGAACCGCATAAACAAGATATCCTACTTCAAACTCAACCACGCGTCGTCGTTGATCAACCTTGTTCTTGTATTTTCTTGATGAAGCTTCTAGATGCTTTCGGGTGCTTTCATGTATAAGGTGGAGTTGAGAAACAAAGTCTTCCGCCTTAGCATTTGGCTGTTTCAAATCCGGTACTAAAGACAAGTCAAGTGGTACTCTTGGATTGAACCCGTACACCACCATGAATGGTGAATAACCACTACTCCGGTTCACCACATGGTTGTAAGAAAATTCCTCCTTGCATAAAACTTGGTCCCATGTCTTCAAATTATCCTCAACTGTTATAGCATAGCTCGGTTGAACCCACCAAGGGTTGGTATGTAAGGTTTGGTTGTCATATTTTAGTGAATCAAAACTCATTTAAAGAGTCGCTTGATTAGATACTAGAGTCAACTTCGTATAGGTTAGCTTGAAAGTGTTAGGATATGAGACTTACAAGTATTATATGGAGACTTGAAGAATGTGAAGAAGTATGGAGATACAAAGACAACATCATCCTTCCTCTTGAGGTTAGTAATATTTGACTTGATCTGTTTCATTCCCTAACGTATCTTTCAAGTCGTGCATATTGAAAACATAACTGCGAAGCTGTGTATGATATTCTAGTTTGACATAGTATTAAAGAATACAATACGAAGTTTATTGCTTAACCATTAAACTTTGTATATAAGACATCGACATGATCATATGAATGCTATTGTGATTATGTATGGGTATGAGTGAAGATTTCATCCCAGGAAAGAATGTATACATTCGTTTAAAGGAAGTAAGTTCATAAACTTGTTTTAAGAATCGAAAGGGAAATCGCTAGGCTCATTGGTATTTTTATTCATTGCAAGTCTATTTTGAATTAAAAATATGTGTGTTTAGTATAACCGCTCATAAACTTGTTTATGTATCTTGGTAAAACTATTCACAAGGCCTGACTTATTTATTGGTATGACTTTTATTAGTGAAACCGATCTTAAGTAATCAGATGGTATGATCGATGCCTTGTAAATAGAAACTTTTATCGAGCCATTGGGGAACCGATCCTAGTAAGAGGTGCAACAAATTTACAAGAGGGGAATCGATCCTTGTAAGAAGTGCAACACGTTTTTAGTAGATGGGGGAACCGATCCTATGAACATGTGCAACAAGTTTGTAGTTTTGGGGGAACCAATCCTATGGACATGTGCACCAAATACAGGTAGTTACCATAAGTATGTGGGGAACCGATCCTAGTACCTAGTCAACCGAGTTTTGGTAACTAGCGTGACTATGCACAGTACTCACATGGAGGTAGAACCGAACTTGTTTTGGTAGAACCGTGAAACCCATGATTGGTGATTTGATAGGATAATCAATCACATAGTTCTTGGAAGTCAGATGAACCAATTCTCAATTCATTTGGAAGTGTGGCAAATCAGTTCCAAGATTGTAAGTATGAAAAAGGACTTGCAAAGTAAAGATGTCGACATACTTTGAACATGTGCAGTAACTCTTATCATTAATTGTTCAAAGATATTCCTTAATAGCTAAAGGAGAATCCCAGGATCGAAATAAATTGAGAATCTTTTAATTAAGGTTTCTTAGTTTTTATATGTTATTTAATTTCCAGCAATTAAATGCATATCTTTAGAAAATAATAATTAGTAATGTGCATTTACTAATTATAGATTTTTATATTGGTATTTCGATCAATATTTGAACAGTGCATTTCCAGGAATTATGAAAACCGATTTTGTGTTTATTGCATATCTTTGAGAATATTCAGTTTTTGAAATTCCTTGGTGTCCAAACTTCATTGTCTATAAATATTGAAGTTTGCATTTCTAGCAAACTAATCCTCAGAGCAAGCAAAACTACCTCAGTTGTGTTGTTACTGGTGGAGCCGCCTATCGGAGAGGAAAGTATCCTAATTAGGAGAAATCTTTTACGGCCGCTCGATTTAAAGACTTCTTTGGGATCCAGAAGCTCAATTAGTACCGTTGGTGGGAAACTAGATAATTGCAGTTTATTTTAGTTTTCGATTGATTTGATTGACTAACGGTTGTTGAACTTTGATTGCACCTTGTTTGTTTATGCTTGAGAATCTTCACTTCTGATATAAGATTCAATCAAACGAGATCGAAGTTTCGACGGGGATCTTTTGAGTGTTTGTAGATCTAAAGACGTCTTGTGATAATCCAACGTTAACAGACTCCGTTCTATGTGTGATTGATCACAAGAGATTCAAGTTGATTGTGTGCAGGTGCTGATTGAAGATCAAAGAAGATTTGAAGACAAGAAGAATTTTTGGGTTCATAATCTTTGGTGTGCACAATACTTGTTTCGTCCGAAAAGGGATCCAACTCTAATCGGTTTATCTTTGTGATAAACTGGATTGATTAGTTGAGTAGATCGGCATCAATACACTTCTTTGTGATTAATAGTATTGATTGCATAGTCTAACAATTACTTCGGTAGTTGTTGAGAGATTGATCTAAGGACCCGACAAAGGAGATTATTGGTTAAACGGAAGAGCCTTTATCAAACTCATATCACGTTGTTTGAAAAGAGTTGTTATCGAACAGATTTGTTGTTCCTTTACTATTTGGAATACGAACCAAAGGAATTGTTCCAAGTGCGTGACTTACTGCAAGTTGGAGGCGCAGGGATACTTAGGAAACTAGGTGAACTATAGGTTTTGTTGCTTGGTCTGACCTATACGAAGGTTGTTTGATTTTGTATAGCGGCTTAATTATGAGAGTATTCAATTCTGGACTAGGTCCCGGGGGTTTTCAGCATTTGCGGTTTCCTCGTTAACAAAATCTTGCTGTGTCATTTACTTTTGTTTTCCGCAATTATAACTGTGTTTATTATAATTTAATGTAAATCGAACAAACGTTAATTCCTATTTTACTTGATAGACAATCCCTAGAGTTTGGTTAAGTCCGAACCTATTATCAAGTAAACATACTTCGTTGTTGTATTTTCTCGATCTCGTATCCATAGATGATCACACGAAGTGTGAACCGATTAGTTGTATTGTCTCGACTCAGTCTATAGACAATCACTTTCGGAGAAAGGACTTATAGGTGGAAAAGTCTTAGATTGAGGTATATTTGGGTACCCTCCTATTTTCAATTGGTATCAGAGCAGGAAAACACGAAATGATCTAACAATCTGTTTTTGGTGCGATCCAACCTATAAGAAATGAATTTGAGTTCTCATTAATCGACTTCGATTAAGGTATCTCCAAGATTTGACGGATCAAACTATTTATGGTGGAAATATGCTATGAGATATTTTCTTCAATCATCAGACTTTAATACATGGCTATTAGTCGTCGATGGTTATGATCGCCCGAAAGTAGCAAATTCGAAAACTGAGTTTAAACGCTTAGTAGATTACTCAACTGAAGAAAAGGTTTTTGCTAAAAAAAATTCAGATGGTTTGAATGCTATTGTACATGTTGTAAGCCGTGATCTACAACATCATGTATCAACATGCCTAACTTTGAAAGAAGCTTGGGATAATCTTAAGATCGTATTCGAAGGAAACACTTCAGAGAAAGAAGCTAGACTTCAAACTCTATTATCCGACTGGGAAAACCTTCGAATGGATGACAACGACACTTTTGAAGAGTTTTACCTCAAACTCTCTGAGATAATCAATGCTTCTTTCTCTCTTGGAAAGACTATTTCTGAAAAGGACATAGTATGCAAAATTATCATATCGTTGCCATCTAGATACGAATCTAAGAAGCATGCAATTATTTAAGCTAATGATATTTCCGTGTTATCAAGAAGTTCCCTTGTTAAAAAACTAAAGATATTCGATCAGGAGCATTTGTGTAAACAAAAGGACAATATAGCCTATAATGCTAGTAGAAAAATTCCGACTCAATGTCTTGAAAACTCCCAAGATCAGGAAGATCAAAGTGCTGAAGATGAAACAGAAATAAATCATCATATATCTCTTATTACTCAACAACTCAAAAAATTGTTGAGACATCGAAAAAGAGAATCCCCTGTGTCAAAGGGAAAACACACCTCTACACATAGTAGTAAAGACACTTGGGACGATGATGACAATATTCCTCAATGCTACAAATGTAGAGGATTTGGTCATATTTCTCCGGATTGCCCAACCAAGGATAATCAATGGAAAAGAAATGCATATACTGCAACACTTGATTATTCCCCCGACGAGGATAATCAAGACTATATTGTGGACAATATTGCAACCATTGCAGAAGTCTCTAACTCTGAAACATCTTCAACAATAGATACACAAGAAGAGGATACACCTTCGATTTTCAAAGGAACACTTTCATATAAAGATAACAGAACTCAGGTTCTTGAATCTAACATAAATGGAATAATATCATCGCTTTATAACCTCAAACGAAGTTTTCTTAATGATAAAGAAAAATTCAACAATCGATTAGAGAAAATCGAGGTCTCTCAATGTTCCGAAAAGGTTCAAGTATCTAAACTCATTCTCAAGATTAAACATTATCGATATGAGATAAGGAAGTTAAAAGATGAAAATCAGAAACTGAGAGACGAGCTCAACTACTTCAGAAAACCGTCACCCGATATCAATATATCGAAAGGAAAGGATACAAGTTCAAACAAATTTGTGAAACCCAAATCCTGCAACCAGAAGACTTCTGGCGTTTGTTTTCAATGCAAACAAAAGGGGCATTATCAACGGAAATGTCCTGATATTAAAAGAGGAAGAGTCTACGAACCCAAAAATCCAAGATCTAAGTCTAGATAAAAAATCACTCCTAAGAAAGTGAATATGATTGTCGAACATCAAGATCTTACTTCAAGATTGTGAGTTGAACCTAAAAGTTCAAACACAAGTGCTTCTCAATTTCTTATGAATGTTGAAACCTTCAAAGGAAGAAAATTCAACAACCGAAATATGAAAACCTAATCGGTTATCATGAATCCTTACTTGTACTTACAAAACACAAAGTAAGGATACAATTGTAAATATTTGAATAAAAATATTTCTAAATGGGTTTTCGGTTAAGAAATTAATTGAATAATATTCTCAAAAAATTTGAGAAAAAGTTTTTGAACTTATAAGAGGAAAGACCTCTTACATCATTTTATAGAGTTTTGACAGAATGTCTTCCTCTAGCTGCAACTCTCGCAAGACTGAAAAAGTATGGACCATTCTATTTCCTAACAAGAAAATTCGTCTCGAATCCTCCGATGGTGATTCAGATTCATCTCCAGAACTTCATCAAGATGTTCCTAATGAAGAGATTTCATCTATCAATGACAATCCTCTCAAGAATCTGTCATTAAAACTAGATCTAATCCTATGAGAAGTAAGGAATATGGAAAAAGATCTGCGAAAGGAACTAAAGGACGTCAATGACAATGTTGTTAGTCTTGAATCAAGACTAGTAATCATAGAAGATGATTGGTATCCTGTGAAATCATCAGATCCGGCTTCAACCTTGAAGGATTAAATCAAGGGAAAATAGACTTCAGTTTTTGATTTCTTTCAATAATTGTAAAATCTATTACGAATAAAACTATCTTAATTATGAATAAAATTATTATTTTATAATTTCTCTTGCTATAGTTTTCGGTTACAAAGCCTGTGCTTGAATGTTTTATTTTATTGATATGTATGTTTGATTTCGGTTTTATTACCTTAATATTCGATCTCATAATGCGTGAACCCTTATGGTTTGGGTGACTTTTTGATTTAGCAGGATTAAGTTCAAGCCCATGTTGGTAGGCTTTATCAAAGGATCATGAGGGGTTCCTGAAGAAACAATATGTGAAAATGTCACAATATGTTGAATCTTTTGGTTTAACATAAAAGCATATGTGTTTCGAGGTTTCAACTTTTGCATCGCATAGTTAAAACCGGTTTTCAACCTTTCTCTGGTAAAGGTTGCTCTTGGTTGTTGTTCTTTTGTTTTGGTGGGAGGATGACAACTTTAATGGGGGAGAGTTCTAAGTGAACTAGCGCTTAATGACATATCTTAAGGGGAGAAGAGGATGCGGAATTTGAGGTAACAATCTTGTTAGTTAATTGTTTTCCTGTTTAAGAAAAGCATGATTTTATTTCATATATTTATTGCTTTTGCTTAACAAAATTTCGGTACAATTGATGTTGATTTCATTATTTGTGTATGGATGTTTGATTGTGATTCAATAGTTTCCGGTTAAGAAAAACTATTGTTATCTTTCGTTATTGTTTAATATCAATTTTTTAGGCTTACAAAATTTCGGTGCAATTGCGGTGCTATAATGTCTATGTTTGTTTCAATTGCTTCCGGTTAAGATAAATGATTATGCAAGTTGATTTATTATTGGTTTGTATGGATTGTTAATGGCTTAACAAAAGGTTTCGGGATCATTTGTTTAGTCCAAGTGATTTTCGGATAAGAGAAACTAAGTTTTTCGGATCTTAGTTAGACTTATCAAACGTGGAGGTTTCGGTTATTCAAGTCTAACCGAATGCCTTAACAAGAATTACTAGTTAACTAACCTAGTATTTGTCTTTTTTAAAAGTGAAAAGTCTAAGTTATTGATGAGAATAATTAGATCCTAATGAGAAAAATAAAGTTAATTCTGATCTTTATTTTGGTCTTATCGAACAAGCGATTGTATTTGTATAATCGGTTTAGCAAAAGAACTAAGGTGATTAGTCGATTTTTGAAGTGCTAAACTATTAGGAAAAATTGCTTCGGGCAATTGTTTCCTAGATAACATGTTAAAACCAAATTACTTGTAGTTTCGGTTTTAATATTGGTTATCTAAAATGGTATGCAAAACCCTCGTGCTCAACTCTTATAGGTTTGCAAATTCTCTTTGTGAGATTTTTAAGATCCTTTCGGTTTGTCCTTTATTTTTTTCGTTTTTTTGTCATTTTGTGACAAAAAGGGGGAGAAATATATGGAGTAAACAAGTGATATTGACTTGTTGTGAGTTGGTATCACTAAGGGAAAGGACATTTGTGCTAAAACTTTTATTCTAACGAAAAGAGTGAAAGCATAGACTAAGGGGGAGTCACATATCATATGATACGGAGTTATGAGGAACTACATGAAAATAACAAAGACGTGCGGATTGAAAATCTACATATCTTACCTTTAGGGGGAGTATTAGTTTGTTATTATAATGTCAGCAGTGGCATTTAAGGATTGAATTTAATGCAGGTTTTGTGTTGTTGAACTTGGAATAGAGCGTATGTGTATAACGGATTTTTGTAATTTTTTTATCCATATGATGTAAGAGTTTTGTCACTAAAATTGACAAAGGGGGAGATTGTTAGAGCATAGCTCGGTTGAACCCACCAAGCGTTGGTATGTCAAGTTTTGTTGTCATATTTTAGTGAATCAAAACTCATTTAAAGAGTCGCTTGATTATATACTAGAGTCAACTTCGTATAGGTTAGCTTGAAAGTGTTAGGATATGAGACTTACAAGTATTACATGAAGACTTGAAGAATGTGAAGAAGTATGGAGCTACAACGAAAATATCATCCTTCCTCTTGAGGTTAGTAATATTTGACTTGATCTGTTTCATTCCCTAACGTATCTTTCAAGTCGTGCATATTAAAAACATAACTGCGAAGCTGTGTATGATACTCTAGTTAGACATAGTATTAAGGAATACAATACGAGGTTTATTGCTTAACCATTAAACTTTGTATATAAGACATCGACATGATCATATGAATGCTATTGTGATTAAGTATGGGTATGAGTGAAGATTTCATCCTAGGAAGCAATGTTTTACATTCGTTTAAAGGAAGTAAGTTCATAAACTTGTTTTGTGAATCGAAAGGGAAATCGCTAGGCTTATTGGTATTGCTATTCATTGCAAATCTATTTTGAATTACCAATATGTGTGTTTAGTATAACCGCTCATAAACTTTTTTATGTATCTTGGTAAAACTATTCACAAGGCCTGACTTATGTATTGGTATGATTTTTATTAGTGAAACCGATCTTAAGTAATCACTCAAGATGGTATGATCGATGCCTTGTAAATAACAACTTTTATCAAGCCATTGGGGAACCAATCCTAGTAAGAGGTGCAACAAATTTACAAAAGGGGGATCGATCCTCGTAAGAGGTGCAACACGTTTTTAGTAGATGGGGGAACCAATCCTATGAACATGTGCAACAAGTTTTTAGTTTTGGGGGAACCGATCCTATGGACATGTGCACCAAATAAAGATAGTTACCATAAGTATGTGGGGAACCGATCCTAGTACCTAGTCAACCGAGTTTTGGTAACTAGCGTAACTATGCACATTACTCACATTGAGGTAGAACCGAACTTGTTTTGTTAGAACCGTGAAACCAATGATTAGTGATTTGATAGGATAATTAATCACATAGTTCTTGGAAGTCAGATGAACCAATTCTAAATTCGTTTGGAAGTGTGGCAAATCGGTTCCAAGATTGTAAGTATGAAAAAGGACGTGCAAAGTAAAGATGTCGACATACTTTGAACATGTCCAGTAACTCTTATCATTAATTGTTCAAAGAAATTCCTTAATAGCTAAAGGAGAATCCCAGGATCGAAATAAATTTAGAATCTTTTAATTAAGGTTTCTTAGTTTTTATATGCCATTTAATTTCCAGCAGTTAAATGCATATCTTTAGAAAATAATAATTAGTAATGTGCATTTACTAATTATAGATTTTTCTATTGGGATTTCGGTCAATATTTGGACAGTGCATTTCCAGGAGTTATGAAAACCGATTTTGTGTTTATTGCATATCTTTGAGAATATTCGGCTTTGGAAATTGCTTGGTGTCCAAACTTCCTTGTCTATAAATATTGAAGTTTGCATTTCTAGCAAACTAATCCTCAGAGCCAGCAAAACTACCTCAGTTGTGTTGTTACTGGTGGAGCTGCCTATCGGAGAGGAAAGTACCCTAATTAGGAGAAATCTCTTCGGCCGCTCGGTTTAAAGACTTCTTTGGGATTGAGAAGATTTATTAGTACCGTTGGTGGAAAACTAGATAATTGCAGTTTATTTTAGTTTTCGATTGATTTGATTGACTAACGGTTGTTGAACTTTGATTGCACCTTGTTTGTTTATGCTTGAGAATCTTCTCTTCTGATATAAGATTCACTCAAACTTGATCGAAGTTTCGACGGGGATCTTTTGAGTGTTTGTAGATCTAAAGACGTCTTGTGATAATCCAATGTTAATAGACTCTGTTCTGTGTGTGATTGATCACAAGAGATTCAAGTTAATTGTGTGCAGGTGTAAATTGAAGATCAAAGAAGAATTTAAGACAAGAATAATTTTTGGGTTCATAATCTTTGGTGTGCACAATACTTGTTTCGGCTGGAAAGGGATCCAACTATAATCGGTTTATCTTTATGATAAACTGGATTGATTAGTTGAGTAGATTGGCATCAATACACTTTTTTATGATTAATAGTATTGATTGCATAGTCTAACAATTACTTCGGTAGTTGTTGAGAGATTGATCTAAGGACCCGACAAAGGAGATTATTGGTTAAACGGAAGAGACTTTGTCAAACTCATATCACGTTGTTCGAAAAGAGTTGTTACCGAACAGATTTGTTGTTCCTTTACTGTTTGGAATACGAACCAAAGGAATTGTTCCAAGTGCGTGACTTACTGCAAGTTGGAGGCGCAGGGATACTGAGGAAACTAGGAGAACTATAGGTTTTGTTGCTTTGTCTCAACTATATGAAGTTAGTTTGATTTTGTATTATCGGCTTAATTCCGATAGTATTCAATTCTGGACTAGGTCCCGGGGTTTTTCTGCTTTTGCGGTTTCCTCGTTAACAAATCCAAACCGAATCTTCCTCTCCAGGAATCCGAAAAGGTACTTTTGGAACACCAATCTTTTTGTGTCATTTAATTTTATTTTCCGCAATTATAACTGTGTTTATTATAATTTAAAGTAAATCACACAAACGTTAATTCCTATTTTACTTGATAGACAATCCCTAGAGTTTGGTTAAGTCCGAACCTATTATCAAGTAAACATACTTTGTTGTTGTATTGTCTCGATCTCGTATCCATAGACGATCACACGAAGTGTGAACCGATTAGTTGTATTGTCTCGACTCAGTCTATAGACAATCACTTTCGGAGAAAGGACTTATAGGTGGAAAAGTTTTAGATTGGGGTATATTTTGGTACCCTCGTCTTTTCATCAACCAAACAACGAAGAAGATTACCTAGGGAACGATTTACCACTTCGGTTTGTCCATCCGTTTGAGGGTGATAAGCGGTGCTAAAACATAAATTTGTCTTGACCAACTTCCATAAAGTACACCAAAAATGCCCCACAAAATGACTATCTCTATCCGAGACGATGGAAGAAGGAAGACCATGTAAACGGTAAATCTCTTTAAAAAAGAGTTGAGCTACCATGACCGCATCCGTTGTCTTTTTACAAGCAATTAAATGAGACATTTTGGTAAAACGATCTACCACTACAAATATTGAATTCATACCTCTTTGAGTATGCGGTAATCCCAAGATGAAATCCATGTTCAAATCTTCCCATGGACGAGAAGGAATAGGAAGTGACAAGTATAATCCCGCATTAGTGGCCGTTCCTTTAGATACTTGACATATATGACATCTCTTCACATATCGATGAATCTCCTTCCACATTCCCGGCCAAAAGTATGAGCTTTAAACCAAGTTCCAAGTACGAGTAGTCCCCATATGCCTTTCATCGTGAATCTCCTTAATAATTTTCAATCTCAAGCTTGATTGCGGAATGCAGAGACAATTTTTACGATAAAGGTACCCATCGAAAAGAACATAATCACCATTTTGGAGTAAACTTTTATCAACCATAAGAGGACCAAAATAAGTATCATTTTTTAAGTGCTCCCGAATATCATCGAATCCCAAAATACGAGCCCTCATTTGTGTAAGAAGAGAAGTACGTCGACTCAAGGCATCCGCTACTTTGTTTTGTACACCCGACTTGTGCTTGGTGGAAAAAGTAAATTGTTGCAAATAAGAAGCCCATTTACCATGCCTAGTGGAAAGCTTGTCTTGAGAATTGATGTGCTTCAATGCCATGTGGTCCGAAAATAAGATGAACTCATTGTGAATAAGATAGTGCCTCAAATGTTTGAGTGCTTGCAAAATAGCATAAAACTCAACATCATAAGTGTTATATGCAAGTCTAGCCCCATTCAACTTTTCACTATAAAAGGCCACCGGTTTCCCTTCTTGACTAAGAACCGCCCCAATGCATAGCTTAGAAGCATCACAATGAAGTTCAAATGGTTGATCAAAATTTGGTAATATTAAAATTGGAGACGTACTTAACTTTATTTTCATCAATTCAAAGGCGTCATCCGCTTCTTGATTCCATAAATACTTGCCACCCTTCATGCATTCGGTTATTGGAACCATGATTACACTAAAATTTGCAATGAATCGACGATAGAAAGAAGCTAACCCATGAAAACTTCGAATATCAAACAAAGTTTTTGGCTTGGGCCAATTCCTTATGCATTCCACTTTATCTTCATCTACCGAAATCCCATCCTTACTAACCACATAACCAAGAAACAAAATTTTATCGGTCATGAATGAACACTTCTTCAAGGTAGCATAAAATAGTTGCGCCCTCAAAATCATGAGAACCTCACGAAGGTGACGTATATGAGATTCCATATCGGTACTATATGAGATTCCACACACTTCCCAATCAACGGTCGAAGTGCTTGATTCATGACTCGCATAAATGTACTTGGAGCATTTGAGATCCCAAATGGCATAACCATCCATTCATACAAACCATCTCGAGTCTTGAAAGCGGTCTTCCATTCATCCCCCACCTTGATACGAATTTGATAATACCCGTTTTTAAAATCAAGTTTGCTAAAAACACATGCTCCACCTAATTGATCAAGTAAGTCATCCAAACGAGGAATTGGAAATCGGTACTTCAATGTGATTCTATTGATTGCCCTACTATCCACACACATACGCCATGAACCATCTTTCTTTGGTACTAACAAGGACGGTACCGCACAAGGGCTAAGACTCGGTCTTATAAAACCTTTGGCTATAAGCTCTTCAACTTGGCGCCGTAATTCTTCATGTTCTTTGGGACTCATCCGGTAGTGGGCTTTGTTGGGAAGACTTGAACCGGGTACTAGATCAATTTGGTGTTGCACATCTCTTAATGGTGGTAATGCATCCGGTAAATCGGTAGGAAAAACATCTTGAAATTCTTCGATAATTGGCTTGACTAGCGGTGGCAAAAAATCATACGATTGAGATTCTTTAACATGAAGTATATAGAAAACCTCTGAATCATCCAACTCTTCTATGAACTTGTGATAAGTAAGTAGATTTTTACCATCACCATTTTGTGGCTTAGGCATAAGCTCACGATTGGGTACAAGAGTCAACTTCTTATTGCTCCACATGAATGAATAGTTGTTTGTTCTCCCATCATGATTCACAAACCGATCATATTGCCAAGGTCGCCCAACAAGTAAATGACTTCCATCCATCAAAACAACATCACACCAAACTTTGTTGACATATTTGTTACCAATATAAAAATTAATGAGACAACGTTTAGTGACTTTTACCTCGCTTCCTTGGTTAAGCTATGATAAAGAATATGGAGAAGGGTGTTCTTTTGTCTGTAATTTCAACTTGCGAACCACTTCTTCGGAAACGATATTATCACAACTCCCCGAATCAATCACAAGCTTTTAAACTTTCCCACAAATATTGCAAGTGGTTTGAAAAATGTTGTTGCATAGCCATCGATCACCTTCATCGAGTTTTGGAGTAAAATAGTTATGCAACACAACCAAACATGGTCCTTGGTCACCGGTGAGAAACTCCTCTTCCACTTCTTCGTCGGGTTCTTTATCAAATATTGGTGGCTCCATAAGATCCAAATATGCATCACCTTTATCATCACCTTGAACAAATAAGTTCTTCCCCGTGCGATCACTCTTCCTACAATCATATGCTTTATGTCCATCTTCTCCACACTTGTTACATTTACCTTGAAAGACTTGTTGAGAGGTATTGGATTTTTATGGAATGGTAATAGTTGGAGCTCGAGTAGTTGGCGTTGTAGAAGTAGTAGGTTTGACACCTCCTTGAGTGTGAGTACTCCAATTGGCATGAGAAACTCTCCTTGCATATTGCTTCTCCAAAGATAATGCCCTTTGATAAGCTTCCGACACCGAATAAGTATCAAATAAGTTTAAAGTATCTTGATATTGCATTCTCAAACCTCCTATATACCTTGCTAAAAGTTGTTCTTCCGTTTCGTTAATATCGTTCCTTGCAATCAATTGATAGAACTCTTTGGTGTAGTCATTAATCGACTTGGACCCTTTCCTAAGATTTTGGAGTTGTTGATAGATAAGTCTTGTATAATTATGGGGTAGAAATGCAAGTCTAATATGTCTCTTAAGCTTCTCCCAAGATTCAATTTTAGCTTGACCTCTTCTCAACCTCATTTGTTTAAGTTGTTGCCACCAAGCGCCGTCTCTTCCGCGAAGTCTTGTTGCAACCAACCCAACTTTCTTATTTTCGGGCACTTCCTTGAAATCCAAGATTTCTTCAACCGTTGCTAACCAATCAACAAATTCTTCCGGAGCTAAACCCCCGTGGAATTCCGGAATATCAACTTTGAGTCCACCTTCCAATCGGTTTAAAGTAGTAACATTGTGGAATCTCGGTCTTTCTTCAAACATTTGGTGTCTCCCTTGTGGATGAACATGACTATCAAAAGAAGTGGTCTCCTCATCCGTCACTTGTTCTTCATAATGATGATGTTGAGTTCTAGATTGATCTTGATGGATATTTAAGTTACCAAGTCTTAAAAAAAAATCTTCAAATTTTGCATCCATTCTTTGTTGCATTTCATCAAACACTTCATGCTTAAGGACTTCCAATTCTTCTTTCATAGAAATTTCACCTTGATTAACTCTTTTCCTTGGAGCCATAATGAAATCACAAGGAGAATGAACCCAATTTGACACAAAGATTCAAACCCCCAAGCTAATAATTAAAATCTTCTCCACAACTTCCCCAAAAAAAGAAACCAAAGATCTTGATACCAACTAATGTAAAGCAATACTTATAATTGAAATTGGAATGTTAAATTATAACAAAACACCATGAAATAAAAGTAACCAACCTTCAAATGATGCTTCTTCTACCCTTGGAACAAGGAAGATACAACGATTTGAGGTTCTTCTCTAATAATTTTCATTCTTCTACCCTTGGAACAAGGAAGATACAACGATTTGAGGTTCTTCTCTAATAATCTTCAAATTTCTACCCAATTCTAAGATTGGAACTAGAAGATAATAGATGCATCTCTTACAAATTGAAATTTCTACCCAATTACAAATTGGATATAACAAAGTGTTGGAGGCTCTTCTCTTAGGAAGGATTTAGGGTTCTTACACCACTTTTCTAAACAAACCAAACTTGGAACCTAGAAGAGCTAGAGTTTAAACAATAAGTAGTAAACAAAAAGGACAAATATGAAAAATAAGGGAAAGTAGGGAGTAAATGAGTAATTACGATAAACATGGCATAAATGGTATGTGTGACATACCATTATGCATCAAATGGTAATAGTTAAAAATTTCAACTTTGTCTCGCTTACATGTATTTACTTTTGGTTATTGTTCTGCTTCATTGATTTTGTAGAAGAAGGCTATGAAGGAAGCAGAAGTAATATGTAATTTGAAACCATTACATATTTACTTTTCGCTTACATATTACTTCTGGAACGGATCTGATAGAAAACATTATCATTAATCTCTGTCGACAATATATTTACTCACAAAAATATGAAACCAGGACATCTAAATGGCAACATTTAATTCATCGTCAAGTAAAGTCAAAATTTTCTTGGGTAATTACTAAAATTATAAGCGGATGATTTAGTAAAGTACATACTGGAGTACACTATCATGTTAACGATAATCTCGAACTGGCAGCAGCATTCAACCATTTGAAGAAAAAAAGGAAAAAGAAAAAGAAAAACTGGCAGCAGCATATAGGACAAAAATGTATCTCAGCTTATTTTGTATTTATCTGATGTTTATTGACATACGATTCCTTAGTAACATGGAAGAGAAAAAATTTATTGACTACGAAATATGTTTGCGGGTTCATAGAGGAGAAAGCTTGCGGTTGTAAGAATACGGAGATGTAGTTTTCTGTCAGGTTAGTGAGGTTCTCCTTCATCTCTTCTTTCGCTGTATTGAAATTATAAGTGTACATGGAGTCTTTTTTTCTTGTAAGCCGTTCAATATATTCTATATTTTCCGAGGAAACAAAAAAGAATGAGTAGATTCCTATGGAGTGTATTCAGCAAACACATTGCTTACCCACCTACTCCTGAATCGAGACTATTTTGGAACAGCACATCATACAGCTCTTTTGACTTACTTATCAAGTACTTGATTAAAACATCGAACAATTTTTTTTCTAGATCCTCTGTACACGGCTTACCCAAAGAGTTATAAAATACGTTGTGCATCTTATGATCCGAAACCGGAAGTGGTTTCGTTTTAAAAGGATCCATTGTAGGGGCCAACGTATCTGTGGGTAATTTTCATGGTTTGTTTTTCAAACTTACCACCAAAGCACTAAGCAGATAGAGTCTCACTCGACCATTAACTTCAATGGTTTTGGCATTTATTCACATTCACCCTATGTTTACTACTTCAATTTTTCGTCTCTTTAATTGCCCATCAGTTTATAAAAGTTCTTTTAGGCAAATCACTTGCAGGCACTGTGATTTTCAGGAATGTTATGTATTCTGTAGGTAGGCACAAGTAACCAGACACATTTCTAAGTCATAATGGTATCGCTTATCTTATGTCTCCTAATATTGTAGGAAACTATAGTCCACAAAGTTTGTTTCCGTCAAGGATTAAAACTTAAAAAACTATCAGATTTTCGCAAGAGTATTTACAAATACATGTACATTCATTAAGTATGTTCAGTAGAATTGAATAACTTTATGTTTATTTTGACGAAAATGGTTCAGTTTTATTAAAGAGGAAAAAATAACAACTGGGGCCAAAATGCCCAAGCCAATTACAATGAAAAATTAGCTTTGACTAATTCCCAGAACTGCTTCCCATTTCATAACGAAAATTCCGAATGAGTAGCCATGAAACCAGTTGTGGATTGATCCCCATCGATATATGATTCTCTTAACCTCTATCACCACTGTTCTTTGTCTCTTGGCTGTTTTTTATGTTGAACTGATGGTATCAAATTTTGATGTAAAATGTACATTCATTAAGTTTATGCAGAATAACATGATATGCAAATGGTTTACTTCTGAAATTTTTATAGATTCTAGAAAAGTAGTTTAATACGCAAATGGTTTACTTCTTTTATGAAATATACGTATCACTACTTCTATTGGACCAGTTAACGAACTAGCCCGGGCATTTGCACGGGCTTACAGAACTTGTTTAGGTATATTTTAGTCAAAAATTTGAAGATATTATTCAATAAGTTGTCGATTGAGAAATTGCAAAGAAAATAGCGGAGAATAGTTAATCATCCCAATGTCACTGACCTTGCAAGATCATACTCTAGTTACTGATACTCTAGTCACTGACCTTAATCTTCTTAGGCGTCATTAAAGCGGCACAAGCAACAGCACAGGCAAAACTGAAAATTTACAGGATAGTTTGATTTAAACAACCCCATCTCTTCATCCTTCGTTACAGGTTATCAGTCTCATTTTTTGTATTCTGTTTCCAATCGTTTCACTATATTTTTCAAATAATTTTACGGCAGTTTGAAATATAATTGTGTGACCATTATAATTATTATGATCACAGGTCCATTGATTTTCTCCTGCACGAATGAATGAAATTATGTTTCAATCAAGAAGAACTTATGTTCTACACTTGACATATTTCTCATTTTCTATAATCTTTATGTTGGGGCAACATATTTTTGAAAACTAAAAATTAATAACACTAATTGGAATTGACAACAATTTTTTGTGTACTCTTTATCAACCTTTTACAAAGGAGTGTATTAGAATTAGATAGGACGTCAAGGAGCTGGATCTTCTGCTGCTTGACCTTCACTTTTGGTTGTGAAAATGATCCTTTCGTAGGCTTTTGTAGCTTTGGCTAACCAATGCCCAGGCCAACGTCATTCATATTTCTTGGGACATGAGTATAGACCCAACTACTAAAGCCTTTAAAAGTTCCCTTTAACCCTTTATTAGTAGTACGCTGTTGGAGCTTAGTTTGTTAGGCTTCCGACTAGTTTCATTTAATAATCGTTATCCAATAATATATAAAAGTAAAAAGTTTAATCATAGATGGAACTACTAGTCCATTTAATAGATCTTTACTCTGCCATTTATAGCCATGACTACATTCAGACAGTCACCATCTAAGTGCAACTTCTGAATATTGTTCACTTTCTCCCATTTGACAGCTTCGAAAGCAGGAGCCTAGGAGGACACTAAACAGTAACTAATGCTGGAAATCTCTTTTACCCAGGCCCAAGTCAAAGACCAAGCCCACCCAAGCAACTCCAGCCTCAAATACGGTTATGCAAAAAATCGGAACAGAATATTGTAATCTGTAAACCATCTTGCTCAATTTATAGGAGTGGCAATGCCTCAAGCTCAGCTTCTAACTAATTTTGGGAAATTTGGATCGTATTGTTAGAATTGTGGGAAGATAACATGATTTTGTATTATTGAGTAGACTCACAAGAAACTTGCTTTAAATGCAACATCTATGACAAAAAACTAAACGACTCACCATGAAAAAAATATTAATCGTTAATGAACAACTTGTATTATCTGTGTTTTCTTCTCTATATGTATGTACTAGGTCTCAACCCGTGCCGTAATGGCACGGGCAAAGATATGTGTTTCAAATGTATCCATCGATTCATACATGTCGTAATTGTTTGAGAAGAATCGAACCAATCGATCCAATCGATCCAGGTCTAAATGTTTTGAGGAGTTGGTTAATAAACATGTCCTTAATTATCCTCAAATTTTTTAATATTGTGTATGTAAGTCATACAACCCTTTGGGACAAACATAGTTAATCGTTAGAGCAAATCCTATGGGCAGTAGAACATTACTTCGTTCACTACTTCAAAAAAATATCATCAAAGGTCATTCACCAAACTTGTAACAAAACTAAAAACACCTAAAATCACTTTAAAATCAATTAGATTAATCTTACAAAATCTGTTAGCATTAGAATTTAATTTTTCTCTTTGATATAAATTGTTGGGTTCCCAATTTACATAGATTTGTGTTTATTCATTTTCCTAAAGTTTATAATAATATTTAATTCTTGATCCATTTCTTTTCTCGTCTCTTTACCTATTATCATGAACTATTTCTCAAGCATGCATAATTACACGAAGTTGGGGAGAAATGACAAAAACAGAAATCATGACAAAATAGGGGAATTAAGAGAGATGTGAGAAACTGAATTGATTACAAATAATTCACGCGTAGCCTTGCATAATCCCCTGAAGTATGTGAGAAATAATGGCAGAAACAGAAACCATGACAAAAAAGGGGAATAAAGAGAGATGTGAGAAACTGAACCGATTACAATTAATTCGCGTGTAGCCTTGTGTTTGGTCAATTTTTTTATAGATTTCATTTTTCTTCCTGCCCCCTACCCGGCAAATCTTAAAATCACAACATCTTCTTTTTGGAAAAATCTTGCCTTTAAAAATTGTTTTAATTTTAAAATATAATAAAAAAAGTAATTTGAAAACTAAAATCAAATTAAAACAAAACAAAGAAAAATTAACCAATGGTGACTAAATAATTTACATATCTTAGGACACCTTTTCTCACCCAACTACCACTACTTCTTCCACCACCATAATATCGTCACCACTCCACCAGTCTCACCAATACCCACCACCATTATCCTCACCGTCGATCCACCACCACCACCCACCATCAAAACCACCATTAGTGTTTAATTTACCTATCTTAGGACCCCTTTTCTCACCCTACTACCACTACTTCTTCCACCACCATATTATCGTCACCACTCCACCAGTCTCACCAATACCCACCACCATTATCCCCACCACTGCCCACTATCACAACCACCATTAATGCTTACCGATATGGTTATATCAAATAAATTTTTTATGTATCAACAAAAATATATTCATTTGATTAATTAAAGAAACATTTATTATGAAATATCAATTGAACATTTATTATTAAATTTTAATCAAACGTGATCATTTATAGCAATAGATTTATGTTCTGCAAGTATAAATTTGATCGTTCTTTATCTAGCCTAACTTGCAAAAATTTATTTTGTATTCTGGAAATGTAATCAATTTTATTTTAATACTAAAAACCGTGATTTATTCGACCGGGTACTATAAATAGCTGGGATCCCATTTGGGTGATCCAGCGGTCATGATCATATTGTCTTATATGATTTAGTATCGTCCTCAAAGTATTTGTGTTTTGTCCTTACCAGTTGTGCTAAAAACAGCCAACTACATCTATCACAATAAAATGCTGCTCATTTTGTAAAGACACAAAACTATTTTTGTCCACTACTATTCACTAACATCCACCACCGTACGTAAAAACCAGCCACGCCCACTATTTTTTCCACCACCAGTAATGTTACCACCTCCACCACTCACAAATACCCGCCACTGTTTCCACCACCCACTGCTTCTTTCACTACCACCATTAAAAATTATTAATATAATTTTTAACGGGGGTCACTGTAGTACAATGGTAAAGTCATTGAGTGATGATACCAGTTGCCTGAGTTCGAAACTCGCCAGCACCAAATTCTTTACCGCTCTTTATCTAGCCTAAATTAGGCAAGCTTTGTTTTGTAACAAAGACTACGATATGACCCACGGGCTTGGGTTGTTCTTGCTATTGCGGATTGTCTTGTTAACACATTGAAAGCACGTG
This sequence comes from Papaver atlanticum, assembly GCA_023531105.1. Taxonomy (NCBI): domain Eukaryota; kingdom Viridiplantae; phylum Streptophyta; class Magnoliopsida; order Ranunculales; family Papaveraceae; genus Papaver; species Papaver atlanticum. The sequence goes on from JAJJMB010008983.1 coordinate 2,353,846, forward strand.
CTTTGCTGCTTTGGGTTGCTATTGCCGCATGTTAGCATAACATATTTGGCGCCAGTCTAATGTCTATGCATTTGGTACCATGATTGCATTTATTGGATCACAGTATAGAAACCTAGGCAATCCAAGTAAAGATCTGATAACGCTTTTTAGTGTTGCATCAATTAAGGTTCAAGTCATGGTATGGGCCTAACGTACAAATATTACAGTTTTGTGTTGTGCGAAGAGGAACTAATTACCAACAATATAGTCTCGCTTTCATTCACACTTGCTAAGAGAGCTAAAGTTGGTGACTCCAAATACTTCAATAACTCGACTAATAGCTTAGATTTTTTGTATGTCATTGTAGGCTCTTTAACCCACATTTTCAAAGGCGAGGAGATCTGTTACAGTAGTATATAATCATTAGATTTCATAATTTACAAACAAATCCAACCCTTAACTTCACATGAATATCCATAACTCCTAAACGTTCCCAGGATCAGTAGATGGGTGAAAACCTGACGGAGTAACCAAACATAAACACAATACGATGTTTTCTGCAACAACAATGTAAGTACAGGTAGAAACATTTGATTAATTGATTAGAGGAGCAATAATAGAAGTACTTCCAAAAACATTCAATTGATTGATTAGAGGAGAAATGAGCTATAAAAATTCGAAGTGAAGATAAAACATTAATAGCAACAAATTTAGATTCTTCTAAAACAAAGATGTTCGTTCAATGTGGATCTAATAAGAAAAGTAAAGACACTCAAGAATGGGTTGAAAAGCTACTAATGGCGCAAAGGGTTAACAAAATAGCATCACAATATTGAAAGTTGTTAAGCCGACACCAATTACATAACCCCAGTAAACTTGAAATAAGTGGCCAGAGTTGAATATTACATAACCCAATATAGGTAAGACGGGAACAATCTCAACAGTCCGACCAAAGTTGCTTTTGGAAATTACAGGAAACATTAAGAGCTCTTTAGTCTGGTACGTATCTATCCAACCAACAAACTCCAGATACACCCTCCCAGCCAGATGATTAGTTGCTTTTGACAAATTCTTTCCGCTTATTCACGCTCCCAGGGAGAGGAGCGAAATTGACACCATGCTTACTTCTTATCTTTGACCCGGTATCAGCTTCAAGCAGGCATAGCAAATCGCCCACTGAGTCACTATATAAACAGTCGCGTTCAGCTTGCCATTTACACTTTCGTATTGCTGAAATATTTGCCTGTAAAATTTTACTTTTTATATAGTACCCTGCACTGCTCTAATAATTTCTCCTGTAGGAACCGGTCTTCATAATCAAACTCATTTGCTTGTATAGTAGACCCACTGTTCAAAAGCATTAAACATAAAAAGATACTCGCTTCCAAAATAAATTAGTATGGCTAAATAGTCACAATATAAGATGGGATAATTCGACACTGTCGCAAATGACAACTATATCTTCTAGACTAAGCTTTCATTTTTAAGCAAAGTTCAGTTGCATAAACAGTTTGATGTATAAATTCAAAGTAACTTTTAAGTGAATTTAGCTGACAATGTTCAATCTCCTTTGAGTACATGATGACAGACATTAAATCTCTGGTAGTGTCTGAAAAAGTGGTTTTGAACACTAAAATAAGAGACACGATATCCTAATTAACACCTACATTGCATTTTCTATTCAACTCACATACTACTTGTCTGAATGATGTGATATACATCATGCACAACAATCGAATTGGAAATAGGGAACCCTAAGCATCCGTTTATGATCAAATTGGAAATAGCTACCCTAGCCACATTTGATACACTTAAATAGCAACAAAGATTTATTTTAAAACACTTTAATGTAAAATTGTTTACCTTTACAAAATTCCGATGAAGAATTTCTTGTCGGAACCTGTATGAATACATATACCTGTGATAGAAAACATCCCTATAAGTTCCACAAAACAATTAACCAACCATTTCATTTTTTTAATCAGAGTAGAATATTTTAACAAAAAAATGGAGAGAAGATAAACACAGATTTACCTTTCATCTAAATTTAATGGCTCTAATTTGAATCTTTATGCTTCTTTCTATCTGTTTATGGCATTATATTTATTCCCTGATCTAAATTTCAAAATTTTGTCAGAAGAAAAATGTGCTTTATATGTACTATCTGCAGAACCCCCATCAATGTTCACCATTCTTCCCATTTAGCAAATAAAATAAGTCTCCAATTTATGGAGCATATATAGTAACACAGTAAAGTTGAGCCATATGTCGCACACTTTGGAGTTTGGATAGCTCCATGTTCCATTAGACCCCGTCAATTCTTACTACCCTAACTTAAGCAATTGTTTCTCCCTTGCCTCTAGTAAGTTTCAGCCTATAGACACCTTGGGTAATAAATGAAGTTTCTGAGCATCAGGACCGGCATCTGCCAAACTACATTACGGAATATAAAGATCTGGGAATGCTCAGAAACCTTAAAGGATCAACAATGATGAAATGTGGTAGTTATTAGATGCCCAAAATGCCATACTGATATCAAATTAAATATTTGGTAGAGACTTTATGGTATGTGCTGTAACTGGGAAGTTGTAACCTATGGTAAGCAAACAAACAGGACCTAAATCTTGTATTAAAGAAGTCGTGATACAAAAACTTTATGCTCTCCATCCATAGATATATCGAGCAATAATATAATTATTTCGACAAATAAAACATAAGGACTCCAAAACATATCCTCGTCAGGGTAGTCCACATTTAGGTTTAGCAATTGACTGCATCCTAGTCTACCACATGCCAGTGGGGTTAACTCCGCATGAACATACTAAAAATGAAGACAACATTCTTTTAAGATCATATGAAAAAATAAAAAATACAGAGAGAGACATACATTGCATCAGGATCAGTAGAATCATTCTTTGAGTATTTTAACGACCACCTTTGTGACATTCCATTTAGCCACTTGGTGATGTCCTGCAAGCAAATTTATGTCCACAGACAACATCTCTTAAAAAATACCAAAAGCTACTTATTGAGTTGGAAATACATAGAAAAATAAATCATCTCTTTGAAACACAGATGCCCTTATGCTTCTGAATCTGCATCTCTATTGGGTTTGGCTGCAGACCCATAAGCACTATCGATATTCCAATACTAAAATACTTACTATGTTATATGTGATGATATTTAATAAATAATTGCTAACCCGACCCATAGCAATATTCAAAAGTAATATCATCACAAAAAAAACTATACTTATAATGGCTTTCATTACCAGAATTCTTTCTCTCCTGATATTGTTTCCTAATGTATAACTCTATATATCAAAGTTCTGTTTGTAATTTCATCAAACATCTAGAATGCGTCCATAAGGTGTCCTTTCAATGTGCATGGATTAGGCAAGGATACTCGAAACACCACACCTAAAAAGAGATTGAAAACATATCAGAAAACCCATATAATGCAATACCGAACCTAGAGAGCCCAAAACGTTTTGATTAAAATTGGATTTACATATAAAGTAAAAATCAATCTCTTCGAAAATCAGTTGAAAGAGATCTGGTGTAAAAGATTTTGGGTTAGGCTGCTTATTTACCTTTGCAAATTCAATGGGTCCTTCCATTGCTAAAAGAAGGAATCACTCTACCATTGATCATTTAAAAATCCATTGATCGATGATTCCATTTAATCGATCAATAAGAAAGAAAAAAAAATCCCAGTGAAAACCATCCGATAGGTTTCAATCGCGATCGAGCGAAATAGAATTGATGAGAATAGCTGGAGATTCACAGACGCCCTTAAAAAATATATTTCGCTCACAAAGGCGTTTCATTGAGAAGAGAAACGGCTGACATTGAATGAATGAGACCGAGAAAACGCATTATATATGGTGGGACCGAGCTTTATACTCCCAAAACGTAAATCTTAAGATCGTTGAATCTGAACTGTCCTTTTATGTCCCTAAACTGTAAATCCCAAGATGGTTGAATCTGGACCGTCCAAATAAAAAAACACCATTATCCCTTATAATATAGACAAGAATATGACCCGTGCCGTTATTGTTGTTCCAAATGTAACATTATTAACTTTTTTATACGTTTTGTTTTGATACCTCATGGAGAATTCAAAACCTTACTAATAAAACCAAAAAAAAAGGAGGGAAAAAAAAAAGCACTACCTTCTCTTTTAATATTTTTTTTAAAATTTTATACAATACGTTTTTGCTTTTGGTAACACTTACTGCATTTAGATCAAAATGTATACCTAAATTAGTAACAGACACCACATAAGTTTGTGATACTCTATTTTCCGACATAGATTGTAAAATAAATTAATGCTACAAAAATTGAGCGATATTGGCATGGGATGGCGTGTATCACATCTTATTACTATCACCATAATCTGACTTTAAATGGATAGACGTGTGTATTCATCATGGAAAGAATATTAAAGGTGTAAGGTGAACTACAAAAAATTGTAGTATTAAGAAATTTTTGTAGATGGGCTTGTTCGTTCACTAAATGAGACGCAAATAGTATCGTTCATACTCTAGCAAGCATGCAAGGTAGGATGTAGTTTGTTTTGAGTGGTCTGGGACTCTCCTGACTTCATCCAGACATTTTTAAAGAAGCATAGTTGTAATCCATTAAAACGTAGTTGTAAATTTTTAGACTCTTAATCCATTAAAACATAGTTGTAAATTTCTGAAAACTAAGAAGAAAAAAAATCAAGATTCAGAATGTTGCAACTGATATAATTAATCCAAGTCAACAATATCGGTCATTGAAAATATCCAATCCTCATTGTTCGTGCAATGTCTTAATTATCTGCTAACCTCATGATTAAGCTAAGCTAAATGCTAATATATCAATCTCAGTATATACCCAGTGATATGCAGGAGCTTTCACAATCTCGTTGTTTATGACTTTAGTTCCATCAAAATAGAAATCTATACCAAACAGTAAACCTCATCTGATTAGGTGGTGATTGAACTCTTGCCAACAAAAATACAACAACTCAAATTTAATTTATAGTTGGAAAAAAAGTTTTATAATGTGATGATTCCAACTGTTGCTTGCACTAACTTTTGCATTGGTTTTGCATTACTTCCTTTCTTCAATGATCTTTAAATTTCCGAACAAAGATGATTCTTTAATGTCTCTGAGTAGTCTCTTAAAGAACCCCTCTGCTTCTGATTCATCAACATCCTTACTGTCTCTCAATTGCCTCTCAAGGAAACCATCCCTCTCTTATTTGTCACGTCCTTGCTATCTATAAGGAGCATCTTGAAGCAACCTTCCTTCTAAATTACAAAAAGTTATGCACATGTAGACACCCCAATTTTGCACGGTCACGAAGTATCGTATCCGAAGTGGCCTAGTGCATTAAGTCTGGTCCGTGCCCAAAATAATAATGCATAGGTGAACTAGATCTAGGGTCCACTTATTAGCCTATTCACGAAATGTACCCATTAGGATTAAATATGGGTTAGAACTCAAGCTAAAGTAGTAGCCCCAACCAAGTCCCAAAACGTGAGTGGCCATTTTTAGTTCATTAGTAATCTACCTTAGCTTACGTCTTCCAATCCCATTAAGTATAAAATGTCGACACCATTTCAACATTAGGACGACATTAGTTTTCCTTGTTTGCGAGTCTTTCCATGTTAGACAAAATTCTAGGATTAAATGATATATAATTGCAATTATAGTAATTGAAATAAAATAATTTTTAAAAATGAAAATAATATATGTTAATTTGGAAATGATATTTACGTTTTTAATGTAAGCCGTCCGATCAAAATCAATTAACCCTAAGGTGATAGTTAAGGGAGAAACAATAGAAATAGGGAGCTAGTTTTGGGGTGTCGGGGGAGGAAGGACGATAGAAAATCAGTAGGGAAAATTATAGAGAAGACGATAAAGTCAGTTGGGTGATATTTGGTACGATTTGCTGCAGCGTTGTTGGATTTCTTCTATTAAGCTAAGTAACATTACAATCATCTACATGCGAAAACAGGTTAGTAATAATAATATTATCAAATCCATTGTATCGGTGAGTTCCGAGATTGGCAAAGACATATGAAAGTTGGTTTACGCATTTTCTATCATTAGTTTCTTTACTTTTTATTTGGACTAATTGCTTTTACCTGTTTTTACTCCATCCCAAGTTTAATATAATGATCTACCTTGTCTTTTATTGGAGTGTAATCACATGATAAGCTTTTTACTTGATAGAAGACCGAGTACTGCATGACAGTTTGATAAGAATAGTGGTTTGGTTCATATCTTTCACAATAGTCACGTTTGGCATTAGCATTAGTTTTTGATTCATGTTTCATGGGATTTAGAATTTGATAATACAATAATAATTGGTAGTCTTTATAATAGTTATAATAATAGTTTGACTTGTTCATGACAATAATAATAATATAATAATCATAATTATAATAATAAAAATAATAATAATTTTGTTTGGTATTTAATTTAATCATTCGGGTCTGATATTTCTGGTGTTTTTTTGTAGGTTATATTTTATGATTTTTTATATATGTATTTGTAATCGAAACCTTAATATCCCAATTATAAAGTAGAGGCCGATCTTCGGATTGGACGGGCTGGGTGCATCACACCTTCCTAGCCCGTATTTTGATTCCCGAACTCATATCTGTACCTGGACCAGTGTTTCTTTTGGGTCCCAACTCCCATAGTGGTGGCGGCTTCGTATAATAATATTTCTTTGTGTATTTCCATTTTAGAGATTTAGAGATCTTAACGGATTTCCGTATCTATAGCATCCCTTACCAACCGTCAAAATCGTTGTTGCTACGGAGACGAAGAAAGAGTTCAGTCGCCATCTTCACTAAATGTTTTTTCACAAACAATATTGGAGTCAGGATTTTGTGTAGTCATCTTGAATTTTATTGGATATGATGGTCATAAGTTAGAAGTTTCTTGAGCCAATGAAAGAAAAATGGCTCATCATATATACAACTTGCAGAGGGGGAAAGAAAAAGAAAGGAAAAATAAAATTCTAGCAAATTGTGTACCTTGCCTGCACTTTATTTCCTGCCTTTGTTCCACAAAACATTCATTTTATTTGTATTGGAGATTCTCAAACATCTTAATCTCTCTCTTTCCACTTTGGCATTGTCTTCGACTGGAAATTGAGACGGAAGCTCTAAATCAGGGAACGGTACCAAATTCATTATCCTTTCACTCTAAACATCTATGTTGTTCATGAACATTAGATCGTGCAATTTGTTCTCCACTTGCGTGACTTCAACAACCTGAACTTTTTCCCGTAACCAAAAATAACAAAAACCAATGGCATAATAAGATAACCCCAAGAGTGAACTTCTAGAACTACAGCACGCATGTTTAGTGAGTTTGATGTATGTGCAAAACAATAAACTAAGTGGAATTACCAATTCAAACTACCATTAAAGTTAAACCTATGCATTTTACTACACCTAATCAAGCCCACTTATATATGTCCAAACTGCGAGATCTACACAAAACTTACCTGACCAAGTGTAAATCAATTCTTACAGTTGTAAGCATCCCTTAATGCAGATTTCAGTTTTTTAGAAATCACAGTCATAAGTTAAACTATCCTAGATCGATGTTAAATCCAAATTTTTAGCTAGAAATTTTTCAAGTACATCAGAAACCATAATAACTAACTTAAAATTGCAAAAGCACAAAACAATCTAGGGTTAAAAAGATAAATAATCCATGCACAAACTTGAAGGAAATCCACCACAAATATTAGAACGTAAAGGAACTGTTCAAAATTCAAGGCATAATCAAATTGTTCACAACTTAAGATTATAAATTATACAATGCAAGCTAGTTTTTTTTTTTTTTTTAATCTAAATATATTGTGGATTTTTGAGAAATAATCATTGCGGCTGCAGCTTCCCTTATCCATGATAATGGGATCCACAAAAACCCCAAGAACTTCAAAAACTACCCTCCTCTAATTCGAATCAAATAAAATTGTCCATGAACAAACTAAACATTTGAAAACAATCCACGGTTCAGCTAAAAATACCTTTCCCTTAAAAACAATGCTTAAGCATACCTTTGATTCTGTGAACTTCAATAGCTCGCATATCTCTTCGTTTCCCTTCCTATGCAATGGATATGAGATTCATCATATGTCGAAGTCCAGCCCTGATATGCCAATTGCAGATAAAACAATTATACTATAGAATGATTTAAAGTAGAAAACAGGGGAAAAAGTATATGCAGAAACATGAGATACAGCAGTGCCAAAAATTAACAATAAAAGGATATGTATTTGTTGAAGAGGAAAGCAACAGCAAATGAAACACAGTTGACGAAAGCATAGGTATCTGGTCAAGGATGAAAGCAATATATCCACAGCCAGCATAACCAATTCAACCATTACGACAACCAAGTTCAGCAACAGTCTAAAATCGATACACAGATTTAGCACGTCCATTTCAATGCTTCATAAAAACGAAAATTATCAAATATGGTTTAATACAGGAAAATGATACCTGACTTTCAACACGCATCACCATAAATTATGAACGCAACTATGCTTACTTTGTATGACATAAAGCAATGCCCACACAATTTTTCAAATGCTGCAAAAGATAACTATACAGAAAGGGATATACACCAAACTAACATTTATTGGAGGCCTCATTACATATAGATCCTAACACACCAAAACATAATTGAATTCATGAATCTACATGATATTGGCCTTGTAATGTTTTCAGTATTTGTTATATACAAAAACATGTAGGGGAGTAACAAACTGCAGCATACAAATACGTGGTGTAAATCTAAAGACCTTGGTATGCCAACTACGCTACTCTTGACATGTAGAATTTGGAAGATAAACTCCAGATGACTTTCTATAAAACCATTAAGGTACCTATACTATCTTGGGTTATCTTATAATCAGGCATAGCTTTTATTCTAGTAGTGATACGATGAAAGGAGTCTCCTCACTGGGAGCTTTTTTGACATACTCAGGGAACCAAAATGAAATTATTTTCTATTGGGTATTTTGTCATACATGTGAAGTTCAACCGTAGCATTGCAAAATTCTGCAATAACAGAAATTATCATTAGAAGGACAGAACCAAACAACAAAGAAAACATCAAGATAATTGATGCTGAACCAATTATAAATGATCAAAAATTACCAATTTGAAATTTTGAAGGAAGGTTTGATTTTTATAAACCCTGAATTTGTGAAGCCAAATCAGGTCAATTGAGTTTTGTAGCGCCCGAAAATAAGAACTGCATCCCTATTGGGGACGAAGATCAGCAAACTATATTTTTTTTGAAACCAACCCAGTTTACTAATAAATATAGGGATTTTCAATTTACAGGAAAACACTTAGCTTAAAATTAACAAAAAAACATTCAACAAAAGTATTAACGTTGTTACTTAACCTCTACTATCTGCTTCCATCTTCTTAATTTTTGGCAGTAGAAAGTGATTTTGATGGTTCTACGTGACTCACCAACAAACAATCGCTGCAAATTTGATCCAAACGAAAAACCAATTAGCTATAACTCATCGGAGCATAAACCCTATTCAACTTCCTTACGTCCATCAAAAGGAGAATAAAATGGTTCAACAAACAATAACGAAACGGGAAAATAAAAATTGGCGAAAGAAATAAGAACCCTAGTCTCAAATAACCCAAATGAAAGTCATTCCTGGGATTGATGAATTCTTTCATCGTCTGTGTATTTGGTTTATAGCTGAATATTAATTTTATTGATTGGCAAGAAGAAGAAACGGTCGGTGCCTCATTGCGTGTAATATCGAGGTGGTTCCATCCCATTGATTGCGAAGAATAAGAAACGGCTGTAACATTAAGGTGGTTTGCGCCCAAAATGTAAATCTCCGTCCAAAGAAAAAGATACATATTAGTGCCTCCATTTGGACCGTTCTTTATAATGTCTAAATGTAAAGTGAAGATACATATTAACGGCTCAATTTAAATCGTCTTTTATGTGTCCAGATTGTAAATGACTGTCCACAGAGAAAAACACGATTATCCCTCGTAATATAGATATGAATGTGGCTACATATGCATATTTCTAAAGTTTATATGAAATTAATTTTTGGAAGTGAAAAAGAGTGAAAGGGAAATAATAGACAGTATGTCGAAGTACCGTGCAATTAAGATGTTTGAGAAAACTGAAGATACACAAGACATTAATGTTGCTTGTAAAGGATGTAACGAAAGAGTTGGAGTTGATGCAAATACCTATACAAGGCGACTTTTTAGTCGGAAAAAAAGGTTCTGCACGAGAGAAATCAAATAACAATATCTTTTTTGTTAGAATATACATGTGGTCAAAATACTTGCCTCAGTATGGGTCTTCGATATAAAAGAGGCAAATTAAGCTATTTTTAAGTCTTCGAAATAAAAAAAGCTAAATTAAGCTCTTCTTTTTTTTTGGCTCTCCTCGAGTTAAAAATGTGATCAGCTAATCTCTATATTCACAGGTGACTGGTACCAGTCTCATATCACCAACAAGTTAGAGAAGCTCCTAGTCACGTTGCCCAACATGTCTCTATGTAAACTAAGCATGGAAAAACCAAAAGAGGTGTGTGATAGCAAGAACCGCATCAACCTCAGAGCATTGTGCTTAGGGAAGAATTCTCAAGCTGAAACCTGATATGAAGAAAAGAAAAAATAGCATGTCGGTGTTGATAAGGAAGGAATTTAGCCCACCCAAACATGGAATCCTGGTTCCGTCGCTGTTGATAAGGAAGGAATATATAATGTCGATCCTTTGTTTGTATTTTAATAGGTTTATCATATCCCCTTGTTAACATTATCCTTCACATTATATGAATAATCCCATTTTTTTCCTTTTTTGTTGTTTGTTTTCTTCTTTAATACATACTTTGGCTTAGTTGTGGTGATTTCGTATTTTTATATATGTTGGGGAAGTTGTTATACGACTGTGGCTATGACTCTTTAGCATCTCAGACAGCAGATGGAGTTGTCTTGAAATTTAAGAACACGAAGAGGGTTAGTGTTATCAGTCATCTTTATCCCCTCGATGGTTAGGTGGCCATTGGGATCTAGCCCAAACGAGGCCCAACTCAAATGTTCAGCCTGTGTTTTACTTAACATTTTAGTGTGACTATAGAGTGCGAAATCTCGTTTTGGTTTATGTGTGAGAAACATGAATCGAGTTACTATTGGACTGTAAATCAATTGCATGAGTTTGTATTGCTGTGCAGTAAAAATCATAGGAAACCTGTTTCGATTTATGTACCATTTTATAAATATGATCAAAAGTAAAATAAAATGGAACTTCCAGAAGAAGACCCAAGTAGGAGGTACATTTATTGCATGTAAATAAAAAGTCATTAGTAATTTTATTTCTTCATGGTCACTGTATAGATTCGGATGTATCTTTCTAAAAGTTCTATAGAATGAGTTTTTGGAAGAACAAACAGATAGAAAGACTTATGGAGAGTACATGAGGAATCAAGATGGTGGAGGAAACTAACAAAAACTAAAAAGAAAATATTCATTAGATCATCGAGTTGTTGAGCAAGGAATTGCAAAGGAGCTGGTGGAAAATTGTAACCAATTCACAGCATCATAGCCATTGCAAAATCATTCTCTGGTTAGAGCAGTTTTTATGGAATGAACAAACCACGAAGTTTGTTGATTTTGATCCCACTATGGACTCAACAAACATGAAAAATGGATGTTCAAACCAACAAATATGTTGGTTTGTTCATTGAGTTAGAAGATGTAGAGCGCGTTTGATGAAAGAGCGGGCGATTGTGCCACAATCGCTGGAGTTGGAGGGAAGATCGCTGGAGTTGGAAGGAAGATCGCTGGAGTTTGAAGCAAAACCCCCCTTGCTTTTCTCTGTCCCAAACCCGGTTATTATATTTAGAGTTTATTTTTTATTAATTTTTAATAATCCGTGGGACCCAACTCTTATTAGTTTATATAAATAAAATCATTAGTGGGATCCAACTCTTATTAGTTTATATTAATAAAATCACCAGTGGGACCCTAAAATATCATATTTGTTTATTTTTCCTTGTTTCCTATAGTGGAAAATGCAGTTTTTTCATCCACGTGGCTCAACAAGATAATAAGCTTGTTGATTGCCATAGGAATTCCCCTTAGTGATACGAATTTAGGAATACTCATCGACTTCAACAACGTTTGATAAATTAATCTTTTAGAGAGTGATTATATAGCACAACCATCTACTATTTCAAAAATGTTTAATGTCGGATATTTATTTTTCATATTTGTAAAATACTGATTTAATATTAAAAAAAAATCAATTCTCTGTTGCAACAATAAAACAAAATAAAAAATCACTCATCTCTACAACATAAATTCGTTTTGGGTGAAACATGACTTTATTCATTCGTCCAAGAGAAAAATCAACTCTATGGTCATATTAATCCACTTATGATGATCATACCACTATTAATTTTTCAAAGAGAAATTGGGTCAATTGCCCAAATATTTTAAAAACATGATTCTAATGGACGAGTAAAAATTAGTATGGGTGAAATGGACACCAAAAAAATAGTAAGAATGAATCTGGATTTATCCTGGCTTAAACTTAAAAAATAGCGAGGATGAAACTTGATGCATCCTGATGTAAATTAAAAATAAGAAAAAGTATTTGAAAATGGGTAGGATGAAACTATTTTTACATTCTCGTCCATTTAAACAGTATCAAATTTTACATGTCTTTTTCACCCAGAAATTATCCTTATTAGGCTAATTGATCAATTTTGTGCAAAAAGAAATTCATCAATGGTTTCTTTTTATGGTGAAACATTTGGGTCTTTGTCATGGAAGTTGCATTTAAATAAAGCAGGTATCTTGTGATTCTACTCCACGATGCAACAGTACAAAGTCGTGTAATCTTTCTGCAATACAATATAAATTTTCCCCAACATATCCCAAAACTAGTAGAAGTGGAGCTCGATCGAGGCGTTACCATTACTATTAGTGAAGTAAGTAGAGAAAAATTGTTTACTTTCTCACTTTCTGATTTCAGCTTACCGAATTTGGGGCTGGACTTGGTTGTGAAGGCTTGGCCTTGGACTTGAGCCTGGGTAAAAGAGGTTTTCGGCATACTCTACTGTAAAATGTTCCTATCACGCCCCTGTGATTGACGGAAAAATGGTTGCCTTAAGTTGGATAATTGTTGATCTTGTGGAATTGGCTACGGGGTATATGCATGATTTAGGAGATGCTAAAGCTTTGTGGAATTTTCCTATTGGACGTGTATATGCCATGCCACAGCAAAGTAGTCATCACTGCAGTCACTGGTCTTCAACATGAGCGAGTCTAAAGCTGTGGCCAAGTCTATAGTTGTTGTAACAAGTATTTGTAACCATCCTACTTTATCGTCTGTACAGTTTAGCTTAGGTTTTGATTATTTCCTCAACTTGCTGTAACTTGTATTGATATAAATACTTAATGAATCACACAAGAGTCGACACAGTTGTGAAGACTTCTATTTATATCCAAACTCTAGTTCTAAGATGGTATCCTTGTAGATCCTAGGAACCCTAAACTCTAGTTTATTTTCTCTTCGGCTTCATCTCTGTTTCTTTTATCTAAATTCATTATCACCATGCCTGAATCAGATCAATCTTCGCCTCCTTCCCCAACTCATAACTCAAATCATACCAGCAACTCTCACATCCTTGATCCCTATGTCATTCACCCCTCTGACAACCCTGCCACTGTTCTCTTATCTCCATTACTTCAGGGAGATAACTATGGTGCGTGGGTTAGAGGGATTACCAAAGCTTTGAATGCCAAGGGAAAATTGGAATTTGTCGATGGTTCTTTACACCACCTGAGGACGATCTCACTCATCGTTGCTGGAAGCGTTGTGATGACTTAGTAGGGAGCTGGCTTCTCAACTCTGTCCACCCAGATATTCGTGCTAGCTGTTTATATGCGTCTTTCTCATATGCTATCTGGAAGGATTTACAGGTAAGGTTTTGCATATCAAATGCTCCAATTCTGTTTCGTTTGAAATCTGCAATGCATCCATCAGGCAAGAGTCTATGCCTGTTTCTCTTTACTATACAAAGATCAAAACTCTTTGGGACCAGTACGATTCACTGGTTGCCTCTACTGAGGCCTGTATTTGTGGTGCTGGAAAACATATGATGAACGTTGTGAAGACTTCTAAGATTTCCCACGAACAATCATTTAACAACGAAAAGTGAAGTAAAAGATCTAGCTCCTGACGTCCTAGTTCTAATATTTACTCCTTTGTGAAATGTTGATATAAAATAAACAAAGAATCACAGTCAATTCCAATATTGGTTGCTACACGGCTAGACCAGGACGCATTTTTAGTTTCTAGTTTTCAAAAATTTGTTGCGCCAACATAGAGAATATAGAGAAAATGAAAAATAATTCATCTCTAGAACATAAGTTCCACTGAAACATAACTTCATTCATTGGTACAACAGAAAATTAATGGGTACATAATCATAATAATCCACTTATAATGATCACGCCGCAATTATATTTCGAACTTCCGTAAATTATTTGAAAAATGTAGCGAAACAATTGAAAACAGAATACGGAAAATAAGATAAATAAACTACAACCAAGGGCGAAGAGATGGCTCTAAAATAGACATTTATGCAACAGTGGAGTGTCCAAATCAAACTATCCTGTAAATTATCAGTTTTGACTATGCGGTTGCTTGTGTCGTTTTTAATGACTAGAAAAATTAAGTAATGCAACATTGTTGAACAGCATATCAGTAACTAGAGGATCTTGCGAGGTCAATGATGTTGGGTTGAATAACAATTCCCCGTTATTTACTTTGTAATTTCGTAATCGACAACTTATTAATAGTTTCTTTGAATGTTTGGCACCAATTAATATATCTAAATTTACATGGAAAGAGGAAACGTATTTCTTGACTTAAATTTCTTAATTCACTCGTGGAATTAATATTGGTGACACTGTTTGATTGAGATGAAAGATAAAGTGACCAATGTTTCAATTAAATCTAGATATTATGGGCAACAGTATATGGTAGTCGTTGTTGTGAATTATCACTTCCAAAAAGATTGAGTAATGGGAAACTCCTATTATTAATTAGGTTTTCGACTTCAATTTCTTACTCAACTACCAATTCTTCTAATGAATAGATTCTTCTCAGTTTCCATGAACATCTTAATTCCAAGTGTACTTTCAGTTGTTCTTTCTTTTGTTTTTCAATTTGCAAAATTTTACAAAGTTACTTAGAGATATATATAGCGCTAATGAACAAACAAAAAATCATACAAAATTGATCATTAATGACTACTTTTTTACCTGCTTTAAATTGTACCTTTCATTTACTTAATTTTCACGGAAGTTGCATCATTTTTTTTTGGTCGATCATAAAAGGTGAAGTAGGTTTCTTGTTTACTATAGTAAGTTAGTAACCAACTATACAATGAAAAAATACAAAGTTATCCAATTCATTTGGAATCCAATCCTGTCTCTACCCCAATTTCTGATACATAATCCATAGCAATATTTTACGCTTCATGATACATGATACGATATCTAGGTAGCTAAGCAAAGAAAGAAAGAAATCCCTCGTCCCAATGCAAACAAATTTTGAACTCGGATCACTAGTACCATTACCAAACGGCTTTACCACTATACTATAATGATATCTGCAATTTTTTAAAGTCTGATAGATAGATAAAACACTATTTTATACCTCTGTCCTTGGAGTACTTCCATTTGTTGTCTGAGATGTTAAGCCACAATGCTATAACCATTTCGCCTAAAATGGTCTACAGTACACTTTATATTCATTTTATTTCTTCCGCATCTACTTCCATCACAATTTTAGGGCTCGTTGTAAAGATTTGTTTTCTAGAGGTGTTGCCAATAGCGCTTGTCGCATATATGTTGTTGTTATGTGTCTTTTATAGGGATTCAAGTTATTTTTATTAGTCTTATTTCTCTATTTACAATATTAGTTATAAACGTTTTTTTATTGGATCGTCTGCATCTTATCCGTCCATCCGCGCATCCAAATGGATGCAAATACGTTAGATGCTGGATTGGATGCAGATGTCAAACTTGAAATCCCTCGTAAAATAATATATAACCCATACATTTTAGAAATTGTCAATAATACTCACGGTCGTGCAGTAATCAAATAGTTATATGATACCAGATTACATCTATAATATAAAGCAGAAGGGATTTTTGAGCCAGTCGGATAACATTTTCAAACGTTGCATCCGACTATCCCAATCACGTCCAAGTCAAAGACATCCAATGGATGTATGAGTTGTAACCTCTTTTCATTATGACTTTGCATTGATTGGGTTCCATCATAATTAG
Source organism: Papaver atlanticum (assembly GCA_023531105.1). Lineage (NCBI taxonomy): Eukaryota > Viridiplantae > Streptophyta > Magnoliopsida > Ranunculales > Papaveraceae > Papaver > Papaver atlanticum. The sequence continues at coordinate 2,370,209 of JAJJMB010008983.1, forward strand.
ATCATAAATAAAACTGAATATGCAAAGAAGATAATTTCATTAGCTTAAATTATCTCATTATTTAATTTTTTCCATTGTATTCTCCATCTACAGATATATAAATATTTAAATAAATACATAATATTGGCCAACCTGGGGTGTATTTCCTCAACATATCAAAGTAGGACATTTATGTACTTTGGCATCACCTCATAACTCAAATGACCGAAAATTTACTCCCTCCGTCCTTCACATATAGGCAAAGAAGATGAAATCTCTTAGATTAAGAAATTTCATGTTTTTTAATAAATTATCTTGCCTTTTCCTGCTTTTACCCTTTGCTAAGATTTGCTTGAGATTTATCTCCGATAAGTAAGATTAAAAGTAGTCACAAACATCTTCGTCTCATCGTTTGTGATTCCACAATATATTGTTTCGCTACCATACAATTAAGCTTATTGTGAGGTGATTGATAATACTAGGCTGTTCTTCAGGAATATAAGTCCGGTTTATCAATTGATTCTTGTGCACCTTGATTTATCAAAAGACGGAACAAAACTCGTAGGTATTTCTGTGGGAGACAGTTTATCTATTCCAATAGACTTTTCTGTGTGAGACAGATTTGTTTATCAAGTCTTCGAATTTGGGTCGTAGCAACTCTTGGTTGTGGGTGAGATCAGCTAAGGGAATCAAGTGCGTAGAATCCTGCTGGGGTTCAGAGACGTAATGAGATCAACTGTACCTTGATCAGTGTGAGATTGATTAGGGCTCAACTACATTCCAGTCTGAAGTTCATTGGTAGTAGGCTACTGTCTGTAGCGGCTTAATAGAGTGTGGTGTTCAAAGCTGGACTAGGTCCCGGGTTTTTCTTCATTTACGGTTTTCCTCGTTAACAAAATTCTGGTGTCTGTGTTATTTCTTTTCCGCATTATATTTTGTTATATAATAGAAATATCACAGGTTGTGCGTTGAGATCAATCAATTAGATAATCCAACATTTGGTTGGTGATATAAATTGATTGACACTTGAACATTGGTCTTTGGTACCGCTCAAGTTATTTATCTTATTCAATCGGGCTCGCAAATTCCTATTTGCTGATTACAGATTGAATTGAGAAATTGAGATATAAACTCTTTGATATACTCTAGATTAAGTCCGACTGTCTAGTTGATTCTCTTGAAAGTATATTGGAGTTTGTCTATTCAGATTGCCGAACGAAATATTGGGCATGGTTGTTAGACCCCCGCTTTTTCAACAACTCCGCCTATTTAGTGGGATTAAGACGATATACCTCCTTTATAATAGGGACGGAGAGAGTATTAGATATTCAACATACACAAGTCCCAAATTAATAACAATGTTGATATTTATTTGAGTATTCCACTTATTTTTATCTTTTAAACGTGGGTTTTGTTTTTTTTTAAACAAAAAAACTCTATATATCTGGGGAAAATCCTTTAAGTTTAAAATAAAAAATATTTAAAATTTATAAAGTAAGTTAATTTTTTTAAAATCTTGTAGAAAATCTTAGTTTAACAAAATATACTTATCTAAGTTTTGATCATGTAGGAGCTGTTTTATAAGAGAAAAATGGTCGTGGTATGACTACTCCTACACAATATATTTTGTTTTCAGTAAGTACATGCGGAATATCGAAATATGACATGAATATATACTCAAAACATGCCATACATAGCGTAAAGGAAAATAATTGCTCATTACATGACCAGTTACATCTAGCTGTATATGTGATGATTTTAAGCATGCTAATTAATTATGTTGCTGTTGTTTTTAGGTTGTGTTATTACCTCTACAAACCTATATATTCGCAGTACATTTAACTTTCATTACTGTAGATGGTGAAATTTGGATAAGGGCAAAATTGTCATTTCAAGACCATAAACAAAACTCAACTCTCACGGGAGAGATAAGCCCTTGGTCCTCAAGGAACCAATAACCACGATTTCTAGGGGTTTTGAGTCTTGGAAGGTCGAATAACATTTTCAGAGAAAATTTTTACATCCGACCATCCCAGTCTCATCTCAGCCATAGACATCCGACAAATGTCAGATTTGTATCCTCCTTCCATTATGGATATATGCATTGTTCACCTTCATAATTAGTTCCTCACCAGTTAGTTAAAAAAATTAAGGGAACATTATTTAAATACCCCTCAAAATTCACACCTTAAAATATACCCTTATTCAATTTTTAAAAATACCCCTATCTTCTGAAAAGTGGGAGCAACTAGCACAGGTTGCTTCCAGAAGTTGACGCAACTTTATACAAGTTGCTTCCAAAAAGTGGAAGCAACTTTCTCAAGTTGACTCCAAAAAAATTATTTTTTACCCCTCGGGGGTATTTATGCAAAGTCAACAAAAATGAAAAGTATTTATAACATTCCCACAAAAATTAATGTGGCAATAAACAATTAAGTAAAAAATTAAATGTTACAACCATTTAAAACTCATATTTTTACACCCATATTTTATTATTCAAAAAGGAAAAAAGAAAATCTTTGACTCATATATCTTTTTAAAATCGAAAACAACCAACTTTGGTCAAGCTGTGTAATCTTTGAGAAATATTGCAATAAAATCGTAAAATTAGATTAATTTTTTTCAGGCCGTGTTGTTACGGCTTGGATTATTTCTAGTTTCTCGACAAACCCCAAAACTAGAATAAACTGGCTTTGGGCATAACCAATAGTGAAGTAAAATAAACTTTAAAAAACACGATCAAAAGGAAAAGGAAAACAACACATTTAGTTGTTGTTTAGGAGGAGGAGGAGGAGAGGAGGAGGAGGAGTTCAAAATCTTAATGAAAAGGCTTAGGTTTTAATTTACCTGGCATCTTCAAGAGCGACCCTGAAATAAGGTCACCCTGAATTAGGGGAGACTAATAAAACAAAATAAGGTCACCCATCCTAAAATCAACAGTTTTTCATAACGGCGATTCTACTCTCAATAACCGGTAGTTAAATTTATTTACAATCGGAATTTGTTATATAGAGGATTTTTTTTTTCTTTTAGTTTGAATGCCATGAACAACCCAGAATCAGTAGATAATGGAGTACCATATCTACCGATTGTAAACTACTGAGCCAAATTATATCTATAATCAGTAGAAAATGACATTTAATTGGCTTCCGGTTACAATATTGTAGCCCCAAAATTGGATTGTGCCAAAATCCTTAAATTTTCGAACTCTTAACACAAACATTATCGGTAGTAAATGAAGTTTATTTAACTTCTGATTACAATCGGTAGTAAATGAACTAACATAATCGGAAGTAAATGAAGTTCATTTAACTTCCCGATTACAAAGTAGCCCCAAAATTGATTTTGCTAAAATCCTTAAATTTTCAAATTCTCTACACAAACATAATTGGTAGTTTCATGATGTTCATAATCTACCGATTGTGATAGTAGCCCAAAATTCAAAATTTTCAAAAAACCAATGGAATTTTGAATTTCTCTATTTTCACAATCGATAGTTTCGTGACGTTTGTTATCTACCAATTGTGATAGTAGTCCCAAATTAAAAAAAATTAAAAACCCAATGGAATTTTAAATTTCTCTATTTTGACAATCAGTAGTTTCGTGATGTTTATTATCTACCGATTCTATAATCGGTAGTTTCTTGACTATCTAATTATCTACCGATTGTGGTAGGAATTTTAAATTTCTAATGAAATTATAAATGTCTCAACTTTCACAATCGGTAGTATAGTGATGTTCATTTTCTACCGATTGTGATAGTAGCCCCATGTTTAATTTTGCAAAATAAATGAAAATTCGAGTTTCTCTACTTTCACAATCAGTAGTTTTGTTATGTTTATTATCTACCGATTGTGATAGTAGCACAAAGCAATGAAGAGAGGAACAAAATAATAATCGGTTGCTAAAATCAATATTTAACTACCGATTTTAGAAGGGCATTTAGGTATTTTTCTAACCACTAGGACATCCCATAAACCAACCCAATGGATGGGAATAAAAAAGTCGCCCCTAATTCTTTCGGAGTCGCTCCTAAAAATGTCAGGTTAATTTATAATTTTTTTCCTTCTTTTCTCCTCAATTTTATAGCAGAAAAAAGAAAAAAATGAAAATAAAATCTTTTTTCCCTTAGCTTGCAGCTCATTTCACTCCTCAGAGAGTCACGTTCCATGTTTCCCATTGCTTTCAAATTTCAATCCTCTCGGTCTCTTCATAAACCAAACGAACCCCAAGAAACAAAAAAAAGAGAGTATACAAAAATTGTACATAAAAGTCGGGAAATTAAATCATTTTTAAAATTTGATTCCACAAATAAAAAACAGTATAATGCAGATGGCTCAAACCCCACTTAAATTGGATAAAAATTAACACGGACGGAGCAGCAAGGGGATATCCTGGAATAGCGGGAGCAGGTATTATATGCAGAAACGAGGAGGCCTGCACAATCTTAGCAATATCACAACCACTGGGTATCACCACTGCACTTGTGGCGGAAACTTGGGTCATGCTTATCGCTTCCAGAACAGCAACGGAACGTGGATGGCCAAAAGTTCAATTTGAAACAAACTCGGAGAACTTAACGAGATTTCTAACCTCGGACGCCGACGCTCCATGGTATATTTCTAATCAGATTGCAGAAATCAAGTATAGGTTTACCCAAATTCAGCAACATACTATTAGGCACGTCTATAGAGAAGGAAATCAAGCAGTGGACGGTCTGGAAAATCGAGCGGCTGATGATTGCTCTAACGGGAAGCTCGCAACAACAGTGTGGGACAATGTAATTCCCCCACCTATAAGTTCTATTATAATAGCAGACTCTATGGGCATAACATTCCCCGTGTAATCTCAGTCTAACTTAATAAAAATGCATGCTTAAAAAAAAGAAAGAAAAAAAAAAAAAACAGTGGTTTGAATCGCTTGATCATCATAAGTGGATTAATTATTGACCAAAAGTTCTTGGTTGATTCTCTCTTGGAAAAGATCTAAATACTAATGCATCTCTCTATAGTTGGCTGCCGTTTTATTTGTCCCATTTTTACTTATTTTATTACGCTTTTCAGATAATTAACAGCGTTTTGAAAATTCACAAAACTTATCAATTAACCAATAACGACAATTCCTGGGTGAAAAAGACATGTAAAATTTGATACTGTTTAAATGGACGAGAATGTAAAAATAGCTAGGATGTAAACAGTTTCATCCTACCCATTTTCAAATATTTTTTCTTATATTTAATTTATATCAGGATGCATCCAGTTTCACCCTCGCTATTTTTTAAGTTTAAGCCAGGATGAATCCAGATTCATTTTTACTATTTTTTTGGTGTCCATTTCACCCATAATAATTTTTACTCATCCATTAGAACCATGTTTTATAAATATTTGGACAATTAACCCAATTTCTCATTTTTTTGTATCATATATGTGGATACATATTTATTTTTCTAAAATTAATGCAAAATTAGTTTCTGATAAAAAAAGCAGAAGGAACATAAGAGATATTATTAAAATACGTGTTCAATTAAAATGTTTGAGGAAACTGAAAATGCATTAGATGGATAGAGTAAACTGAAAATGCATTAGACAGATAATAAAGAAAGAGTTGGAGTTGATGCAATAAAGGCAACATATTCCATGACGGAAATCTAGTAAACAATGTCTTTTGTGCCTGATACGCCAAATGATATTAAAACCACAATGATGGAAAAAATTTGAGACGTACAACTGGAGAGAAGTGGATAGATGAACAGTGACCAACTATTGTCAAGAAACCACGGTGACTCAGTGATAGGTCATCGATATCACGGAATTTTTAGGGTGCATGTATGTACATAGACAACTTTCTTTTTTTGATCCGTCAAAAAGAAATTTCATTTAAAAAATTCATTTAAGGGTATCTTGATCCAATGATTACAACCAATAAAAAAGGGGAAGCGATAGGGGATTCGGCTACCCAAGAAAACAAACACAAAAATTACTGAGGCCGGTGTAATGAATTCCATAAAGAGATCACCATATTTGTCGTAAGCCCTAACATTCTTGTATTCGCTTCGGCCCAAAAGAATGCTTGTAATTTGGTATCTCTAAGGCCTATTCCCATGCATATGCCAAACACTGATTTTTGGCATATATGCACCCACTATGGGTATGCCAAACTGCCAAACTCATATGCCTATATGTCAGGAATAACATATAGGCATACACGACAGAGTTTCCAGTGAGCGATAGAGTGTCCATCGCTCGATGGTCAAGTCAGCGCTCGCTGGTCATCGCAACGCTAGCGTTAGTCAAGCCGTCGCTCGCTGGTCTGATCAACGCTTATCAGATCTTCATCCAACGACTACCATTTCCCCCCTCTATAAATACATAACTTCTACCCATTCCAACCCAACTTCAAATTCAAATTCATTTCAACATGCCTAGTGCTCGCAAAACCGAAGTGGATTTTACTCCAGAGGAAGATGTTTCTCTAATTCGATGTTGGGTTTCAGTTGCAAGCGATAGAGATTTCAATTTAGATACTTTCAACTTATGGGACACTGTGTAATACCCCGATATTCGGTAGTGGTTGGCCGAATGGAATATAAGTAATGGTTTGTCCTTTCCTATCACCGAGGCCTTTTCAGCACAATTGGCTCTAAAGTTGGCAGAAAACTCTGCAGTTAAGCGTGCTCGGGCGGGAGTAATCCAGGGATGGGTGACCATCTGGGAAGTTGATGCTGGATTACCGCAGATATGCCCGTTGAAAACCCTACACTGCCGGATGACCGCAGTGGCTAAGTGGGGACAGTATCGGTGGAAGGACGGGTCATTACAAATGGTATCAGAGCCGACGAAGGGTCACCTGCCGAGGGTGGGAAGGTACGCTGGACGGGGTTGGTCCAGGTGCTTCTCATGAGGGGCAGGGAACGTCGGAGATCTGGGATTGAGAATATATTCAGGAGCCGAGGACGGCTCCAAGTTAAGGTGGTGGTATTGTAATACCCCGATATTCGGCAGTGGTTGGCCGAATGGAATATAAGTAATGGTTTGTCCTTTCCTATCACCGAGGCCTTTTCAGCACAATTGGCTCCAAAGTTGGCAGAAAACTCCGCAGTTAAGCGTGCTCGAGCGGGATTAATCCAGGGATGGGTGACCATCCGGGAAGTTGATGCTGGATTACCACAGATATCCCCGTTGAAAACCCTACACTGCTGGATGACCGCAGTGGCTAAGTGGGGACAGTATCGGTGGAAGGACGGGTCATTACAATTAGGTTACCGACCCCAACTCGTCATAAGCCCATGGGTAGAACTCAACTCGAAAACCGGTTGACTAGATGAGGGATCCCATTGACTTATAAACTACCCAATTAAACCACCACGCTTCTAGACCCAACGTCCTCGTTGGCCCACTCTATCGACACTGACCCGGCGGTAGCCCTTTCCTTATGGCGGCTCCACTTTGACTATCAGTATTCAATACGGTGACAACTACGCCCATACATAGGTGTCCCTACACTTTAAAATACATCCTATAGGTCACCCCTTCCGTGGAGCGGGCATGGGTCGTGGTGGTTGGCTCTGATACCAAATGTTAGAAATACGAGCATCCAACTCAAAACCAATTGGCCATGAGTGGAGAGGCCCAAAGGATTATAAACCGCAGGATCTTCGATTACCCAGACAATATGGGACTAATAATCTCAACACGCCCCCTCACGTGTATCCTCGTTGGGCCTAACACGTGGACAATTAAATTGGGTGACGCGGAGTAAAGGTGCGGTCAAATGACTCGACACAAATAGCCTGCTCTGATACCATGTTAGAATATGGGCATCCAAGAAGTTTCTGCTGGATTACCGCAGCGATGCCCGTTGAAAATCCCACACTGCCGGATATCAGCAGTGGATAAGTGGGGAAATTATCGGTGGAGGGATGGGTCATTACACACTGTGTTTCAAAGGTTCACGACGTTAAGTCATGTAAATCCAAGAAGAACAAATGACTGTCTTCAAAATCGTTATTGTTTCATCAATAACAATGTTAGAAAGTATAAGCAAATTATGTGGGTGATAAAAGAGGATAATCCTAGGTTGGCAAATGAAGAACTAAAAATTAGAGCTCGTACCAAATTCGCCGAAGACAACGGAAGATGGTTTAGTCACGACGAATGTTATGAACTCTACAATGTTCATGTGCAAGGATTAAAATTATAAGTTTGTATTTGCAATCTTAATTTTTAATGAAATGTAAAACTAGTTTGTAATTGAATATAATTTAAAAAAAAAGTTTCCATTAATTAAAAAAAAATTACATTTCAACTAAATTGCTTACATATCAACTAAAAGATTACATTTAAACTACTCATTACCTTGTCCATTTCCTCCCTGACCAAAGATCCAATTGCCCGCGTTTTCTGGATCAAGAGTGTTGTTCAACATATCAATTAACGAGCCGGTTTGAGACTCACTTGGTGCTTGAGTCTTATCAGAATCACCATAACCTTGATAAGCAATGGGTTCAGGGCACATGGGAACACGATACAAATCTTGAAAGACGTGTTGTTAATATTCTTGAGGAGTTTGCTGCAATGGCTGCTGGAATGGTTGAAATGCTGATGAGCTTTAATCAATTCGGGGGGTGGAGGCAATTGGGGTATACATAGTCGATTGCCTAATTACTTCTATGTTCACACCACCACCTGGAGTCATTATGTCAGTTGGCATATGAGTATAAAGGAAGTCTTTGTTTCCATTTATCTTCTGATAACCAATTTAGTTTGTTAAATGGAAGTAAGTTTCCAGCACATGGAATTCCCGTTAACATGTACAAATCTATCGGTGTAAGGCCTATTAACAACAATTATTCATAATTAGAATTTATTGATTTTTATAAAACAAAACACATAATCTAAAAATTAAATTACTGGAAAAAACTGACTTACTGTATTCAAAGTCCTTGAAAAAGAACGTGTTTGTAGTCTTCTACCATCGTTCTAATATAACTTGAACTCCTTGAGTCCTGTGGTTTCTAGGTTGTATATGATATAGATGTCGCCAAGGATATCTTCTAACTCTCTCTTGAACAACAGGGGGAAGTAATTAAAAAATCGTATGTAACTCAGTCTATCCACCTCTTAGAGTTACCGAATTAACTCGCTCCTCATGGTCAGATAAGTGATTAGAGAACATACCTTTACCGGCTACTGGTCTGACATTATTAAACTCATAATTTGTATCCACAACAAAACTTATTCCACTGGTTGGGGTACTGGTACATCCTTTGGTTCTTCTATTTCTTTTTCTTCTCTCCATATTTGTTTAAAACGAAAGATAATTGTTTAGAACAGAAGAAGATTTGAGAAGAGTAGAGAAAGAAGATAACAAGGTGCAGTATTTATAGGCGTTAGAAAGTCCAACGTTTGCGATATTGATTATAACGCCAGCGCTGGAGTCAATAACGCTCGCTAGAAACTCGGTCGCTCCGTTGTTTTCCTATAATAGCACAATTGGTTTGCCATGCCACCTGGTATGCCAAACAGGGTTTTTTTTTGGCATATGCATATGAATAGGCCTAATGAGGCTTGCCAAAGTTTTCTTTTTGTTATCGAAGGTTCTTACATTTCGCTCTTTCCATATACACCACCATATAGCTACCGGTATGTTATTCCATATTCGACTAAGTCTTTCATCTCCCCAATTAAACTTCCAAGTCGTCATAGATGTAATGACATTAGGGTCGTATGACCATCCAAAGTGGCACTCTTCAACAAAGTAATCCCAAATTCTCCGGATTCTCCAACAACCATAAAACAAGTTTGAACTTGATTCATCATCTTCCTCACAAAAACGACATACACTAGAGACATCCATACCTCTTCTTAAAAGTTTATCCGCCGTTATTACCCGATCATGAGATAGAATCCAAAGAAAGAAATTGATTTTGTGAGGGTACTCATTACTCCAAAAAACATTCATTGAGATAATTCGGCTCACCTTGATCGTCGTTGTCTCTAATTCCATCCTTAACCGTATATTGACCATGATCACTACCAACCCAAATTTGGGTATCCATAACCCCTTCTTGAATAGAGATGGAAGAAAGAAGATTTGATATAGATAACACTTCACTTGTAACGGTTTGAGGGTATCTTTTCCTAGACATAAACGCCCACCTTACACCACCTTCCCTAACTTCATACATACTATCCACCACGAACTCCTTGGTCCTTGAAGCTTAATAAACCAAAGGAAACATATCACATAATCTTCTTTCAAAAAGCCAAGAATCTTCCAAAAATCTAGTTTCCTTACCCGCTCCAATCTTGAATCTAATACTTTTATTGAAATCTTCAAGCTCTTTATAAACCACAAGCTACCACCTTTCTATCCTTTGGATTGGAGAGTTTCCCAACCGGTAAATGTTTCGCCAAATTTTTCAACTATGATCTTCCTCCATAAAGCATCTTTCTCTACGCCAAAGCGCCACCACCATTTTTTTAGCAAAGCCGAGTTCACTTGCTTAGCTCTTCTTATACCAAGACCACCTTTTTCTTTTGATTTTGAAGACAATTCCCAACCAATATTGTGAATTCTTTTCTTATTTTCATCATCCCATAAATAATTTCTCACAACTTTATCAATTTTCTTAGTTATGGAGCAAGGAGAAAGAAAAATAGAGAGATAATAAATGGGTAGACTAGCTAAAATTCTTTTGATGAGAGTTAACTTACCTCCTCTTGCTATTGTTTTTCCATTCCAAGAAGTAACTCTTTTCCCACAAATTTCAAGTGTTTTTTCCCATTTTTGAATGCCCCCTACCTTGTCTCCCAAAGGTAATCCAAGATATATGCTAGGAAAACTCGCATATGTGCATCTAGCATGTTAGCATAATTTTCAACATCCTCCTCGACCGCAACTCCAATAAGCTACTTTTAGAGAAATTTATCTTCAAACCCGAAGTTAACTCGAAACAAAGAAGAAGGTAACAAAGGTTATCAACTTGTTCTCTCCTAGCATCAAGAAAAATGATAGTGTCATCGTCAAATTGCAAGTGATTTATTTTTGTTCCCCCCTCCTTGACGGAAAAACCCGAGATTTGATCAAGTTATTGTGCTTTACTCAACATACAACTTAAGACTTCACCAACAATAGTAAAAAGAAAAGGAGAAAGAGAGTCTCCTTGACGAAGTCCCTTTTCACTACCGAAATAACCAAAAGACGATCCATTAACAAGAACCGAGAACTTTGAGAATGTTAAACAATTTCTAATCCAAGCCCTCCAAACACCACCAAACCCCATTTTGAACAAAACTTCATTTAAAAAATTCCAATTCACATTATCAAACGCCTTTTCGAAATCTAGCTTGCAAACCAACCCCGGTAATTTTTAACGAAGCCTAGAATCCACACATTCATTTTCTATCAAAACTCCATCAAGAATTTGTCTTCCATTAATAAAACTAGATTGAGTTGTTGAGATTAGAGTAGGAAGGTATACCTTTAAACGCTCCGCCAAAACATTTGAAATGATTTTGTACACACTCCCAATAAGACTAATAGGCCGAAAATCTTTTACTTCTTCTACACCCGCCTTCTTAGGTATAAGCTCAATAAAATTATTTTTCAATGACGAATGAAGAATATTTTGGTCATGAAATTCTTCTAAAACCTTCATCAAATCTTCTTTTAGAAAATCCCAACAAACAAGAAAGAACTTCATAGGAAATCCATCCGGACCCGGAGCACGATCAATTCCCAAATCTTTAATTGTATTCTTAATTTCTTATTCACAAAAAGATCTCTCCAACCATATGCTTGCATTCTCATCAATACTCTTTAGACACATATTTTTGATTCTTGGACGCTTGTTTGAAATTTCTTTAAATGCTAACTCAAAATGATTTGCGATACCCAACTTGATTTCTTCTTTGTTTCCGGTCCATCGACCAGTGATACAAAGGTTATTGATGTTGTTAAAAGCTCTATGACCCCTCACTACTCGATGAAAATGTTTGGTATTTCTATCTCCATCTCAAAAGTATCTAATTCTTGACTTTTGCCGCATCATTATGCTTTGACGACGATGAGCCACATCAAACTCCACTTTAGCCGTCACAAGCATGTCTTCTTCACCTTCGGTAAGACCCCTTTCATCATCTAGTTCATCTAACTCTCTCATCTTGTTAAGTGCCAAGTCAATTGCCCTATCAATGTTCCCAAAAACGTCTCGATTCCACACCTTCAATTTCTCCTTCAAAGCATGTAACTTCTTTGAAAAATATTCGCCCGCCGTTCCTACAAAAGAAAAAGATTCCCACCATTCTTTCATTAAAGAATTTATGTTAGTTCCTTCTAGCCAAGCTAATTGAAATCAAAAAGGGAAAGCACCCCAATCCGAGTCCTTTGAGCATAACTCAATGGGAAAATGATCCAAAAAAGGTTTTGCAAGTCGCTTGAAGTTGATATTTGGAAAATGATCTTCCCAATCCGACGAGAAAAGAAAACGGTCAATTTTGCTCTTTTTATTAGGTGGCCTACTCCAAGTATACTTCGCACCGGAAAGAGGTAAGTCGACATGTTCCAACTCATTACATAGGTCATCAAAGAATTTCATTGAATTCGAAGCTCTACGACAACCCCTTCTCTCCACCATGTATCTTATCTAATTGAAGTCTCCACCGAAACACAAAGGCATTCCATTCCAATAACCATGCAAGGTAGCTAGCTCCATACGAAATCTTTTTTTTTCGTTCACATTGCAAGGACCATAAACACCAATTAAGACCCAACGGAAGTTATCCTCCAAATTACGACAAGAGATACTTATAGTAAAAGTTGCTTCAAGAAAGTCATCCACTTCAATCATATCCGAATTCCATACCCGAGCCTCTGATATGAACAACTTTCTTCTCTTGCATCCCAAGATTCATGGATGAAAAAATCAACAAAATTCCGCCCGATCTTCCATAAGAATTTAAAGCAATCCACTTACACGGAGTCGCACCCCAACATTGACGCACAATCTTATCGTTACAAGCACTAAGCTTGATCTCTTGAATCATAAGAATTGTAGGCTTCCACCGTTTCACAAGATTTTTTAACTTCGATCGTTTGTTAGGGTCGTTAAGACCATTGACATTCCAAGAAATTATGTTAAACATTTAAATTTATTGCAAGCCCATACAAACCAAACCTTAAAAAAAAAGCAATCAAGTAGTCGAATACAATACCTGAAGGGTGACTGGAGTTTTTAAGTTTGCCATAGAGGGTATTAAATTTATCCGACATACCTTTAGCCACCTTTGAATAATCACCGGATGCATTATTATTACTTCTCGCACTACCACTTGTATGTGATGCCGCATCATCAATATCTTCATTTGAAGAGTTAATTTGCTTGCCAAACTCTCTTCTTGACAGGGAGTTAGCAGCCTCCAAAGAAACTTGATTGTCAGAAACATTTTGGCTGTTATTGTTTTTATGAATGGAAACAGCCAGAGAGCTTGTTTCCTGCTCTTGTGACATATGAGACTTCAGTTTTTTTCTTAAACTTCTCAAAGAAGAAGAATCCAAACTAACAGAACTAGAAATATGTGCACCGGGTCCAACAACATGAGGTTGAATTAGAACAATTTTTTGTGCACTACTCAAAAATGAAGGGGAACTACTCTTCAATTTTTTGGGTGGATATTAGAAGTAATAATGAGTCACCCCTTATCTAAGTTTTTTTTAATACCAAACTTGCCCTTGGTAATTAAATTAGTTAATGTAATGATTAATTAGTGTTAGTGTAATGATTAATAAGTGAGGTTAGATTAATTAGTTGGGTGTTTTTAAATAATTTTTGAGAAGAAGGGGGTTTTGGATTTGGTTTTATTAAGATGGTTGATTTCGAAATGAGGGTTTTGGGTACTTAGGTATACTTCAAATTTATGCTGTTTGAATTGGCAAAAACTTTCGAAAAAATGAAAAATTTATAGATTGATTTCGACCATGGAAATAAAGTTCGGCTACGACATCTTAAGAACAGGTAGCCGAACTCAGCTTTAATGGAGTTTTTGTTTTCAGAGAAAAGTTCGGTTAGGAAAAAAAAGTTGCGACGTAACCGAACTAAAAGTTCGGCTGGGAAAAAAAAAATCTGACGTAACCGAACTCAATATATAGGTTTTCAGAGAAAAGTTCGGTTAGGAGAAAAAAAATGCGACGTAACCGAACTAAAAGTTGGGCTAGGAAAAAAAGGAAAAAAAATTGCGACGTAACCGAACTAAAAGTTCGGCTGGGATTTTTTTTTGCGAGGTAACCGAACTTTTCTCTGAAAGAAAAAACTCCATTAAAGCTGAGTTCGGCTAGTTCGACAAACTGTTTCACATAATTCCTAGCCGAACTTCTCTCTGCAACTTCCATTTTCAACTCATTTTGATGATTACTACTCATTTTTTCAACCAAGTAATGGGTTTGTGGAATTTTTTTTAATCGAGACGATGAAGCGGAAAGAAGAGAAGAAAATGAAACCTCTAATAGTAACGGATTTGTGAAAAATTAAAAGTAATGGATTTGTTATAATTTTGATTTTGTTTTGTTAATGATTTAGATTATGTTACACACACACACACACATATATATATATATATATATATATGTATATTTATTAGATTAGTTTTAATTTTAATTAGGTTAAGGGTAGGTTAGTCATTTCCACACTTTAGGACACCCCTTATAAGTATAGAGTAGACATTCCTATCACAAAGTAGTCCCCTCAATTTTTGAGTAGTCTCCAAAAAAAAAAAAAAGGTTCTTGAATTAAGATTTCACCTGATTTTAAAACCGGTTGGGCTTGACAGTTCAAAGAAGGCCCATCGTTCACTGTTTTATTTGGGATTCACACGTCATTGTGAACAGCAGGTGCATCCTTTCTAACGAATCCCATTTTTGAAATATTCAAAGTCAAATCCTTTTCAACACGCGTCCCTCTGCTTTCTGTGATTGTGTCTGTTACGATTGACCCACCCACATAAGTACACCCTACTTTGGTCAACACGTGATTATCATCCCGTTGAGACTGATCCACCAGTGCCATGCTGCCACGTAATAATACTTCATCTTCTTCGTTGCAGTTTACCGGCTGTATTTTCCGGTTCCAAAAAAAGCCAGGGGGAGGCTCCATTCGATCAGCAGTAATAGAGACAGGTTTCAAATCTTCTCTGGGTGGCTCCAAAATCTCACCAATGACTCGAATCTCAACCCACACTTCTCTGTTACCAATAGTTAATTCCTCATACAATACACCATTAATACAGGTCCGAGAACAAGTACTCTAATTTCCGAATTTTTATGTGTTGACATACTCCGTATGATTATACCTATATGTATTGAACTAATGCCTCAATTAATTAATATATATGGGCATACTTTATACTGCAAATGAGATTAGCATTATAATTCGGCATGAATGCAATTTCTTTTGTAAGGATATATGTGGTCAAAATAAAAGGAAGGGGAAGGGTCTTCTTCGATGGATCCTTCTTCCTGTTTAGTACCCTTCGTTTCGGAAATTGTTTCGATTTCTATATCTTTTTCTCCCTCTTTTCCCGCTTTCTTCCGTTTTGGCAGTTTCTTCTCTTAGTTGAATATTATTTAAATATCCTTGAAAATCCACCCTTAAAATATACCCTTATTCATTTTTTAAAAATACTCATACCTTCTGAAAAGTGGAAGCGACTAGTACAAGTTGCTTTCAAAAGTAGACGCAACTAACACAAGTTGCTTCCTGAAGTGGACACAACTTTATACAAGTTGCTTCCAAAAAGTGGAAACAACTTTCTCAAATTGACTCTAAAAATATTTTTTTTTACCTCTCGGTGGTATTTGTGCAAAATCAACAAAAATGGAGGGTATTTATAATATTCCCACAAAAAGGGAGGCTCTCTCCTCTAGTTGAAACATTGATCAGTTAATCTCTATAGTCACAACTGCGTGCTGTATATAAAGAGATAAGTACTAAAGAATTTTCCAAGGAAAACAACTTGGTCCTCTGAATACATATAAATTTGCTATTAAGACTGCCAATGAGACTTCTGACTCTTCGTCTTCTAATGACAACAATACTCAACAAGTTGAACCTGCTACAAAAGTTAATGTCTCCACTCTTCACTGATGAGCTTCCACAAGACTGCATTATGGTTAGTTGTGATGCATCCTTTGATACAACTAATAAGTCTGGTATTTGCATTGTGTTAAGTGTTAACAGGTGTTACTGAAAACTGTCAAGGATTTATGTAAAACTATCCCGGCTTAGCAAGGAACCCTGATGAAGAGGTTGAAATTGTGGCTGTTCTTGAAGCTGTCAAGTGGTCCATAACCAAATCATTTTCACATATTTGCGTTAGGAATGTTGCTAGGAATATCATTTCTTACCTCAATAAAAATGCTAATCAGATTAGCTCGTTATGTTGTTCTATTTTAGGTGATTGTCACGTTTTATGGAACAATTAAATATCTTAGTAGGGATTTTAGTGGCATGGCAGATAAATAAGCCAAATATGGTAGGAGTTATAATTCACGGGTGAATGGGTTGAGAGTCGTGAGACTACTTGAAGTAGGTAAACAAAAGGAAGTCACCATTGATTCACGTTTTATCATTTTCTTATTTCCTCAATAACACTATATAAGTTTCACAACATAAATTCATATTCAAAAAGGTACAACAACATACAAAGAACAAAAGCAAGAGAAAGAATTATGGATAATTGAAAGTATTCGTGCAAGTAACATATATCAGGAAACTAAGAAAAGTATATAGAAGTCTCTAGACTCTAGATTACAATATAACTTTTATAAAATAATAGGCTTGAGACCAAGAAAATATATTATTTTAAAGAGATATTATATTATCGATAATATAATAAATTATTATCTTATTGTTAATAATATATTATTATTATACATGATAATTACTAGCTTGGAGGTTGAATAATAATTGTAGATTATAAATATAATATCGACTAATATCGTTGTAGAGATATTATATTATTGACTAATTACAATAAGAATACAACCACTCCAAGTATCAATCACACTTCAACACTTTTCTTGCAATACAACAACGTGACTACGGATCTTTTGAGTGCACTACGAATTATTAGGAATGAAATACAACTTGATTTGGATTTATAAGAAAATCAAACCAATATTGAATCATATTTGGAGAAAATTTGACATGTATGAAATTAATTTTTTATTTTTATAATAGCATTATTATTTTATATATTATTTGGGACCCATTAATACTTAAGGGAAACTTTTAAAATGTGTTATTTTATGATTTTATCGAAATCATTATTTTAGCAGTAATAGGTTGGCGAGTAAGAAATTGTGGATCAAAAGATGAAGACGTGTATATTAGCTATATGCACCCCCGCATCAATGACACTGCACGATGTAACTTTGGTTGTTGATATGACTTTCACGATACTTAAGAAGACTTAGTAATTAACCATTACTTTAACATTAACCTCAGATCACTCAATCTTCCTGCGATTCATTAAAGCACAACAATCATATGAATAACTCAGTGGATAATTTTGATTTAAACAATCAAATCAAAATTTTCGAACTCAAACGTGTACAATGTGGAACATTACTTTTTGATCATCCATTTGCGTATTTTCTTCTTTAAAATTTCTACAAGATTAAGAGGAAAGAGAAATTAAAAAATTTAACCAAAGCCATTGGATTATGAATTTATGATTTTTGAGGGTTCTTTTTATATCTTCCATTACTTTCTTTGTGATTTGAAATGTTTTATTTTTGGTAGGGACTTGTAGCATTAGTTAATCAAGTATATGTCCCTTCTCTAAATCTGTCCACTGAATCCGAGAACATGATCCCATCCAAGGTAACCATTCCTTTATCAATGAACCGTGTTTTCGGGCATATTTAAAAAAAAATGTTCTAAAAACCGACAACCATATCCTAGGAATGGTGATAATGGGTATCCTAGTGCAAGGTAAATTACTTAGTTACCCTTGACTAGTTTATTTATTTACTTTTTTATTTTATTTTTATTTTTTATTCGTCTTGCATTGTCTATAAAGATTACCAAAAGGTTCGGCTGATAAGCTGTCAACCGAACTTAAGTTCGGCTAATTCAAGCAAAAAGTGGGACATGCAAACATAGTGTTGTTCTTCATAAAGTGAAGTTGGCTATCACTACCGTGTTTCATTATTAGCCGAACTATTCTTCAAAATGCAGAACAATGAGTAGTTTGGATAATAATTCGATTCAATTATCAGCCAAACGTTGGGTGTTGTAAATAATAAACATAAGTAAAAATAATTAAATTGAAAAAAATATAAAGTGTAAGGACATTTTTATCATTATAAAAAATTTAGAGGGTTTTTACTATTCAATAACCCTATTTTAACGTATTTAGTAGTGCAAAGATTTATGTATTCCCTAAAACACCGTTCTTATCAATGGCTGGGCGAGGCCATTCTGTTCTGTAACAAATCATACCGAAAATACCAAACCTAAGCCCAAACTGAAGGAAGCCCAGCCCATATTAGGCAAGCAAAATATATATGTAAACTATCTCAGATTCTCAAGTACCTTAATTACTGGTTGTTTCTTGTTTGTGCCGGCTTCACTTCGTTCCAGTATACTGAGTATGCTGAATTTAAATGAGTTTCATTCTTCCAATCTTAGACCAAGTGTTTTTTTCTTCTCATGCGATGGAAGCTTTCTCGTTTGTAATCACACTGATTAATCAATGTGGGTTCATAACATGCATGATAGACATAATAAGTTTTGGGTTACATGGATTGCAGAAATATTAGATGACTTTTGCATTGTTGCATTGTGGAGTAGAGTCATAAGAAATCGGCTTTAAATGTAACTTTCATGACAAAGACGTAAATGATTTGGTATGACAAAGAAATCATTAATGAATCGTTTTGTATTATCTTTGTTTTCTTCTGTATACATCATTGTATGATGATGATACGGATATACTTTACTAAGAGTTATGCAAAAGTAGTGTATGAATGGAAAGCAAAAGCGTAATCAACGACAATATTGAATTACATATGCATTTAAGATGTTTGAGAAAACTGAAGATGCCGCGGATAAATTGGTATAATGGTGGAGTTGATCCAAAGTTGTTATGTAAGTGAGCAACTTGAGCGTTTCCACTAAAAAATTCTACGAACAATAGCTTTTGCGGATAAAACATTAAACCCTTAAAGATTAAAGTAGGTTGAGAATAGTGTGGATGAGGAGTGATTGATGACTCCATTTATGTTTAATAAAACATTAAACCCTTAAAAGGTAATCCACATACCTGAATAAAGTTCTGAAGAGCCAATTGATAGGTAGAACCTTTGTCTGTAGGGAATAAGTTACCAAGTATCGCCTTTTGTACTGAAGCAATCTGACTCTGAGAGGCAAGATAACAGTAAGTACGGGTGTCCGCCATAGTATAAATACCAAGACCACCATCTTTGATAGGTAGGATAGCTAATCTCTGCTGCAATGGCCCAAAGCCAGCACCATACCCGGTAACTAGAAGTCTCAAGTACTTGATCAAATGGTCGTCAAAAATATCAGTAGCATGCTGAAGAGCTGCCGGATTGGTAGTACGCATTGCAAAATAAAGTCTAGACACACCAGTGCAATTACCAAGTAACAACATCTCACTTTGAGGGTCCATGGGTTTCACCTTCAGCAAGGCTTCTGGGATCAATAAAAGCCCAAAAGACTTCAGTTTTCTTTACATTGAGATGTAAACCTCTGGCTAGTCCTTCAGTTTGTATTATGTTCAAAGCCTTGGTCACCTCAAGTGTATCACTAATAATTGTACCATCATTAAGATACCAGGCGTTCAAGTCAAGCTTGCAACGAGAAGCAATAGACTTAAAGAGAGGGTGAAGCGTCAGAGCAAACAAAAGAGGACCAAGAGGGTCACCTTGTTGGACACCGAGTGCAGAAGACAAAATATATTGGTCGTAATAAAGCTTAACAGGCTTTATGTAGCAAAATTCTACCAAGCGAGAAATACCTGGACAGTGAAACCGAACCTCCTTGATGAGATGAGATGAGATCTGCACACCATGTTGAACGCATTACAGAAGTCAATAAGCAACATTGACATCTTGTCTGAGTGACCCTTCAACTCCAAAAGACTATTTACAGCATGTAAAATACTCTCTCCCCCTGCTGACACTCCAACACCAAATTGGTGATCCCCCAAGTAGAATGTCATGTCCTTGCCGACGGAGAAAGAAGCTATCTTGGAGACTAATCTATGCCAAATTGTACCAACTACAATAGGCCTTAGTCCACCACCAGGTTTAAGTAACAGTGTTAAAGGTGCACTGGCTATGAACCCACCTAAACCTTCGGGGCATTTGCCCGCCAACCAAAGATTGACAACCCCAGTGATTGAGGAAAGTAAGTCATCTGCCACAGCTGTTGCTAGCCCACTTAACACATCGATTAAATGTTGTGCGCGTAAACCGTCTTGGCCACAAGATGTGCCTTTAGGGAAGCTCTTGATGGCTCCAAGAACTGCTCGGGAATCCGCAATAATTGGGTCTACAACGATAGCATCACATGGAAAAGTAGGTGGAGGTGCAGCTGGGTGCTTCAAATGCAGTTCAGAGTATGTGTTCTCATCACAGGGAGCAATACCATTTGAAGAAAGTACCCGGATCGCAGCTGTAAAGTGACCACAGCTCATTTTCTTCCTACAAGCATTCAAATTGGATAGTTCTTGTTTCTTCTTACCTGTTTGTTTCCCCCCCCCCCGGCCCCCCCCATTGTGACTAGGCTGTTGCAGCAATTTATTTATCAAACTGTATCAACCATTAGTCTCCTACCAAACCAAAAGAGTCTGGTTAATCGCCGCGACTTGAAGACGTTTCCTGTTGCCGAATTTTTCTTCAGCCGAACACTTTGGTCTGTACAAGGTTAAGGTGCAGATGGGAAGGAGGATAAGTTGTATCCATGAGGACAGTTTAGCTAGATTGACTAAAATCTTATCGAGACAAGACTTCAAGACTCGAGAAAAATTTAGCCCGCACTTGTGAGGTATGCTCGAGATAGTATTAACTGTCTTTAAAAGTTGCGTTGAGCATTTCAGGGGAAAGATTAAAAAGATCCAACTCAGTATCAACACATACAGACTTCCCTGTATCTCCACAAACATCTCTGACTTCACCAAATTCAGCCTTCCTTATAATATCTCCACAGTTTTCAACAGGTTTCGCCAACCCATGAATGAGGAAATCAGCAGTTGAACCATTGGAAGGGCATGCAATGATATCACCGTGAACAGCTCCATTTTTGCCTTTGCAAGGCATCTTCCAGGCGTGTATGTGCATACATTTTCCGCATAGCCACATACGCAGGTGGAGCGGAGCCTTCTCCCAAGCATAGTATATCCGTAAGTCGCTTGAAATCATATTTCTGCAGATGCTCTTATTTTCTTCGGAGAAGAGATGCTTGTCACGAAGATGGCAGAAGAAGGAACCCTTAGCATACCCTCTACAATTCACCCCATTGTTACAGCTATCAAAGTTCTTGAATGGGCATTGGCAATAACCAGTGTTAGGTGCGACATCTTCTGTGGATGAAGAAGATGGAAGAGAACCAATCAAGGGACTTGAAGAAGCTACAATCTGAGAAGAAGAAGTGGGTAGCTGCAGGTTACGGGACAAGGAAGTTCTGGTTGATATGGCCATAGCAGCTTTACCAAAACCCTAAAAAAACCCTTAAACCCTAAAACGAGAAAAGGCGACAAACAAAAACAAAAATATTGAAAAACCAGCGTGGAAGGGTTCCAAAAGAAGAAATAAACGAATGGAAATCGAAAACAAAAGAGAATGGTAAGGAAATCATGGTGTTTCTGATGAATTAGTCGCAACAAAATATAAATCCTATGGTAAAACCTTACACTATTGGAGATGGTTTATAAGCCAAAAGTAATATTCATACATGCAAAATGTATAAACTTTCATAAATAGAGGTCTAAACTTTCACCACGTAGGATTTTTAGCACCACTATTTCAAATGCTCCGAGTGGAAAAATTTGGTACAAGATTACTAAAGTAAGTAACAACCAATTCTTTTATGAAATCTAAGCCATATTATGATTGATTTTTATCCACCACAATAAAATTAATCCCGATTAAAAAACCACATTGCTAGACCAAGTGAAAATTTGTTTTCAATAAGTAGATGTTATTACATTCAATTTCGGACCATCAATTAACACATGTTTTTGAAAGAAGAAAAAAAATCTCCAATTTCCTTCAAGTTAAACAAAGAGAAAATTTGTATTTATTACACCCAAACTAATTTATTGGTAATCTAATTTTACTATTATGTACGTCAAAAATAAAATAAAAAAATTGCATGACTTTGCATTGTGCAGTAAAAATCACAAAAAACTTGCTTTTAGTTTCCATAATTGAGAAAAAAATATGTAACTTCAATGTAAAATGTCTTAATTGAGTGTACTATTTAAACAGATCGGTAGAAAACAAGTCATTAATGATTTATTTATTTTGTATCAATTTTTATTTTATTCCTTTAATAAAACTAAAGAAATTCTCATTGTAAAATTTTAGCGAAATGAGGTTTTGGAAGAGAAAAAGAATGAAAAAGTTAGAGACGATTGAAAATAGTTGTGTAATTAAGATGTTCGAGGAAATTGAGACGATACTATTCATTAGATAAATAGGTAGTTGAGTAAGAAGTGGCTGAGCAAATAGTGGAAATTTGTTATCCATTCCCGACATCGTTTCCATTGCAAGATCATACTCTGGTGGTAGGAGTTTCCCAGTACCTTAGAAGACATACCAATTTTGACTTCAATAATAATTAAAGAGCAACAAATATCAAATTGTCAACATTTATTATAATGTTCACAGGATAGTGTTTATTTGATTTGAACAACCAACTATCCTGAGCATGTTGAATGAGAACTTTTATATTTTTCTCATTCGATTATAGTCATTATTATATGCTCGTATGTAGAATATGACATAAACAAACTTTAATACTTTGTTTATAATTCTCTTTGTTCACATAATGCTGTTCATAAATGTATCCAAAAGAAATTCTCCTGTCCTTTTTAAGTACTTACTTTCGTTATCGTTTGTATAGATCGTTCGTAGTGAAATGTTTGTTCTCTAGGCTTGTAGCTGTAGCATCTTATAAGTCATGCATATATCCCGTCGCCAAATCCACTGAACTAAAAAATGATCCCACTTAAAGGCGACTATTCCTCTGTCAAAGACTCAAAGGTCAGTCGCTGGATGGCCATTTTGCAGCTGTTTATGCTGGACATTTTTTTCTCAAACCCAAACCCAAGATTATTTTACTGCAGTTCATAACAATTACAGTACATAACATAACAGGATAGACAATTTTGATTGCAGAAAGATAATAAATGACTTTGTATTGTTGTATTGTGGAGTAGAATCATTCGAAACCAGCTTTAAATGTAACTTCTATGACAAAGACCTAAATGAATCACCGTGAATGACATCTTTAAATTCGTCTGTATATACCGTTTGGATACAGATTTATCTTCCAAAATATATGCGAAATAAGTTTCCAAAGAAAATGCAAAAAGAAAACCCGAGACAATTTTGATATATATATAAGATGTTGGAGAAAATTGAAGACACAAGATGCACTGGATCCATAGGTAATTGAATAAGACTCGAGGAAGGTGTTGGAGTTGATGCAAAATTATGCAAGGAAACAACTTGGGTAGCAAATCATTTTTCATGAAATAACTCGAACAAATCATGATTTATGTACACTACACGCGCCAAACAATCAAACCCTAAACCACGAAAGATCTTTGAGAATGGTAGTATGCTATTTTTGAAATGCGAGGGTTTTTGAATATGGCCTATAATTCCAGATATGATTACTTTGACTATATGGTTGGAGAGAAACCCAAGGGTTTTCTAAAAGACAAGAAAATGGAGATTCGTTGTGGAAAAGACAAAGCTAATACCGGTTCAATTCTACTCGTGGGATTATGTTTTATTGATTCTCAGCAAGTCTCTTTTGATGCTGTCATATTAATTAGTAACTAAAAATCATTGCAAAAATGTTTCCTTTAGCTTTTTTCTGTCTTTTTGTATCTTTCCTTCTTTCTCTTGTTTCCTGTTTCTCTTCTCTTTCTTTTATTGGGTTGAACAAGTCTCTTGTGCCCTTTTTGATCAATAGAAATTTCTGCTTTGCTGATAAAAAGAAAATTAAAAAAAAAAATGCAATTGTTGAAGGATAGACAATTTTGACGTGTAATTTTTATTTTCAAGAAGGGCTTAGAAAATGTCACATTATTAATGGTTAAAGCTAATGCCAGACATGTTAATTATCGCATCATCGTTTTCATAAATGTAACCTCTCCTCTCTGTTTCTTTTAAGTGTTAAATAGTTGAGGTGATTGTGTTTTCTTTAAAAGATTATTTTGAGAGAAATGGTTGTTTGTAGTCTTGTAGTTGTAGATCAGCACCTAATTAATAAATCCTGCATTTATTCTGTTGCCAAATCCACTGAACTCCTTTATCAATGGCTGGGAGGCCATTCTGCAGCACTTCATGCCGAATTCCGAAAACCATTTTGGGAACCTCTTTTGCTCAACCCGAACCCAAACAGGCACAGCCCAATATTCGGTAGTATATCTCAGATTCTCTAAGTTGTGCCCCCAAGCTTCACTTCAGTCCACGCATGCTGAATTTAAATGAGTTTCTTCCGATCTTGACCAAGTGCTTTGTTCTTCTCATGTGATGAAATGAAAGCTTTCTTGTTTGTAATCGCACTAGCTAATCAATGTGGGCTCATAACATGATGCACAAAGTTATTCGAGCTAGTATTGGTTATATGCCAGGTTTCTGGGATCATATTACCTATTGGATTCCGAAAGATTTGCATGACTTTGTACTGTTGCAGAGTAGAGTCACAAGAAAATTGCTTAAAATGTAACCTCTATGGCCAATACCAAAATGACTCACCATGAAAAAGAAAGCAGTAGTTTTACGTTTTGTATCATCTTGCTTTTCTTTTCTATATATCTGAACGTGGCTACATATGTATATTTCTTAAGTTTATGCGAAATTAGTTTTTGAGAAAAAACAAAAACAAAAGCAAAAGCAAAAGCAAAATGGAGACAGTATTGAAGTACATATGTAACTAAGATGATGGAGAAAACTGAAGATGCATTAAATATATCAATTTCTTGTTTTATTTGGCGTTAGATAGATAGATATGTAAGGCAATAAAGATTTCCTTTTCCATGGAAGAATTCAACAAACAGTTTTTTTTTTTTTTTACATTAAGTTCCAAATAGTTATGAAACCTTTACGATAAAAGAGGCACACTAATGATCAATGATTCCAATGATATTTGATTACTCGTTGAAGAATTGCAAATGTTCGATGATTTGTTTGGATATGTAGATAGACCAACTAGAGCCCTTCAAAACCGAAATGCAACAAACTATGTTATGTTGTTCATAGTTTTACATTTATCCAGGTTGCACTAATCGATCGTCAAAAATTACCGGGGTTGGTTTGCAAGCTTGATTTTGAAAAGGCGTTTGATAATGTGAATTTGAACTTTTTAAATGAAGTCTTATTCAAAATGGGATTTGGTGGGGTTTGGAGGGCTTGGATTAGAAATTGCTTAACATTCTCAAAATTCTCAGTTCTTGTTAACGGATCGTCTTTTGGTTACTTTGGTAGTCAAAAGGGACTTCGTCAAGGAGACCCTCTTTCTCCTTTTCTTTTTACTATTGTTGGTGAAGTCTTAAGTTGTATGTTGAACAAAGCTCAAGAACATGATCAAATCTCGGGTTTTTCGCTCAAGGAGGGGGAACAAAAATAAATCACTTGCAATTTGCCGATGATACTATCATTTTTCTTGATGCTAAGAGAGAACAAGTTGATGCCCCTCGTTACCTTTTTCTTTGTTTCGAGTTAACTTCGGGTTTAAAGATAAATTTCTCTAAAAGTAGCTTATTCGGGGTTGCGGTCGAGGATGAAGTTGAAAATTATGCTAACATGTTAGGATGCAAGTATGCGAGTTTTCCTAGCATATATCTTTGCCTCCCTTTGGGAGACAAGGTAGGAGGCACTCAAAAATGGGAAAAAACACTTGAAATTTGTGGGAAAAGAGTTATTGCATGGAATGGAAAAACAATAGCAAGAGGAGGTAAGTTAACTCTCATCAAAAGCTTTTTAGCTAGTCTTCCCATTTATTTTCTCTCTATTTTTCTTGCTCCTTGCTCCATAACTAAGAAATTTGATAGAGTTGTGAGAAATTTCTTATGGGATGATCAAAATAAGAAAAGAATTCCCAATATTGGTTGGAAATTGTCTTCAAAACCAAAAGAAAAAGGTGGTCTTGGTATAAGAAGAACTAAACAAATGAATTCGGTTTTGCTAAAAAAATGGTGGTGGCGCTTTGGTGTAGAGAAAGATGCGTTGTGGAGGAAGATCATGGTTGAAAAATTTGGCGAAACATTTACCGGTTGGGAAACTCTCCGACCCAAAGGATCGAAAGGTTGTAGCCTGTGGTTTAATATCTATAAAGAGCTTGAAGATTTTAATAAAAGTATTAGATTCAAGATGGAGCGGGTAAGGAAACTAGATTTTGGGAAGATTCTTGGCTTGTTGAAGGAAGATTATGTGATATGTTTCTTTTGGCGTATGAGGCTTCAAGGACCAAGGAGTTTGTGGTGGCTAGTATGTATGAAGTTAGCGAAGGTGGTGTAAGGTGGACGTTTATGTCTAGGCAAAGATACTCTCAACCCATCTCAAGTGAAATGTTATCTATATCAAATCTTCTTTCTTCCATCTCTATTCAAGAAGGGGTTATGGATACCCGAATTTGGGTTGGTAGTGATCATGGTCAATATACCGTTAAGGATGGAATTAAAGTCAATGACGATCAAGGTGAGCCGGATTATCCAACCAATGTTGTTTGGAGTAATGAGTACTCTCACAAAATCAGTTTCTTTATTTGGCTTCTTTCTCATGATCGAGTAATGACGGCGGATAAACTTTTAAGAAGAGGTATGAATGTTTCTAGTGTAAGTCGTTTTTGTGAGGAAGACGATGAATCAAGTGTGCATTTGTTTTATGGTTGTTGGAGAATTCGGAGAATATGGGACTATTTTGTTGAAGGGTGCCAATTTGGATGGTCATACGACCCTAATGTCATTACATCTATGAAGACTTGGAAGTTTAATTGGGGAGACGAAAGACTTGGTCGAATATGGAGCAACATCCCGGTTGCTAAATGGTGGTGTATATGGAAAGAGCGAAATGCAAGAACCTTCGATAACAAAAGGAAAACTTTGGCAAGCTTCATTAGAGATATCAAATTACAAGCGTTTTTTGGAGCCGAATCAAATACAAAAATGTTGGGGCTTACGGCAAATATGGTGATTTCTCTATGGGATTCAATATACCGGCCTCCGTCATAAATTGTTCATTTTTTTATTGTGTTTTTTATTTGGGTAGCCGAATCCCCTTTTGGTTCCATTTTTTGTTTGGTTGTAATCATTGGGTTAAGGTACCCCCTTAAGTGCCTTTTTTCAATGAAATTTCTATTTGACCAATCAAAAAAAAACAAACTAATCCATCGCTTCATTAACTAATATAAGGGAAAGCGACGACCAAGCAATAAAAATGAGATTGGCGATTTGTTAATAATTTTTTATTCAGGAAAAATGCATTTCGTTTTTCCTTTCAAGTTTCCAATTTCCTTAGGATATATGGACAAGATAGTTGCCCCCAATATCCGTCTACGATGTGAAGAAGCCTTAAGTAAGGTATTTTAAAACCACTTTGAAATCGGTAAATTAGATTTACAAGAAGAGGTGTTCAATTTTGTGTCCCATTGAGCGGATAAATTTGGTGCCAGAATCACCATAGTAACTTACAACACAAAAGACTAGAGAATGAAATTCTGCATAACAAATAGTGCGCCCTTATCCATTTATCAGTTTGCTCATCAATGCAGCATACCCAGGTAACCCAGCTATGCACCGTCACAATATAGGCTTTCTTCATCTACCACGGCCTAATCTCAGCAATCGGCATTGACCTGGTCGCATGAGTTCGACAAGCCAACCACATTATTAAGTCATGTGGTTGGGAATTAAGTCTCGCGTTACCTGGGATTGCAAACCAACCACATGACTTAATAATGTTTCATCGTATGTCAATGAAAAATCACAAGAAACCTACTTTAAAATGTAGTACCTTTTACGATAGATAAAAAAAAAATGCAACTTCTCTGACAAAAACCAAAATAATTCACAGTAAAAAAGTGGTCATTAAATATTAATTTCGTATCATTTTTGTTTCGCTAAATAGCGCTATAGGATCTTTGTAAAATTTCTGCGAAATGAGTTTTTGGAAGGAGAAATAAAAGACAAATTTAGAGATGAACGCAGGTAGCACATGTATGACTAAGATGTTCGAGGAAATTGAGAAGAGAAGATGATAATGATTTCATGTATATTCTCGGGAGGAAGCTGAGAACAAGATGTTAGAATTCAGATTGCAATGGGTAGCCGCAGGATTTGTAACTTTAAAAATCAATTTGGGCTTTGCTAGAAATCCAAATACTGGAATGTATAGTACAGGTTTGATTTTGACCGACTATGCAGCTTGTTGCAGAGGAGCCAGAGGAATGGCAATTCAACGAGCAGATGCAAGAGAGACAGCAAAATGCATGGCTCAGCAAGCCTTGCAATGGGCAACTGGAATGCGGAGCAAAATGGAGCTAGAATCTGATTGCAACCAAACCATTCAGATACTCAAAGTGATGCATGCCCAGAAGATTGGTCAAATATTTCGAAGAAGAGAAGTGGAGACAGAGATGTTTGAAGTCGCAACTTGGAGCACCACAACTTGAACTAGTAATTCTACGGCTTTACAGTTGGCTATGATTAGTAGTAGGTTAGACTGTAGCTATTCCTATAATGGAAAAGAACTTTTCCATCTAATGCCAAATATCACTGGAATCTCTAATGTAATATGGAGCCGTTTGAGAGCCCAAGATCTTCACATAAGTCCCAGTATAATTGATCAGGCATTGGGTAGTATTATGTAACTAGTTAAGGCATTGTTTTTTCTATCAAAAAATGTATATGTTCCCTTGTCATTGCAAGATCAACTCAAAGAGGGTGTTTGGATGACAGAAGCAACACTTCTGGTTCTGAACGTCTTAGATGTTAGTTTGGATAAGTTAATTATTAACTTAGAACATAGAAAGAAGATGAAAGGTAAAAATGAAGTTATGAAATTAAAGTATCACAGGATAAATGAATAAGTACAACTGTAGGAGAAACTTGTTTCTACCTGATTTTAAGCATTGTTAAAGGTCAGTCAAGTAAACAAGATATTTATAATTTTGGGTGGGAGATTTAACTTTAAGATATTCCAGATTCGTGATTAAGGCTCAATCGGCTCCGCAACTAGCTTAAATTAATCAAACTTATTTTTCCTGATCACAAAACCTGCCCTTTTATCGTGGGTTTACAAGTAATAATCTCTCCAAGAGCAAATAGAGATGATTCATAATTTATAAGAACGCAACGCATAGAAATAGCATAGAAAATGGTTAGCGAAGATTTAACAAATTGGAGATTAGACCTAATTTTTGAAGCATCATCCTCGTCACTTTAACTACAGATGTACAAGAGAATATTTTAGGAACTTCACTCTTTCAATTGAGTAGGAAAAGAATGAATAAAGAAAAAAAGAAGATGAAACAAAAATTAGGGATATTTTGGTTTTGGGTCCCAATTTTATGACCAGAGTTGCATTTGGGTCCCAGAAAATTTAAAATTAGACTTTGGGTCCCAAGACTCGTGTTGACCGTCTTGACAGTTAGAAAACTAGTTAAATAAGGAAAAGACCAACTAAAATTAAGTTTTCTATTTATTTACTAACTGTACCACTGTAGGTTCTGGTAGATTGTGGTCCATAATAAAACGACTGAGATTCAGGTGAAGATGACAATAATTTTTTTCTTAAATTAAAACCCGAGTATAATTAGTTTTAGAGCTTGAAAGAAACAAATAAAAATGACATGTGAGAGCACAAAGAGTTACGGATCATTATTCGATATAGTGATATCTAGTTTTTGTGGTCACGTGTTATAGATTCAAGAAAACAATTGTTTGATGAGTTCAGTTTTTATTGATTTGATTGACTTTGATTAAATGGAAAACTTGGTATCATTTCTCGCTCTCGGATTCAATAGATCTCTCGGCATACCAATCATTTAGAAGAATAAAATTGTTACTATCAATAATCAAATCATCACCTTATTATATTTCTGTGAACCAGTAAACTCTTCATGATCATCAATTTTCTCATTTCTTATTGCATCATCATTTTCTAAGAACCAGACGTCATATATCTTTAAAAATCTCTTTCGAAATGATCCAATCACTTTCAGGACAAATTCACATTCATTATCAAATCACATTAATTTTGTTAGAAATCAAAACACTGAAGAAAAAAAATCAGTTTTCTATATATATTCATAAAATTGACACAATCTGAGAAGTACCCCTTCCAACTCTTCAATTTAAACTAAAGGGAAATTTTTAATTGGTCAAGTGTAGAATTTAATCAATTCGATTTCGAAAAATATTTTGATGCAAGACAAAGATGAAAAAGCAGTGCTACCGGCGAGGAAGAAGATGATATAAATTGGTCAAATATATGGATTTCCGTGGTCAATTAATAGTATGAGTTATCTCGCACGTGAGGGCTTAATGACAACTCAGGCGTCAAATAAATAAATTCATTTAAAAATCAAAAATATTTTGGTAACGGTCAAATATGGTCTTGGGACCCAAACTCTAATTTCGAACTTTCTAGGACTCAAATGCATCTTTTGTCAAAAAATTAGGACCCAAAATCAAAATATCCCTAAAAATTAGTATACTTATTAAACTTTTTACTCGCGAGGAGAAGCAATTTTTATTTTATTTTTGATCGGCCAAAATTACAATATCCAATATGATTTTATTTAGGGCTACAAGAAAAATTAAAAATACCAATTGAAAATGGTTCCGGGAAGGATTTAAAAAATTTAGGACTTCTTTCGGTGATTCCACTCGATTCCTAATGCAAAAGTACTTCGTGTTAACCTATTCTTAAATGGAAGGGAAGAGATTTTCTTTTTGTTGGAGAAACAGATTTTGAAAATCAAAATTTACATTAAAATGCTTTTTGGTCTATCAACCAATATTATGTGGCTATCAAAATGCTTCAATGCATATTCTTGTAGATAAGAAGAAGTAAACAAAACACACAGTAATTACGTGGTTCGGCAATAGCCTACGTCCACGAGAGAAGAAAGAGATTAGTTTTTATTATTATGCATCGATGGAGGTTACAGGTCTTATGTAAATTACACCATATCTATCAATAGTAAGAATAGTAAAGAGAATATATATTGAGTAAGAATATAGTAAGAATAGTAAAGAGAATATATATTGAGTATATATTCTATTCTTACTGTATGTATCAACCCCATATATAGAAGTAAAATCTTATCCAATATTTCCTCTCCATTCAACACTCTCCCAAGTTGGTGCGAAGATGTCGATAGAGCCCAACTTGGACAGTATCCCTTGAAACTGTGCAGCATGTAAACCTTTAGTAAAAACATCCGCAAGTTGTTGATGGCTGCGAACAAATGGAGTGCAGATTAATTTGGCCAACATCTTCTCTCTAACAAAGTGACGATCCACTTCAATATGCTTCGTACGCTCATGAAAGACAGGATTGGAAGCAATATGCATCGCAGCTTGATTATCGCAAAACATCTTTGTTGGCTGAGACGAGAGAAATCCCAGTTCTTTTAATAATGCCCGAAGCCAAAAAATCTCGCTTGTAGTTGACGCCATGGTCCTATACTCTGCTTAGGCACTAGATCGAGAAACAACATTTTGTTTCTTACTTTTCCATGTAACCAGGTTACCACCAAAGAAAATGCAGTACCCTGTTGTTGATTTGCGATCAACCGGACATCCTGCATAGTCAGCGTCCGAGTATGCTGTTATACAGTAACCAGAAAGTGAATCACTTCCATTTTTAGTCATCAATACTCCCCTACCTGGTGACCCTTTTAAGTATCGTAAGATCCTAATAACCGCATTCATGTGTTTAACACGAGGAGCGTGCATAAAACGACTAACTAAGCTTACTGCATATGTTAAATCAGGTCTCGTAATGGTAAGATAAATTAGTTTTCCAACTAATCTTTGGTATGTCCCTGAATCCTTCAACAAATCTCCATCCTTATCAAGCTTATTTCCACTTTCAGTAGGAGTATCACAAGGCTTAACTCCCATTTTTCCCGTCTCCCGTAATAGGTCCAGAACATATTTTCTTTGTTTAAGAAAAATACCCTTCTTTGAATATGCAACTTATAAACCCAAAATGTACTTCAATATCCCTAAATCTTTGATAGCAAACCTAGAATGAAGCATTGCTTTAAGTTTTTGAATTTCCTGTTGATTATCTCCTGTTATCACAAGATCGTCAACATAAACTAAAACGACAGTGGTTCCAAGGTTACCTTTTTTTATAAACAAGGACGGATCAACGACGCTTCTCTTTAGCCCGTTTTGAATGGGAACGGAGCTTAACTTTGCATACCACGCATGTGGTGATTTTTTTAGTCCGTATCTCGCCTTCTGTAGTTTACAAACCAAATGAGTGTTATTTTCTTGCGGATGACCAGGTGGTATAGTCATATACGCCTCTTCTTCAAGATCACCATGCAAGAAAGCGTTCTTCACATCCATTTGAAATAACTTCCAATCCTTATTTACCGCAAGAGACATAAGAACGCGAAAGGTATTCATCTTTGCAACCGGTGCAAAGGTTTCCTTATAGTCTTCACCGTATGTTTGAGTGAATCCTATGGCTACTAATCTCGCCTTATAACGCTCCACAGTCCCATCACTGTTGTATTTAACTTTATACACCTAGCGACATCCAACGACCTTCTTTCCGGGCGGCAACTTGACAATACTATATGTATCATTTTCATCTAAGGCCCGTAACTCGTCATCCATTGGTGTCTTCCATTTTGGATCAGATTTTGCTTCATTGTAATTTTTAGGTTCTTGATGACTATATATAGCACTTAGAAATGCAAAATGTGAAGAACCTATATGATCATAGGTTAAATGTGTCTGCATAGGATAAGCAGCGGAATGATAAGTGAAAAAATATTTATACTTTTCAGGAACCTTTTTTTCCCGATTTGATGTCCTCACCATTGGTACCACAATATCTTCTATTACCGTAGATTTGACGGAATGTTGAGGCAAATTTTCTGAAACCGGACCTGTAACATTTTCTGGAATCACATTATGATCAACAACATCATTCTATGGAGTTAAATTACGAATTACTTCATCATGTGGAGCCAGCCGTTCTACCACGACACCATTGTCTGTTTGGATATCTTTTTCAGTAGGTAAATCATTCCCAATAATTGGAAGTGGTGCCAAATCATCCAAAGACTCCCCCTGGGACCGACTTCCAGATTCACATTGAAAATACACCGTGTTTTCGTCAAACACAACATCACGAGAAATTTTAATTTTTCGACTAGCTGGATCATAACATACGTACCCCTTTTAAGTAGAAGAGTATCCGAAAAATACACATTTGGTAGCTCGTGAATCAAGTTTGTCACGGTGTTTTGCCTGTAGATGCACATAGCATACACAACCAAATATTCGAAGATGAGAAATATCATGCTTGTGATTTTTTTAGTACCTCTAGTGGAGACCGAAACTCAAGAATGCGACTAGGAAGGCGATTGATTAAGTATGTAGCTGTCAAGGATCCATGCGACCAATATTTCTTGGGAACATTCATTTGAATCATAAGAGCACGAGTAGTTTCCAGAATGTGCCTAAGTTTTCGTACGGAAACACCATTTTTCTTTGATGTACCCACGCAACTAGTTTGATGAATAATACCATGATTGTGAAGATAACCTGGTAAAAAACCTTTGACAAACTCGGTACCATTATCTGATCTAAATGTTTTTACTTTAGCATCAAACTGATTAGTTATCATAAGATGAAATTCTTCAAAAAAAAATGACACTTCATTCTTATCTTTCAATAAGTATATCCATGTAGCACGAGACCAATCATCTATGAATATAACAAAATATTTGTATCCATCATACGAATCAATCGGAGAAGGACCCCATAAGTCTGAATGAATTAATTCGAAAGCCATAGTAGATCGAGACATAGAATTAGAAAATGGTAAGCGAGATTGTTTAGAAAATTGACAAACATCACAAACTTGTGACTCAACGGAAATTGAAGGGAAAATCCTAGAAAAAATACGACTGGAAGGATGTCCAAGTCGTTTAGGAAAAATACCTTGATTAGAGCTTTCGGTTAGACATGCCTTGTCACAAGGACTTAACAGATATAGTCCATGAGAATAAATGCCTTTATCAATCGTCTTCTTCGTCTTTTGATCCTGAAAGATGACCGCAGTAGGAGTAAATTTAACATCACAATTCAAAGAATTGGTGATTTTTCCAACAGATAGTAACTGAGTAAGCAAAGATGGAACAACAAGTGCATCGGAAGGTGGACAATAAGAAAAAAAGTTAACTTTCTCACTTCCTATTACAGGAACAGTACTTCCATTGGCAACAGAAACATCTTTATGAGAACTAGGGATAAAATGATGAACCGACGAAGAATCATTAGCCATATGATCTGTTGCTCCTGAGTCAATAATCCAAGTACGAAATTTTGAAATAGTCGAGGTAAGAAAAGCGAGTAAATTACCTGAAGCATGTGTGGACTTTTAATCAGATTTATTACCCAACTGTTGGAAAAATTCCTTCAATTGATTCATGGTAAATGAAGTATTATCAGCTACCGCAGCTCGGGCACTCTTATGCTTTTCGAAATTAGCTTTAAGATGAGGATAAATCTCCCAACATCGATCCTTGGTGTGCCCAGATTTACTACAATGGTCACAATGAAAAATTTCGCGCTTACTCTTACCGCGAAAGTTTTTACCTTTGTCCACCCCAAAGAATTTCTTCTTATCATCTTTCTGGGTCAAAAGAGCACTAGATTCACCAGCATCTAGATCTGATGTCACTTTAGAAATAGGATTCATAACTTTTTTTCGTGTTTCTTCACGCTGAACAATTGCAAAAACACTAGACAAGCTTGGTAATTCAGCATTCATGAGAATGGTTCTTCTAAGAGATTCATATTCTGGTTTGAGGCTACTGAGCACATCAAAGATTTTATCTTCTTCATCCCTTTTTAAAAGAGTTTTTGAATCAATTGTATGAGGACGATAAGAATCAAGTTCATTCCACCTTTTCTTCAAGTACCCATAATGTTCAGTAAAGCTTTTTTCACCTTGTTCAGCTTCAGCAATTTCACGTTTAAGTTCAAATACGCGAGCGGCATTATTTTGTAAACCAAAAAGACCGGTAACAGAAGTCCATAAGTCCTTCGCTGATTCAGAGAAAGAAAAAACTTCTGCAATATGTGGCTCCATCGATTGAAGAAGCCATGTTCTAATAAGTTGATCATCAACGATCCAATCTTCATATTTTGGATCTTTCGACTCTGGACATACACTTTTGTCACTTATATATCCAGATTTTCTTTTTCCTCCAAGAGCAAGAATAGCATCCCTTGACCAACTTAGATAATTAACACCGTTCAAGAGGACAGAAGTTAACCTATAACCCCCATTATTGTCCGATTGTGCCATCATCAAACACCCAAAAGAAAAAAGTAAATAAATCAAGAGACAATCACTTGACAGAAGAATAATGGTCAAGATCGTTAGATATCCCCTGATACCATCTTGTAGATTAGAAGAAGTAAACAAAACACACAGTAATTACGTGGTTCGGCAATAGCCTACGTCCACGGGAGAAGAAAGAGATTAGTTTTTCTTATTGTGCATCGATTGAGGTTACAAGTCTTATGTAAATTACACCATATCTATCAATAGTAAGAATACTAAAGAGAATATATTGAGTATATATTCTTACCCCATATATAGAAGTAAAATCTTATCCAATATTTCTTTTCCATTCAACGCATATTAATTTTTGTTTTTAATCTGTTGCAAATAAAATAGTCTCACATACACTACTTTCTAAGCACGAGGGCCACTCCACTTATCCCAGTTGATTTTTTTATTTGGAAGCTCAAATATTTTATTATTTATTTTATTCACTATTTTTGTCCACCGGTACTTTTAAACCTGCTTATGTCATTAAATATAACTTCATACAGATGTTATAGTGGCAAGTTAAGCTTGTTACCTTTTGTTGGCAATAAATTAGCTTCCTTAGGTGCTGGAAGATCTCAATTTATGTTCTAGATCTTCTTAATGAATGGAAACATAGACAACAAAAAATATGAGGACTGATTCTGGACAACCCCTCTAAAATACACTCCCAAAGTTGTATATTCTAAACATGAAAATGATGAACCCTTAGAAGTGGCGGATCTCATGTGAATGTCTTCTGACCATCTACCAAGCTTTTCATGCGAATAAGCGGTTTTGGAGGTGTTTCTATGGACCGTCCTTGACCTTTGACCATCAACCAAGCTTTCAAGACTGAAGAACTCCGTGGGTTCAAATGACAGATTGTTAATGCTTTTGTGACTAAGTTAGCTGGCAAGAGTTCTAACCAGAAGGGGAAATTGGGAATTTGTTACTAGTGGGTTGCAAATCATTTGCATGACTTTCCATGGTGCATTTTGCAGTAAAATATCATGAGAAACCTGTTCTATATGTACAGTCAAACAAAATATAACTTCCATGACAAAGTTATTCGAGCTTATTAAAAAAAACAACTGTTTTGAGAAAATTAAAATTATCGGAAGTATTCTTATGAAAAAAAATTGAAGGGTAAAAAACAATGTATTGTTTTTGGTTTCTTTGATAGAACTTTATAACTTTGTAGAAAAATGTCTAGTTGAGTTTCGTGAAGGAAAAAACAAAAAAATAAGGAAAATTAGCGAAAATGCCCCAATTTGGGAGGCATGGTTGTAGAAATGCCCTGGAATTTAAAACATAGTTAAAATGTCCCAATCCGTTAACTTTTCCATCCAAGCTAGTTAAGTAGTGAATTTGGCACACATGTGACTTCACACATGTTAAAAAAAAAGCAATAATAACCCTTTAGGGTTAAGGGTTTTAGAGTTCAGGGTTAGGGTTAAGGGTTTCAGGGTTCAGGGTTTTAGTGTTCAGGGTTCAGAGGTGGTGGTTGTGGTGGTGGTGACGGTGGTTGTGGTGGTGGTGACGGTGGTTGTGGTGGTGGTGACGGTGGTTGTGGTGGTGGTGACGGCGATGGTGGTGGTTCTTGTGGTGACGATGGTAGTGGCAGCGACGATGGTGGTTCTAGTAGTGGTATGGCACTGGTGGTGGTGGTGGTGGAGTTGGTGGCGGTGGTGGTTCTGGCGATGGAGGCGCTATTGGTGGTGGTGGAGGAGGAGGTAGCGGTGATGGAGGCGGTGGCGGAGGTAGCGATGGAGGTGGCGGTGGCGTTGGTGCGTCGATGATTAAGGTGGTGGTGGAGGCGAAAATATGACACGTGTCGCAATATTAAGAGTTTGTTAATTTATAAGAAGAAAATGTCAATTTAATAAAAATTGGGGTTAAAAATGACTTGTCTTCACGTGTGGGAACTCACATGTGTGCAAAATTGACCATTTAACTAGCTTGGATGGAAAAACTAACGGATTGAAATATTTCAACTTTTTTTGAAAACTTGGGGCATTTTCGCAAACGACACCCCCAAATTGGGGCATTTCAACTCTTTGCCCAAAAAATAACAATAGAGACAGTCGAGAGAACATTTGTGTGTAAGATATCTGAGGAAACTGAAAAGAGAAAATGCATTACTAAGCTGTTGAGGAAGACTGAAAAGGAGAGTAAGCGGGCAATAATAACCTTCAACGTCGCATTGGCGTTTCCATGGAAATGTCAAAGTTTAGATGCCGAGGGAAGTTTGAGAATCTTGCATAGGACATTCCAAACAATGAGTATAATAATGTTAGAGTACTTATTCTTCCTTGAAGTCATTAAAGGGCAACAAGATATTTATAATGCTGGATGGTTTATTCTTCCTCAAGCAATTGAACCCCGAACATGTTTAATGCGTAACCTTTTTTTTTACGATCGATTTGATTTTAGCACCTTAGAAGAATATTGATAATATAAATAAATAAACAACTACGCAGTTACAGCACCAACATTATGCTATGTGCAATCATTTTAGTCCATGTTGCACTAATTTACTTCATTAGTGAATCCAATTTAGTTAATTAGTCAATCCAATTTAGTTAATAAAAGATGGAGTGGAATTAAAAAGATAAGATAAATTCCAG
Organism: Papaver atlanticum; assembly: GCA_023531105.1. Lineage (NCBI taxonomy): Eukaryota > Viridiplantae > Streptophyta > Magnoliopsida > Ranunculales > Papaveraceae > Papaver > Papaver atlanticum. The sequence goes on from JAJJMB010008983.1 coordinate 2,408,650, forward strand.
TATTTCTCCTTCTTGGTTGTTGAAGTGCAGGGTCATCATCTTTTCAGGTAAGTAAATCAAAAATTTCAATTGGTTTTATTTCCCCTTACTGGTTAGGTAGAGTGGTTGGTTGTGTGTTTGCAGGAATGATTTGAAGTTTCATTGAAGATATTTTTAAGGGTTATTGTGAATTCTCCTACTGTTAATCTGATCTTTTTTAATCTTTGTGGGTTTTGTTATTTCAATCAATCTAGTTCTTCTAGTTTGCTCCTCTTCTGTCTTGTCTCTCTCTGGGTTTTGATTCTTTTTTTCATCTGGTTTGGTTTTCCTGCTTGGTTTCAATTAGATTCCCTTTTAATTGGCATCTTTCTTCCGATCATTTCCTTTATTCTTCTTTATCCATTCTTCTGGTTTTCGTCCATGCCTCACCATCCCTCTCTAGATTTGAAATCTCTCACAATCTATCACCTCTCTCTGATACTAATCCAATGGATTTCTCTAAACATAGTTGGTAGTCTAATTGTTTGGGGCACAAACTATTTCAATTATAAATATAGGTTCAAAGAAAAAATAGAATTCAAAGGAAAGTTTCTGCTTATGGCTTCTTCCTCAAAAAAAAAAACAACCAAAACTCTGATAACCCTTCTGAAATTGTTAATATCTTAGCTCCTAATATGAAGAATAATCTTAATATCGAAGGTGCGATAGAACCAGTGGTGTATTTAGATAAACATATGGTTATTGAAAAAGAAAAAAAAGACTACACTCTGTGCATGCTTGGTAGAATTTGTTGTCCATTAACAATCTCGACCAGTAGGGTAAGGAAGCTGGTGAAAGACTCTTGGCCGATGTTTAGAGAAGTTCTTATTAAAAAAATTGGTGCAAGGGTTAATGTGCACATGTACAAGTTTGGATCTGAAACAGATGTAATGAGGATCAAGGATGATGGACCCTGGGTTCTAGATGGTTATTTGGTGGTGCTAATTGATATACCTAGGATTCCAGTTTGGGGCTGCGATAAACATGGACTATGAGTTGTTTATAGTGTTCATGTGTAGGATTCCAAAGCAATTCCTAACTCCTGAAGCATTCAGAGCTATGGCGGCAGTAATGGGAGAGTTATGTGGTTTTGCTGAGCCGATGGGTTTATCCCCAGATCACAAGACGGTTAAAATACTGATAAAGATTAATGTCACGGGTTCCCTGCCTCGGAGAGTTCTTGTAAAAGCTCAGGAAGAGTCAGCATGGGTTAACGTAAACTATAATGTCATGCCATGGAGAATATGTGAAATTTACAGAGTTCTGGATCACATACTAGTACCGTGTGTAGAAGGCGAAGTTGTGGCTATAGAAGACCAAGTTATTGTTGTGGAAGAAAGAAATGAAAATGCTGAAGAGGAAGGTCTCCTTATTTCTAATCAGATTGGGCACAATGGGCACGAAGACATGAGCCAAAATAGAGTTAGTAACGCAACCATTACAGAGATGGTAATTGAAGCAGCAACAGATTCGATTGCTGGTGCAAGCAATTCAGAGACAGAGTTAGGTGGAGGATCTGGTGATCATGACTGTGATACTCTCGTCAGGGTAGATGATGTTGAGAATGATTTGAGTCTAATAGCTAATCAACTTTCACAAGATTTGGAAAGGATAAAAGAAGATAGAAAGATGGCTGAGGAAAGAAATAGGATCAAGGGAAAATCCAAAGTGATTACTCATTATCCAGAAGGTATTCTCCCTTTTGATGCATTAGGAATGGTATCTAATCGTCCGTTGGTGATAAAAGAGGGAGGTCAAGCTATTGATATTGAAGAAGCTGTTAAAAGATTGGAAGCAGCTAATGAACATCAGATCAAGGCAGGCACTCTTCTGGATTTCACAGTCAAAGTCAAAGAACCAGAAAGGAAAAAGAGGAAATACAAAAGAAAGGTCCCAGCGAACGAGATTGAGCAATCTAAGAAGACGAGGATGTCTGCAGAGGGAGAAGCTACTGTAGTTGCTAGTGGTGAGAACATAGTTATAAACATTGGAAAAGAAATAAGTCCTCTTTCTTCCTTAGATACTGAAAAAAAGCTTACTAACATTTCTTCTTCCATGATGAATGCTCTTTTTCCAGTTCCTTCTAGGCATATTCATAGTCAAGGTGATGACAACGTCATTATAGCTAATCCTCACATGATTAGTTTTCCTGTTCATTACAATGATGACCCTTATGATATGTTCAATGAATACATTCTTGACATTCCAGCAACTCCTCATCCAGTCACTACTGCGGAACCAGGGAATGAGATGGTGATCACTGCTTCAGTCAACAGTCAGGTATTTTATACTAAGAACCTTCACTCTTTTATTGAGTTCTGCAACAATAAATTTCAGCATATGTGTAGAATTAGTGTATTGAATTTTGAATGCAAGAATAAAGTAGATTGGTATGAGGAAATTAGGAATGACACTACCTGTATTTTTTCTGAGAAGCATGAGAATGACAACATATTTGTTTACATAATTGATCTGATTATTCTCAATATGCATAACTATGTGTGGTACAAAGAGTGTATAATATTCGGAAGTTTGAAAATCCTCTCTTGGAATTGCCAAGGTTGTGGCAAGAAATTTCCCAGAGAACATTTCAAAAATTTGGTTAGGTCAGTACAACCAGACATTATCTTTCTTTGTGAAACTAAACAAACCAGTGCTAGTGTTCTTAGCCTGTTCAGATCGGTTAAATATGATAAGCTTAAGATAGTGGATCCGGTGGGAGGAAAAGGAGGAATAGTTCTAGCTTGGGTAGACACGGTTAATCTGAAAATAACTCAGTTTTCTGAATTCTTCATTAATGCTTGTATCACAGATCAGATAACTAGAAAAGAGTGGGTTATTAGTTGCTTGTACGGTAGCCCATACAATAAGAACATCACTTGGGATTTCCTAACCTATATGGCTGCAAATACTTATTTTCCTTGGATGGTAATAGGGGATCTGAATTTTACGTTGAATAAGGAGGAAACAGGGGGAGTGGGAAAGGTTAAAAGACGAGAAATAGAAAGATCAGTTCAGGCAGTTAATCAAGCGGGTCTAATCGATTTAGGGTACTCTGGTTACTCGTTCACTTGGTTGAATCATAGAAATGATAGGGAGTTGATTGAAAAAAGGTTAGATAGAGGTTTGGCTAATAATGATTGGATTGCTATCTTCCCTAATGCTAGAGTAGCGCATATAAGTCCCATTGCTTCAGATCACAGCCATATTGTTCTTTATACCAAGCAGGATAGTAACGATGGAGCGAAACCTTTTAAATGTTTTGGTACCTGGTTAGATATAGAATCGTGTATTAATGTCATAATGATTCCTGGTTAACTCCTCATTGTGGTTCTCCTGCTTTTCAAGTTGTTAAAAAAATGTCAACTGCGAAAAAGAACATCATTCTTTGGAATAAAAATCAATTTGGAAACATTCATATTAGATTGGAACAAGCTAAAAATGATCTTGAAACCTTCAACAATAACCCTTTTGTCGCCAACAAATCTGAAACTTTAAAAAGATTAAGTTTTGAGGTGGAAAAATGGTACAATATCAATGAATCTTTTTTGAAAATCAAAAGTGGTGATAAAATGCTTGAGCTAGGTGATAAAAACACTAGTTACTTTCATGGTCTTGTGAGAACTAGGACTCTTAGAAATAGGATTTGTGCCATTAAGAATGAAAATAGTGTCTGGGTGGAAAGTAGATCTCAAATCAATGAAGTACTTTTCAAACACTTCACTGGTATGGCTACCACCACTTGTCCTGAAATAAATGAGACTCTCATCTCTAATATTCCCTCTCTGGTAACTGATGAGGAAAACTGTTTACTCATGAAACTTCCAGAGTTTGATGAAATAAAAGATATTGGGTTCAAAATGGCCCCTTCTTCTTCTCCGGGACCAGATGGTTTCCCGGCCGTGTTCTTCCAGAAAAATTGGGATGTCGTTTCTCATGATATTGTTGCTATGGTTCAAAGATTTTTCAAAACTGGGTTTCTTCTTAAAGAGATAAATAACACGTTCATCTCCTTAATTCCTAAAAACAAGTTCCCCGATGAAGCCAGCCATTTTAGACCGATTAGCCTTTGTAATACCTCTTACAAAATAATCTCTAAACTTTTAACAAATAGGATGAAACCTCTGTTGGAGAAGCTAATCTCTCCTTTTCAATCGGCGTATGTTCCTAACAGACAAATCTCCGACAACATAATCATAGCCCACGAATTAATCCACACGATGAAAAAAAAGAAGAGGAAAGTTGGGCTATATGGGGATTAAAATTAATATGTCAAAAGAGTTTGACAAAGTTGAGTGGAGTTTTCTTCTTACTGTGCTCAAGAAAATGGGTTTCAGTAAGGATTGGTGTAACCTGTTACATCAATGTATTAGTACAACTAGTACATCGGTTTTGTTAAACGGCTCGCCAGGAAAACATTTCTCTCCCTCAAGGGGAATTAGGCAAGGAGATCCATTATCTGCTTACCTATTTATCCTTTGTATAGAAGTTTTATAGAGATATCTAATGTCAGCCCAACAAAAAGGTTTGATTCATGGTATCAAAATCACCAAAGACTGTATGCCGATAAACTATTTGCTCTTCGCAGACGACTGTCTGGTGTTTGCAAATGCTAATTTGGTTGAAAGCAAAAACATTCTTAAGATCTTCACGGATTTAAATCCGTGAAGGTTCTGGTCAATTAATCAATTTCCAGAAGTCTAGAATTTTCTTTAGTCCCAAAGTCCATAATAGGTTTCAGCGAATAATTATAAAGATTTTAAAAGTTCAAAAAATTAAAATGAATGATATGTATCTTGGTTCGCCGTTGTTTACTAATACTTCCAAAATCATCTGTTTTGAACCTATAGACGAAAAAATTGCCAGTAGACTAAAAGGTTGGAAAAGCTATAACCTTTCTCCGTCTGGTAGAGGTGTTCTAGTCAAATCCGTTGTTGAAACTATTCCCATTTACCAAATGAATTGTTTTAGGTTCCCTTAGTACACTTTAAATAAAATTACTTCCCTCCAAAGAAACTTTTTTTGGGGAAAAAAAGAGAATAACTCTAAAGGCCTTTACCTCAAATCCTGGGCTGGGGTGTGTAAAACAATAAAAGAAGGTGGTATAGGATTTAGAATTCTTAAAACTATGATTACTAAAGTTGGTTGGAGGCTTGTAACCTATCCCAAATCTCTGTGGGCGACTATTCTTAGGCTGAAATATTTCCCTAATGGTGATATCTTAAACAACAATTATAAAGCCAAGATCTCTGACTCTTGGTTGTGGAAAGGAATCTCGAAGAGTTTCGAAAATCTTAGAAATGGTAGCAACTGGAAAGTTAATAATGGTGAAGATATTCACATTTGGAATCATAGATGGGTCAGGTGAATCTACCATAACTGAACCTGTGAACATTGATGTGACTCATAGGTTCAGGAAAGTGAGAGACTTGTTCAATGAACAAGCAACTGGATGGGACCTTAACAAACTAAAAATTTGTTTTGAAACACATATTATCCAGAAAATTCTTAAAATCAGGTTAAATTTGAATGCTAAGGATAAACTTATGTGGCGTTATACTCCACATGCTGATTTTACTGTGAGCTCAATGTATAATAAGATGATCGAAAACAGTGGTAGTAACCCCCCTAATTTGAGCAGATCTTTTCCCTGGAAAAGAATCTGGAAGATGAACCTTTTTCCCAGAATCAAAATGTTTCTATGGAAATGTCTCCATGATATTCTCCCTGTGGGAGATAGAATATGTAAAATCTTGCCTAACATCAATAATAAATGTCATCTTTGTAATTCTGGTATTGAAAGTACAGAACATCTTTTTATGCATTGTGATTTTATCAAAAATGTGTGGAAATGTCTGCCATACGAAACAAATAGAGTCAAGACTAAAGATAACAACTTAAATAGGTGGATTACAAACTGGGTCAAAAACAAAAAGAATTTCAAAAATGAGGATGTTCACTGGGATAATCTGTGCACTATTACTATGTGGTTTGTGTGGAAAGCTAGGTGCCAAAAGGCATTTAAAAATGAGACACCTTGTGCTAGATCGACAACAAATCAGATAATGAATTACATTGCTGCTGAAAAAGGGAAAAAAGAGTATAAATATTCTAAACAGATGAAGAATGAAGACAAAAGGAATGTTCTGGTTTATATCACTGTGGTCAATAACAAAGACGATTCTAACAACTTTCTGATCATGTATGCTACTGGTTTGACAAGGAATTTCAAAGGAGGCAGGTGCATCAGTGCACCGTCTGGAGTAAACAATGATGATCGCAGGCAGACCATCATGACTGTAATGAAGTGGCTAACAAGTATAGAATGTGGAAAAGCTACAGTCATATGACAGAATTGGGAGTCCTCTGGAGACTCAACTTTTTGGGAAGAAAATGTAGACTTAACTAGTTATATGCAGGAAGCTGAATTCTACAAAGTGGTTAGAAACTTTTCGTCGATACAAATCAAGATATGTAACAATGTTTTAATTAATCATGTTCTCATAAAAATGTATAAGCTTAGAATCACTTTTGAAAGAGACTGGTCTTGGACAGAAAAGGAAGCAAGAAACATGCAGAACTGGTTTGAAGTCTTGGGTAATGTTGATCAACACTCACAGACAAGTTCTAATTCTACTTCTGGTTTCTTACAGAATACGAAAATGGTACCAGGGATAACTAATAGAAGGGATGCTATCAGAGAGATTGGTCGGAATGTGGACAGTGGGGAAGAAACAGATCAAGGCTATATCGACAATGTTGACACAATCAGTGGAAGCAGAAGAAATAACCAGGATCAGGTCTTGTGGAGAAGAAATGGTAAAATGACCAGGAGTGTTCCAAAGGATGGCGCGAAGAGGGGATTTTTTGAAAATTCGAACTATGAAGAAGGAAATACAAGCCTAGTTTCGGGAGGTTTTAATAGATTGAATACCACTAATGTTAATACTTGGTATGATCCTCAAGTTAATAGCCAATTTGGGCATGTATCTGATAACCAAGACTCTATTATCTTTAATAAATAAGTTTCTGCTTTGCCAAAAAAAAATAAAAAATTTAAAAAGATAATGAATGAGAAATGAATCTCGTTTTGTTGGAGAAAAAGGTTGCTGAAGATTGAAAATTAAAATGTTTGTTGGTCTGGCAACCAAGTTTTATGTGTGCTTCCTTCACTTACACCTCGAGATAACCATAAAAGAATATATTCTCCATCTTTTATGGTTATCAAGAGAGTTTCATTGATTTTATCTTTTACGTACGAATGAAGTTATGAATGATAATGAATGACAAATAATTCTCTTGATATGCTCCAGCTCAAGGGAATGGACATATACAGTTCTTAATTATGTGCTTTGCGGCGATAGTAATGAATCCCAAGATCACATACCGTTGCAGTGTAAAATTGCATACAGATTTGGTCCTCTCTTACAGCAGACAAAAACCGGCGGTCTTGGGTCATTCCAGATTCAATGTTTGCTCTTGCTCATACTTGGCCTAACAATCATCTCTCAAGTTCAGGTAAGCTTGTGAGCTAATTCTGGCAGCAATTATATGGACCCTATGGAAAGAAAGGAACTGTCGCATCTCAAAAACAATTACAATTTCGAAACTGACACAGACCTGTGTGTTGGTTCTAACAAGGTTGTTGACTTGTTGTATATGCCTAATGCCTTGGATACTTGTGTGTATTCTGTTTGGGCTTGTCCTTACAAGAGTCCAGCCCATTAAGTCTGTTTTGTAACCTAATGCTAAAAGGCATCACGAGAAGTAGAAAGTGGAAAGAGAAACTTATGTGAAGGGAGTGTGAGTCACCAAAAGGGAGGTTAGGGTTCTTGATAGGGGGTTGATTCAATACCATGTAATCTTGTTCGATACATTGTGAAAATGGTTTCATTGTCTTCACAAGTGGATGTAGATCATCTTTATCGAACCACTATAAATCCTTGTGTTTGGCGTGTGCTTGATTTATTTTGATTTCATTTATATTTCATATCTTGATTGATTGTGCTAGCTTGAGCCATTTGTTCTAAAAAAGTGGTATCAGAGCTTCGGGTGGGAGCGATCCACGATGGTGGCAAAGCATGAGATTCAGAAGTTTGATGGAAGGAATGATTTCAATCTATGGAGGATAAAGATGAGGGTTGTTTTGGTGCAACAAGGTTTAGTGAAAACTTTGAAGGGGAAAACAACACTTGTAACAATTTTGCAAGAAGATGAAAAGGAAGAATTCATAGAGAAAGCACATGGCTTAATTTTATTGTGTTTGAGCAATTAGGTCTTGAGAGAAATGGGCAAAGGAAAATGACTCTTGATGGGCTATGAAACAGGCTGGAAAAGAGATATATGACTAAATCCATGACTAATCATCTTTACCTTAAGAAGAAATTACATACTCTTAGTATGCATGAAGGAATGTTTATAATAAATCATATTGATGGTTATAATAAAATTCTTTTGGATTTGGCAAATATTGATGTACAAATTGAAGATGAAGACCAAGCATTGGGTTTGCTTTGTTCCTTACTACCATCTTATGAAAACTTTGTTGATACCATAATGTATGGAAAAACCACAATTTCCATGGAAGATGTTAAAGCGGCTTTGAACTCAAACGAGTTGAAGAAGACAGGTATTGATAGTAAAGATAGTTCGTGAGATAGGTTGTTTGTAAGAGGAAGTGGAAACCAAAAGGGTGGTTTAGATAGAAGTAGATCAAAATCAAGGTCTAAGTCTAAATCCGGTAAGTTTCATTATTTTCATTGTAAGGAACAAGGTGATTTCAAGAAGGATTGTCCAAAAAAAAAAGAATGTTGAGAAGAATACTAACCAAGGCACCACAGAAAATGTTGAAGTAGAAAGTGAACGATTCTCACGATTTATACCAAAATCTCAGATAGTGGATGGATTCTTGATTCGGGGTGTACTTTTCACATGTGTCCCCATAGAGAGTGGTTTACTACTTATCAACCTAGAGAATGTGGTAAAGTTCTTATGGGAAACAATGTTATGATGAGTGATGGGTGTAGGTACAATTCAAATTAAGATGTATGACGATGTGGCGAGGAATTTAACTAAGGCTATATTGGCATGTTCCAGAGTTGAAAAGAAATTTGATTTCTTTTGGTACAATAGATTCAAATGGTTGCAAGTATCAAGGTGAAGATTGAGTTATTCTTGTCTCAAGTGGAAGTCATACAATTATGAAAGGCGGGAGGATTAATGGTCTTTATACACTTCAAGGTACTACTATGACAGGTGATGCAGTTGTATGTTCTTTAATTTATGAATATGATATTACCAAGTTGTGGCATATGCGTTTAGAGCATATGAGTGAGAGGTGGTTATTGGTTTAGAGAAAGTAAGATTTGCTTGGCGATCATAAAACTGGAAAACTAGACTTTTGTTAACATTGTGTCTTTAGGAAACAATGTAGAGTCAAGTTCAGCAAGGCCATTCATAACACCAAAGGTATTTTGGATTATATATATTCATTCTGATCTTTGGGGTCCTTCATGCTGGTGGTAGATATATCTTGACATTCATTGATGATTTCTAAAGGAAGGTATGGGTATTCATACTTAAGCATAAAGATGAAACTTTTGTCAAGTTCAAGCAATGAAAGACTATGGTTGAGAAACAAATTGGTAGGAAACCCAAGTGTTTGAGGACAAACAACGGTTTGGAATTTTTTGGGGGTGAGTTCAATGAGTTCTGCAAGGAGCAAGGGTTTGTGAGACACCGCAAAGTGAGAAAACACCACAACAAAATGGTGTTGCAGAAAGGATGAACATAACCATTATGGCGAAGGCAAGATGTATGCTATCCAATGTTGGGTTACCAAGGGAATTCTGGGAAGAAGCAACAAACACATCAGTTTATTTAGTGAACAAATCTCCATCAACTGTTATTAAGTGTAAGACCCCAAATAAAGTTTGGACAAGTTCACATGCTAAGTATGAAGACTTGAAGACTTTTGGATGTCCATCATATGATCATGCGAATAAAGTAAATCTAGAGCCTAGACTAAAGAAGTGCATCTTTCTTGGGTAAGAAAAGGGTGTGAAATGCTATAGGTTATGATGTCTTGAAGAAAAATCAAACAAGTTTCTAATCAATAGAGATGCGACGTTTGATGATCAATTGATGTTGAAGCCAAAGAATGAAGAACTAAATGGGAGAGTTGAAGAGGGTGTTAGTGATAAGTTGGAGCTTGGTGACCAGCTGGAACATGAAATGCAAGTTCAAGGAACAATGAGACTGTTGTTTCTGATGAGGATGATCAAGAGATTGTGCAAGAGGATGCTTAAGAATAAGAAGCAAAGATCAGCAGTTCAATTTTTTAGGTGGCAGAGAGAGGAGGGAAATCAAACCACCTCAGAGATATGGTTATGCTGATTTGGTTGCATATGCACTTGCAGTGTGTGAGAGCATAGATAGGATGAGCAAAAAACCTATGAAGAAGCAATCAGTGGTGAAGAAGCAGCAGAATGAGGAGCTTCTACCATTGAATAAATTGAGTCTCTTGACAAGAATGAGACTTGGGAGATAGTTGCAAGACCTAAGGAACAGACTATTATGGGAATAAAATGGGTCTTCAAGAATAAAGAAGGTACTTCAGATGGTGAATGAACAAGGTACAAGGCAAGGCTTGTGGCAATGAGATAATACAATGCATTCTTGTAATCAATGAGATATTATGGGAATAAAGAGGTTTACACAAAGAGAATGCATTGATTACAATGAGATATTTTCTCCTATTATTAAACATAGTTCTATTAGAACATTGCTTGTTATAGTTGCTTTGAATAGTCTAGAATTTGAACAACTAGATGTTCAGGCATATTTCCTTCATGGTGAGTTGGAAGAGCGTATTTATATGCAACAACCAAAAGGTTTTGAATTTCCTGGAAAAAAATATCTTGTATGTTTGTTGAAGAAATATTTGTATGGGTTGAAGAAATCTCCAAGGAAGTGGTATAAATGTTTTAATACGTTTATGTTGGCAAATGTCTATGATAAGAGTAAGTATGATAGTTATGTATATCATAGGACACTCCAAGATGATTCATTTGTGTATTTGCTCTTGTATATTGATGATATGTTGATAGCTTGCACATAAATGTTAGAGATACAGAAGTTGAAAGTGCAGTTGAGTAGTGAGTTTGAGATGAAGGAATTGGGTGCAGCAAAGAAGATATTGGGCATGGAGATCCATAGAAATCGAACTGAAGGTAAGTTGTATTTGTCCCAGATGGATTACATCGAGAAGGTGTTGGAAAGGTCTGGTATGAAGGATGCAAAAACAGTAAGCACTCCTTTGGCTACACATTAGATTCTCTGGAAGACTATCACCTACAACTGCAGACAAGGCAGAGTACATGTCTCGGGTTCCATATGCAAGTGCAGTTGGTAGCGTCATGTATGCTATGGTTTGTACAAGGCCGGATATCGCACAAGCTATGAGTGTCGTAAGTAGATACATGGGAAGTCCCGGGAAGGATCATTGGAAAATAGTAAAGTGAATTTTGAGGTATCTAATTAAGGGCCTGTACATATGTTGGTTTATTGTTTGATAAACACTATGGTGATTTTTGAGTCAGTTTTAGTAAAAAAGCGACAAACATTGTGGGTTATGTTGATTCTGATTATGCAGGTGATCTTGATAGAAGAAGGTCATTGACAGGTTATACTTTTACATTGTGTGGTAATACTATCAGTTAAATGTCAATTTTGCAGAGTACAGTTGCATTGTCTATAACCGAGCACAGTACACGGCAGCCGTAGAAGCAGTGAAGGAAGATATGGTTTGGTTGGTGTTCTGGTGTTCAAGCAAGAGAGTGCAGTTCTGTATTGTGATTGTCAAAGTGTCATTCACTTGTCCAAGAACCAAATATATCATAAGAGAACGAAGCACATCGATGTCAGGTAATTAAGGGAAGATAGCGATGCTAAAGGTTCCTACAGAGGATAACCCTGCATACATGTTGACGAAGCCTGTTCCAAGTATAAAGTTCAAGCATTGCTTGGACTTGGTTTGTGTCAGCAAGTGTTGAGATACCTTGAGGGGTTGAGCGAAGATGATGATGAGGGATAATGAAGTTGTGTGCAATCGGATGATGCAATTGTGCAATCGGATTGCGACTTGATGGTATTCAAGTCAAGGTGGAGAATTGTTGTGTATGCCTTGAATACTTGTGTGTATTCTATCTGGGCTTCTCCTTAAAAGAGTCCATCCCATTAAGTTTTTTTTGTAACCTAATGCTAAAAGAATGCCTCAGGAGAAGTAGAAAGTGGAAAGAGAAACTTATGTGAAGAGAAAGTGAGGCACTAAAAGGGGGATAGAGTTCTTGAGAGGGGGTTGATTCAATACCTTGTAATCTTGTTTGATACATAGTGAAATCGTTTCGTTGTCTTCGTAAGTGGATGTAGATCATCTTGATCGAACCAATATAAATCCTTGTAATGTGTGTGTGCTTGATTAATTGATTGCATTTCTATTTCATATCTTGATTGATTGTGGTATCTTGAGCTATTTGTTCTAACAAAGGTGCACATAAATTTTTCAGTGCAAAAATATGTTTTTTATTGAATGTAGTCTCTTTTAAAGTTCTTTGTCCATCACTTTGGTAGACAATTTGAATATTCTCTTATAATCTAATATATCTCCCTTTCATATCACAAAATAATTAAAGAGAAGAACTAAATTGTACAAAACCAACAATTATAAGAGAAACAACTTAACAAATCCTTAAACAACTACAAAAACAACTTGCAATCACATTAGACATCCAATGTGATAAGATCTTTATGATTATCCGTTGTAGCCTTAAACATGCATACATATCTTGACGACTTTTATTCGAAGATGCATGAAAACCCATACCCATCATAGAGCCAAGCTCAACGAGGTCTACCGCTGAAATATAATTAGCATCAATGAAGGATATTGGAAGACCTTTAATTTATGAATGCAAAGTACTGACAGGACCAGCAAAATAACACAAAACACTGTCATGAAGAAAGCCTTGGCTTGGTTCCGATAAGTTAATTTACCGGGTCAGATTCCTAACACCAGATCAGATTTTTTCTTGTTCATCTTCCTTTTCTCCAATTTCGTTTAACATGCATCTCCATAATCCCTAGAACTAGTTTAAGTTTAGAACGGATTATCGTTTCCTAGACTGAAGAACTCTGTAAATCCAAATAACACACTGTGTAAGTTTTATATAACTTGTCCTTTTGTAATGGATAATGAGGGGAATGGTCAGGGTGAAGTTATTCTAGTTTTGGTTCATGGGTGGAAAATCGGGATCATGTTAATAGAGGTGTAAATTGGGACGGGTTGGCACGTTTATGGTACAACACAGCACGTTAAAATTCGAGCACAACACAACACATGACCGGCCCAACACGGGCACAACATGTTTGTTTAATGTGCTGTGTTGTGCCAGACAAATAGGCACATCAGCACAGCACATCACGCGACACGTGTTAGCACACGGCACAGCATAGCACGGCACACGAAGAAAGCACGCCACGTCATGCGTAAAATACTACACAATACATCATATTTGATGCATATTTTACAAAAAAATATCATTGTTTTAGCCAATTTCTGAAGAAAATTTTTTTTATGCTAATTTATTTCTGTAATAATACATGTACTAACTAAAATATCTCAAAAATATTTATTTTCGAAAACATAAAATAAGTGTGCTAGCACAGCACGGCACAACACGTTTATTTTTCTTGCACAACACAGCACGGCACGCCATTTGGCACAGCACAACACATCACGTCTGAATTTCTGGCACAACCTAACCCAGCACGCAACATGCTAAACACATGACTTCGTGGGCTGGGCTGTGCCGGTCCAGCATGTTTTACACCTCTGCATGTTAATAGCGGATTGCAATTTAATCGTGTGACAAAACTTTCTTTGAATGTAACATATTAATTATTGTGTGATCAATAAAAAATGTAGCCCCAATGACAAAGGCCTAAATAATTCTCAATAAAAAGAAATTATTTATTTTGTATCATTTTTGTTTTTATCAGTAGGCTTGAAAATGTTATATACTTCTTCAGTTTTTGGAAAAGAGATACTTTTACTTTTTCATTTTAGCCTAAAAATAGGTCAAATTGGAAAAGTGAACCTTTTCCAAAAATGGATGGAGTATATATTTGCCAAAGTTATGCAAATTTAGAACAAAAAGCAATAAAAAAAAATAGAGACAGAGGAAAGTATATGCGTTATTAAGATGTTTGAGGAAATTGAAAAGAGAAGATGCACTAGATAAATCAGTTGTTGAGTTATAGACATCATAGAAATTGAGAAAAGACTAATGGAAAATATCCATGAATACCGAAAACCTTTTTCGCTCATGCCCAAGCCCAAACAAGGCCCAGCTCCATATTCAGTAAGCAAATAACCATTTTTTGGGGACTACTCAAAAATGAAGGGGGCTACTTTGTGATAGGAATGTCTACCCTATACTTATAAGGGGTGTCCCAAAGTGTGGAAATGATTAACCTACCCTTAACATAATTAAAATTAAAACTAATCTAATATATATATATATATATATATAACCTAATCTAAATCATTAACAAAACAAAATCAAAATTATAACAAATCCATTACTTTTAATTTTTCATAAATCCGTTACTATTAGAGGGTTCATTTTCTTCTCTTCTTTTTGCTTCATCGTCTCGATTCAAAAAAAAATCCACAAACCCATTACTTGGTTGAAAAAATGAGTAATAATCATCAAAATGAGTTGAAAATGGAAGTTGCAGAGAGAAGTTCGGCTGGGAATTATGTGAAACAGTTTGTCGAACTAGCCGAACTCATCTTTAATGGAGTTTTCCTAGCCGAACTTTTCTCTGAAAGCAAAAACTCCATTAAAGCTGAGTTCGGCTACCTGTGTCTTCAGAACCATTAACCGAACTACACTTGCAGATGAGTTCGACTACCTGTTCTTCAGATGTCGTAGCCGAAATTTATTTCCATGGTCGAAATCAGTTTATAAATTTTTCATTTTTTCGAAAGTTTTTTTCAATTCAAGCAACATTAACTAAATTTGAAGTATACCTAAGTACCCAAAACCCTCATTTCGAAATCAACCATCTTAAAAAAAAAACCCTTCTTCTCAAAAATTATTCTTTTAAAAACACCCAACTAATTAATCTAACACTAATTAATCATTACACTAACTAATTTAATTACCAAGGGCAAGTTTGGTATTAAAAAAATAGATAAGGGGTGACTCATTATTACTTCTAATATCCACCCAAAAAATTGAAGAGTAGTCGCCATCCATTTTTGAGTAGTCCACAAAAAATCGTTCTAACCAAAATGTGAATCACGGATTTTCAACTCTCAACTCTCAAGTACGCTGAAATTGAAAAGTTTCTTTCTTCCGATCTCAGACGAGTGGGCTTTTTTTCCTCCCACTCCATTCGATGAAAGATTTCTTGTTTGTAATCACGTTAGTTAATCAGGTGGGTTTACAACGTCCTAGACAAAGTTGTTGGAAAACAATAAATAAAAATGAATTTTTAAGCTTTAAAGAAAATAAATAAGTTTTTATTTTGTTTTGTGAATGAAAACCTTATTAGTCCTGGACCATGAAGTTTTCAATTATTAAGTTGTTTTAAGAAACTATATAAACTTTTTCCCACATAGGGGAATTCGGCTTCTTAAGTTGTATTAGTCAATTATACGAAGGGTTTCTTTATATTTTCAAAGAGACCTAAAGAACAATATTTGTCTATCGTTTTCTTAAACTTTTGCAGAATAAATTTTGAGGTTTATTTTTTCCGGAGTTTCCAAGCTCAAGTTGAGCATCTAATATATATGCTAGTAGTAGGTGTAGTAGGGTGTTTTATCCTGGAGGAATCCTTCATTCGAGGGCTATAGCATCACTCTTGAGCGTAGTCGGAAGCTAATGTCTTAAGGACGGCGTGTTGAACAAGTGACTCACTCTGTTTTTCCAAAATTTTGTCGTGTTATTGTTGCGATCTGGGGGCTCATTCTTTTCGTCAAATCGATCACTTCCATTATAAAGGAGCTAAGTATCAACAACTTTTGTTTGTTTGATTTTTCTTTGTTTTTGATTATTGCGACCAACAATCTTAAAAATTATTTGTATAGTAATAATCGAAAATCAATGATTGATTTGTGAACAAAATTGAGTTTTTGGCCAGCCGTAGAGTTTCGAGGTTATCTCTAACTTAGAAGGAATTTCGGTAAATCCTTTAACTGACTCGGTAGTTAATATACTTGGAGAACAAATGCTGGGAGCTAAGAAATACTAGTTTGGATTAATATAATATGTAACTAGGATAGTTCATTTGTAAATTAAATTCTTAGTCGTGTTTGCGTCTGCTTGTAGAGGGTAATCAGTTGCTGCTGGGATTGTAGGCTCTTTGAGCTCTTCTTTGCTTACTTCTTGCAAGTCTTTAATATATTTTAAGTTTGCTGATAAAAAAAAAATGGAAACTTCAAATTGAAATTTCCAAACTTGTCGACCGACCAAAAGATTGAGTTTTCACCTGAACATAAAGAGGCATTTTTTTTTTGGGTGGGTGAATAGGAAAATTTATTGGAAAGTAGGTACTTACGGGTACTCCACCCAATAAATACAACCAATACAAAAAGGAACCAATATGTAATTCCGTCTATAACTCTCACCACCTACTTTTCAAAGTCAATTCAACGAATACAATAAAAGTTCGTACCCATAAAGCTATCATCATGTTGGTTGTTAATTCTAGTATTTTAGTGTTTGACTCCGCCCAAGAATATGCTTGAATATTTACATCTCTAATCATGTTAAAAAATAAAATTGTTGTAAAAGATCCTTGCATTCCTTTCTTTCCAAATACCATCCCATATAGCAACCGTCACATTGTTCCAAATACGATTCAGACGCTCATCGCCCCAATCATGACTCCAAGATTTTATTGTTGTGGCAGCATTAGTATTGTGGTTCCACATCCTTCCGCAAAATACGGCCAAGTTCTCTTAGTTCCGACAATTTTAAAACAAGTATGCACTTGTTTCATCTTGCTCCATGCAAAGCCGGCAAAGCCTATACCCACATTCATTCCCTTTCTAATTAATTTTTTGACCGTCATCAAAGCCTATACCCACATTCATTCCCTTTCTAATTAATTTTTTGACCGTCATCAAACTTTCGTGAGAGAGAAGCCAACCAAGGAAATTTAGCTTACCGATTTCTATAAATGTATTAACCTCATTCTTGACCATATAAGTATCCAACAAAATATTTTGATCAACCAATATCCAGAATCTAGAATCTAAAGATCCCTCTTAAATATCCGTTCTATCCCGTAATTAATTTGTGGAAATAACCTCCCTTCTTATAGATCGAGAATACCTACTCGGATACATGAACTTCCATTTGATACCATCACTTGAGGTCACCAAAGAGACATTGACCTCAAGAGACATTCTCGGTGATAAAATTAAGGATGAGACTTCTTCGATCTGATTGTTGTGTAGTGTAGCTGCAGGATATCCCACAACTACACCCCATCTTCAATTCCTATATCAACATATCATTTATCAACCAAACATCAAATATAAGAACTAGAAATGTAAAGAGACACAAGATTTTTTACATGGTTCGATCATAAATTGATCTACATTCATGGTTCTTCACTATCATTGATTTGTGTTACATAAGACTCTATTAAAGAGTTTTTGTGGAGCTCTAGATCTAAAATGTTGATGAAGGAAGAAAGAGAAGAAGAAGATGATAATAATGTGTCTCCCCCTTCTCGCTCTTGGACATTTTCCTTAAGTACTATAAGTACTAGGGTTGTAAAGCGTAAATTACATTCATAGCCTTTGCTTTCAAGTTAAGCTAACTAAGCTAGGTAAAGGTGTAGGTGATCCTATATTACTAAGTTACTACTGTTCTAAGATGACGCCATGTGTCGAGTGTAATATTTTGTATCTACATGTAGTCTTCTTTCGAGACCTATATTCCAGGCTTCACCGTTTAAGATTGTTTTCATGCATCTCGTCATTGTCCAAGTCTTCTAAGTGATGATTGCATAGATAAAAAGGTTTGTATTAAAGGCTTGATCACCTACCGAATTATCTTCCCAAAATCCGATTGTGTTTCCGCTTTCTACTTTCTATTTCCTACAAAGATTTGTGCACTAAAACTCCCAAGAAACCTGCTTTACCTTCTGTAAACAATTTACAAATTTTAATAAACGCAACTTCCATGACGTACTACTTAAAACAGGTAAAAAAGTAGTCATTGACTCATTAGTGATTCACTTTGTATCATGTGTATTTTTTCAATAGCAATTTTGCACTATAAATTCAAAAGTATCTTAAGAAAAGTTAGGAAGAAAAGATATCCCATCTTTTAGAAAAAGAATTGGAAAAAAATAAACAAATGAAAGCTTAAGAGGCAATTGAAAGTACATATAATTAAGATGTTTGAGAAAATTGAGGAGAAAACATCTCCCCTCCTTTAAAACACTAAGTCATACGAGCTTCCACGTTGCACGGTGAGTGTGATACCCCTCTCAAATTAAATGAGATAAAAGCTTTGAACTAGAGCAATTCTAGAAAGGACAAGTGGCGGGATTCTATTGGTCAGAGCATTAAAACATGAATTACACTATATTCACACCCTGTATTTAACTGGCCGTTTTTAACACCGTTACCGAAAACGTGGGTAGGAGGCGGAGTTGTTTTTGGCAGAGAGAATGCTCACTGAGCAGGCAGATGTCATAACTTTTGATGGCGAGGTACTACTTTACTAGCATCCTTTTTGTATCAGTTTTTATGCAAGCCTTAATTAGTTAAGTTGTGATGAAATCATAGACAAGCCATACTATGTTGGAAAACAAATGGTTTGCATGATTTCTAAAGTGTTTTTTTCTTTCTAATTATAGTATTTGCAACATGAAGCACTGTAGCGGGATATACACATTCTGTTTAAGTGTTTAACCTTTCCCATATCTTATATTTTGACTACTTTGAGGCATTCTTGATTAGTACGTCCACAAATTAAAACCCGGCTTTGTGAATCAGTACGTACTATCCCGTGGTCCATAAAAAGATTCTTTGTTTGGTAATGGACTAATGGTTGTTGTTCCATATGTTCTGATTGTCATGTTAATCTTATATCTTACTCACATTTTATTCAAGGTAAACTCCAGGTACTGGCACTATTGCCTTGGCGTATTGCACCGGAGTTGAGACAGTAGGGTGGCTAAAACATTAAGATGTAGTTTATTGATAATAAATTAATAACTTTTTTTTTTCTGTTGCAGGAAGAAGATTTGAAAGAAATACTACAAATCTAGAGCTTGCGGATGTTTCTTTAGGAGAGTTCATCAAGCACGCCCTAATGCGTTGTATGCTAAACGAGCTAGCAAGAATATGTAATACTCTATTTTGTGCTTTTATTTTTGTACAATAAATTTCGTTGGGTAATAAAGTTTTTTCATCAAAAACGGAAATCAGTAGCAAGAAATCTATGAGAAGGTTTAAGTAGGTAATTCAAGTACCTGAAAAGAGTTGGTTTTATGATCCAATTTCATTGAAGTTTATTGGAATATATGGGAATTCCATGGAAAATTAAGGGTGGATAATAACTGTAGAGGAGATCACTTAGATTCATAGTGGTTTACCGTAATTATGCTGCTAACCCTGGGAAGAATGTGACCCTCAAGGAAAAACTTGGGTGACTCTCAAGGAAAAACTTTTTTTTTGTTTGTTTTTTGTTTGAAGCATTCTGTTTATGAATAATACATCCGTCAAAGTGAAGACCTAACTCTTTTATGATCAAACTTACGATGCTTGGACAGTTCAGGGCATTAGTGTTTATTGTGGATTCTTATGGCTTGCTGCTTTCGAAGTTGCAGCTGCAATGGCGATTCAGACAGCTTGGGTCAGTGGTGAATCTGATTTATGAGTTCTTGAGATCAGTTGAAGACAGAAATTTGCGGCAGTCAGATTGGGGAATGATGTTGATCTGAGTTTGTTGTGGGGTTAGCTGATTAGCTTTGCAATCGGTGGTGGACGGTGGTAGAAATGAGAATTGGTTGGTCAATAGACACAGGCGGTGATGGATTGAATTTGCTGGTGGTAAAGGGTTTTATCTACATGAGTTTTGCAAGCTAATTGTAGACAAATAAAAGACAAATTACTGATGCCGAAGGAAGTAATGGTTGTGTTGGATCGATGGGGTTACATGAGTGTTTAGAGTTCAGGGAAGCTTTGATGATAGTGGAGATGTTCATAGTTACAACAATAAGTATGGGGATCTGATATGGGTATATATCCGGAGTTAGAAGTGGTGAACCGATGGTGTTTGGATGGGAAATATTTGCAGGAACTGGTGGTTACTGTGGGTTCTTGGCATGGGCCGAAATTGGGTTCATTCTGAAAGGAATTAGTTGGTTGCGGGATTCTCAAACTGGTGGTGGTTGTTGGTACAAATTTTGGGGATTTTGGCTCAGTGAAGTGGGTTTGATGTTTGAGAATTATCTCAATAAATCAGACAGGGGAAGAGGTTTATTGACGGAGCTGTTGACATGGGTATGGCTGAATACAGGGAAGGTATCCCTTTTTTCTTGCAGACCTTGAAGGTAAGTCCACCTGAGATGAAGTATGAGCACTGAAGCTGAGTCTTCGATATTCCCTTTGTAGCTTTTTAGATATAACTGGCTGAAAATTAACCAAAGAAGAAGGGGTAGAAGAATCGAGGGATACAGGGGAGGTGGGGGCAGAAAGGGGAATTGAAGAATCAGGGACTAAGGGAGGGGAGGAAATTGAGTCAGAGATATTTGAATTGGTTGAGGTAATGTCATAAACAGTTAGAGGGGAGACATAAAAAAGGCTAGGGATATCTGAGATAATGTCTTCAGAAGAAGATGAAGGTGAATTTGGGTTGTATGAAGCAATTGGGGGTTCCGAGAAAATTCCAGAGTTGTTAACTGTTTGGTCGAAGATTGACAAAGCAAAAATTTTAGTTGGTTGAGAAAATTCGGAAGGAGCAGTGAAAGGGGAGCTTGATTTATCAATTGGTCCATCTCTAGCCACAAGAGCGTGGAAAACAGATTTCGATAAATACCTGCAAGGGAGCCCATTTGTAACAGTCGAAGAACTTCTTGATTTATCCAATTAGATGTAATTTGTCTAGCATTATGAACATCTGGAACCAAAGAAATGAGCCAAAATGGAGCTGGACAAGCTCCAAGAATTCCATCAGACCTAGAGCAATTCGTCGATTTGTACACAGCTAACTCTGAAAATTTCGAATTCGATAAAGATGGAGGATGTACAATGATATTGGTGGTTGAGGGTGAGATTGACACTAACTCAGGGATATAGAGAGAATTAGGCAACATCGATGGTGGTTGATGATCATTGTTGTAGATTTGTGGTGTTGGTGTAAAAGAGGATGAAGATGATGAAAGATGGGGTGTGCTTGATGAGGATGGGAGATGGTTAAATTCAAGCGTAGGTGAATTTGCATTTAATTGTGGGGATTGGATATTTTGATCAGAGATTGGGTGTTGAGATACCAACGAGTTAAGATGTGAAAATTCTGTAAGAGGTAATGGAGAAGAGTTGCCCGTGTTAGTCACATGATTGGGTGTGGGGGATAAAGAAGGACAAGGGCCTGGGCCATTAAATAAGTTAGTGTAGCTAAATGGGTATGATACTGAGTTGATAATGGCCCAAGGGGGGAAAGTGAACCAAGGCGGGTTTGGTGGGTCTATATTATCCGAATCCGAGACAGAAATTTTGAAAGCTTCTTTCTTTCTCGTACCGTACTCAGTATTAGCATTAAATACCCGAGGGACTGATTGAGACTGTCCAAGAGGAGCAGATGGTTGTTGTAGAGAGACGTTAGGTGGCAGGTATGGACTCCATTCCATTGGAGAAGGTTTGTCCCCCATGTGATGCCTAGACTTCTTTTCTATCTTAGGTTTAAACTTTCTTTTCTTACCAGTCATTAATGGAGCCTTAGCTGTATTACCAGATTCTGCAGAGTGAGTAGGTGAATGAGCAGACCTCTTGGAGGGGTCGCATTCTTCTTATCTTTGACTTCTTTTCTCGGTCTCTTTTGATGCTTTGATCTTCCGTTTTTTCCCCTTGTTAGCTGGACAGGATCAACTGAGATTAGAGGCCATTTCCAGAAAGGGTCACGTGGGACCACGTCTTCAATTTGAACTAGAATTCTGGCGAACCCAACCGCCGTTTGCAAATTCAACCATCTGGGGATTGCATTGATCCCTTTGAGATTTCTGATTCTAACTCTTGCTGCCGAAATATCAGTTAAATTTAATGTTGATTTATCAACTTCAACTAGTTCTCCACATTTATTAGCCAGAGCGTTGATGATTGTAGAGGACCATAAATGTATGGGGAGACCATAAAACCCAATATTGAAGAATGTTTTTGTGTTATGATTATGAGGTATTAATGAGGATGGTTTCCAGGGAGAAAAAGTAAGAAAGTTATTATCCAGAGCTACAGATGATGATTTGGAGAAGAGTGTTCGTACTTTTTTATCTTCAAAGAACATGATTGCTCTATGATTGTCAATAGGCATCATGTCGAATGGTTCTAGCGTTTCTAGAGAGTTTACCCATTCTAGTTCAATATCCTTTCATGCATAGATGGGGTTAGCCGTAGTACATACCAACCCTTTTTCCCAAATTTCTAATTAGAGTTTGTGGGGATGGGTCTTGGATTTCTGTAACATAGATATGGTTTGGGATTGTGACCAAGTCACATGGTAAAGCAGAAGTTATAGGGGTTGGGGTAGGATAATAAGGGAGACGTGAGGTGTTATGGATGGTTGGAGGGGGTTCGGGAGAAGGGATTGGTGTTTGAAGAAAAATTGGAGCACCATTTGGATATGTGGTTTTAGGTTTTGGTGTTGAGATTTTAGTAGTTGGATCTGAGATATTAGTCTCAGCTTTATTCGAATGGGATGAAGATGGATGAAGTAAAGAATGCAGTGCAGATGCGACCAACCTGAGCAAAACTCACCAGCAGGAATGTAAAAAGATCTAAGAATTCCTTTGCCGTCGAACTTAGATAGAGTAAGACGAAGGAAAAAACCTTTTTTATTTGAAGCTTTTTGCATTGTTAACCACGCCGGATTATCAGTAAAGTGCCAGTGAGCATCATCATTTTCTCAATCTTTGATGGCTTCAATCATGGAAGATTCCAATTTAACAGCAAGATTCATTGTTATGGCTCCATAAGCTTCATCTGTGGATCCATTTTCAGATAGAATGATCTGAGAAGAGGTGTTTCTTTTCAGGCCGCCTATAATTTTTAGCTTAAGGGTGAAGTTTTTGTGATTTATCCGGAATGATATTGGAGGTGGAGTAGGGGGTGGGGAAGAGGACACTGGTGGTGAAGGAGGCATGATTACGGAGGTTAGGAGAGAGGTGTCTAGGTGGTGGTTAGTGGTGGAGGAGGTGGGTAAGGGTTAGGAGAGAGCGCAGAGCATTTCTTAAGTGTGTATAACCAATTTTATCTTTCTTGGTATATTAACCCAGACCCTAAGGTTTTAAAATTGCTCATGACAGTTTCCTCCACCATCTTATTTTTGTATTATTCTACTCTTCTTTGATTAATTCTGCTTACAAACAAACATGCACCGGTAATTTTGTATAAAATAAAATATTTCGGGCTTGTGTCTTTAGTTAGTTTCTGAGAATCATGGTGTTAAACCATAGTTTCGTGTTAGTGTAATAAGATCTGTGTTTCATACCACTTCCATGACAAAGACGTAAATGTTTCACCATAAAAAGAACTCATTGATGAATCATTTTGTATCATATATGTGGATACATATGTACGTTCCTAAAATGAATCCAAAATTAGTTTTTGGAAAAAAACAAAAAAAAAACATAAGAGACAATATCAAAATACGTGTGCAATCAAGATGTTTGAGAAAATTGAAGATGCATTAGACAAATATGGCGTAT
The DNA here is from genome assembly GCA_023531105.1 of Papaver atlanticum. NCBI lineage: Eukaryota > Viridiplantae > Streptophyta > Magnoliopsida > Ranunculales > Papaveraceae > Papaver > Papaver atlanticum. The sequence continues at coordinate 2,432,680 of JAJJMB010008983.1, forward strand.
GAATAAGATGTAACGAAAGAGTTGGAGTCGAGGCAAAATAGCTATACAATGCGACATATTTGTTGGAAAATATCCTTCTATGACAGAATTGAAATCAACAATGCCTTTTGTGAACGATGCGCCAAATGACATCAAACCTGTAAGGATGAAGAAGTTTAAGAAAACTGCAGAGAAGTAGATGATGAACAAGATATGCCTGATTTTTTGATTGCTCATACTAAGTGATAGTCATCATGCTTGATTTGTTTGATCCCTCGTACTCAATGACAGTCATTAAAGAATTTTGAGAGTGCTTAATTTGTCCACAGAAAACTACAAAAGGTTAAAATTAAAACTGAATTGAACAAATTTTATATCTTATACCTATCTCTATTGCACTAATTGCTTCATTAGTTAATCTATATGAGCAACATTACACATTTACATTGCAAATGAGATCAGTGTTTTCATTCAGGATGAATGCAATTTCTTTCGTAAGGATATGTCAAAGTACTTGCCCTAATATGCATCTCCGATGTAAAAAGGTTTTACCATGCTACTTAGGAACCGCTTTGAAACCGGTGGAACAACGAATTGGGTTTCGGAGAAGGGTTCAATTTTCTTTACCATTGGGAGGATAAATTTGGTACCCGATTACTATTACTATAGTACGTTACAACCACGAACCTATATCGGTTTCCTTCCTTTACGAAATCTACACCGTTACATTATGTGATCAACTTCACTAAAGTTGAACCCTATGACAAAAACAAAAGAATCAATAATAAATGGTTGCTAGTCCTAGAGACATTTAACTTTTATTAAGATGAAACATGGTAAATCGATGGTCCAGGTAATAATGCCACTACCAAAACCCGTGTAAGATAAACTAAAAATATTTTGATTTCATGGGGATGCTCAGGGTGATGAACTACGTGGGGTTGTTCCTAAGAATTTAATCCTCTAGCTACTTCGAGTTAATTAAATTTATTCCTCGACAATTTACCATCGTCGCTGAAAAGAAAGTTATCACCCCGCTAGGAGTCAACACCATGGGGATGTCAAGGCTCTCGCTCAATAGCATTTCCACGGAAATCCCTCACCTTTTGGATTTGAAGACTGGAATCGTGTGACGGCAGCACTTATCTTACTGGTGCCGTTACGTCAACACTAACAAACAATTCAGAAACCATCAACAGTGAAGATAGCTTTTACGGAGGAGGTTGTTGTGAAAATTCAAATTATAATATCTGCAAAATTATTTTCTTTCCTTTTTTAAAACAAAATATTATAAAATAAAAATTCACTATTTTTGTTTGGATTAAGTATTAGGATCCTATTTAGGAGGTTACTGCATACGAATTTGGAATTCTTAAAAATAATTGTTTGTGCATGTTTTATTGTGACATTTCCATAAGGATCCACAACCATATTTATAAAAAATCATCTCCAACCTATTGATGTGAAGATGATTTGGTAAAAAAAAAGTTAGACATCCTCTAGGTGGACCTCTAGTTTAGACATTTACTTAGAGGATGTCTTCCCATCCTAGTCACACTTTTTATTAATAAAAATCATTGAAAAATATAAATAGAAAGGAGTTAACCAATTGCATGCCTACAAATAAGTAGAAAAATAATAGAAAACTTTATGGGTTGGAGACAAAACTTTACTTTTCCCAATATTTAGGATTTTATATTCGAAGGATGTCGTATAAGTGTTGCCACATATGAAATATCCACATTCACCATTAGAGAAGCTCTTACATTGTAATATAAAGGTTCCTCACATGTAGAAAAGGAAGAATGGGTATTAGTCTCATGTTAAGTCGTATGAGCATCCCATGGTAACCAAGGAAAAAAACGACTTGGAAGTGGTGATGATGATTAACTACCATTGTTATTCCCACGCTCTATAAAATTAACTGGTTTCGGTTTCTTCCAACATCTTAATGACTTAATTACACATTTAATTCGAAAGTGTGCAATATGCAGCTTTCCGTTTGCATTTTTTTTTCCTTTCAAAATAACCGTTGTTTGTTGATCTTCCAAAGATATCTGATGTATGTATATATGGAGCACCATAGTGAATAGTCTACAATGGGTAAAGAAGCGATTTTGCGGGATTTGAAAGGAAGAGGTTTGGAAAAAGAGTTGGCGCCTGATAGAAATGCGTGGAGAGCAGCAATCCACGTGAAAGAGGTATGTACACGAGGTATGTGAACTGACCCCATTATCTGTTACCTACCCCCTTAACAGGATGACGGAGAACTCTACAGCTGGACACGAGCTGACAAGCGACGGGAATGCCTGAGGTATGTAAACGAGGTATGTAAACGAGGTACGCGAGCTGACCATATTACTTTCGATCATATCTCTAATACGAATATGTAAACCGCGAACATGTAAAACCACCATGGCAGAATTGTGAAGGGGGACTCCTCCCATAGTTCTGCAACTCGCAGGATTGTGAAGAGGGAACCACCCCCGTAGCCCTGCAGCCAGGACATGGAGTAAGTAGATACATTGCTTTAATGGTCACGAATGTGTAATCCCATTGAAATGATGCCTACTGCACCCTCTGTACCAAAAACGAACGAGACACGGAATGTGCTAAGGATTATTCTTACCTCAGGGTAAGTTGCGTCTAGGCAGGCAGACAACGGGTGTAAAAACTTTTGTCGCATTTTTGGGGATGATTCTTTACGAGATAGTCCCCTGCCTTACCTTGGACTTGCTCCGAGACACAAGGATCTGGTTCTGGTTCTGGTTCTGATACAAAATGAATTATCAGTGACTTCTTTTTCATTGTGATGTGAAAAGAAATATATAAGGGTATTGTTTTACATCTATCCTCTTTTACAGGGGTTTACTCAATAAATACTTTTGTAGATTTGTTAAAAGAACCTTTTGGATGAAATGTTATAAATCACTTCTGCATTGTATACGGGTCCACTTGATATTATAATAATATTTTTTTATATAAAACTGGGTTGCTCTAGTTAAAAGAAATACTTTTTTATACAATTAAGTAGGTCCGCTAGTTGAATTTGGCTGTTGACCTCTGTGAGAAATCACGTTTGCCCGTCCACGTGCACAGACAAATGACTAAAATTTATGTGTCCCATTGGAGTTGCTCTTAGGATGTATAAACTTCCATTTTGAAATTTCATCGTGGACTTTTTACGTCTGTAGATGGAAAGCACTATTTACGACCAGAAGATTGCGCTAAATTTTCAACTAACAAAATTCTTAGTTACCGGTATGTTTGTGAACAAAGTTCCTAGTCATATAAATTCTTCATCCAAGTTACGGATGTAGGTACTGAAAAGTAAAACTTATAGCTAGGAAATGTTTTTCAACCCATGTGTAGGTGGTTCTTGGGGAAAGAAGAACATGACACGATTGGGGTTATAATATATTCGGTTTTAAAGTGGTAAAGTCATTGTAGTACAGTGATAAAATCACTAGGTGATGATACCAGTGACTTGAGTTCGAAACTCGCCAGTACCAAATTCTTTACCGATCAAAATAAATAAATTAGTTTTTCATTTTTCTTGTTTTTTTCTATCTAAGAATAGATTTTAAGAGAATAAAGTATTATGGTTAAATTTTAATTTAAAGGGTGAAAAGACGAGGGTACCCAAATATACCTCAATCTAAAAAAAATCCACCTATAAGTCCTTTCTCCGAAAGTGATTGTCTTTAGACCGAGTCGAGACAATACAACTAATCGGTTCACACTTCGTGTGATCGTCTATGGATACGAGATCGAGACAATACGACAACGAAGTATGTTTACTTGATAAATGGTTCGGACTTAACCAAACACAATAGGATTACTATCAAGTAAATAGGAATTAATGTTTGTGTATTTTACTTCTAATTATAATAAAAACAATTATAATTGCGGAAATAGAAAAGTAAAAGACACAGCAAGATTTTTTTAACGAGGAAACCGCAAATGCAGAAAAACCCCGGGACCTTGTCAAGAATTGAATACTCTCAGGATTAAGCTGATATGCAAAATCAAACCAACTTAGTATAGTTGAGACCAAGCAACTAAACCTATAGTTCACCTAGTTCCGTCTGTATCCCTACGCCTCCAACTTGTTAATAAGTCACGCACTTGGAACAATTCCTTTGGTTCGTATTCCACACAGTAAAGGAACAACAAATCTGTTCGGTAACAACTCTTTTCAAACAACGTGATATGAGTTTGACAAAGGCTCTTCCGTTTAACCAATAAACTCCTTTGTCGGGTCCTTAGATCAATCTCTCAACAACTACCGAATTAATTGTTAGACTATGCAATCAATACTATTAATCACAAAGAAGTGTATTGATGCCGATCTACTCAAGTAATGAATCCAATCTATCACAAAGATAAACCGATTATAGTTGGATCCCTTTCCAGCCGAAACAAGTATTATGCACACCAAAGATTATAAACCCAAAAAGTCTTCTTGTCTTCAAATCTTCTTTGATCTTCAATCATCACCCGCACACAATCAACTTGAATCTCTTGTGATCAATCACACACAGAACGGAGTCTGCTAATGTTGGATTATCACAAGACGTCTTTAGATCTACAAACAGTCTAAAGATCCCCTTCGAAACTTCGATCTAGTTGTGAGTGCAAAAGATGAGATCGCTACGTGGCGCAAGATTAAGAGCCGAATTATCCTACTATAATACAACCTACTACACTATGTACACCCAACCACTTAGTCTTATCCTATCTAGTCAGTCCTAAGGGCATAAATGTAATTCGATGTAACCACCTACCATATAAAAGAGAAAAAGAAATAGGTTAGGGGATCTTTTGGGTGGCTCTAGCTAAGGCGAGCCTCCTTCTTCTTCCTTTGAGCTCCATGAGAGCCTCCTCTAATGGAGATTATGTAACACCACATATTATAGTGAAACCCCCGTGGATGTAGATCACCATTGACCGAACCACGTAAAAGAACTGTGCCTCCTTTACTTTCATGTTCTTTTATCTTCTTTTATGTGTGTTTGATGTGTTTTGATGGTTAAGATCATCTTGGGTGTAATAGCAGAAAACATGCAACTACATTTTGGCGCTAGAAACAGAGACTAGTGCGATGGCTAGTCCATGTGAAGATCATTTGTTCACTACCAGCAAGTTCTGTAACAAATTCAGTAGAGATCCAAGGGTTTCAGGGGTATTCTTGTCAAAGATACAAGAACTTCAGACAACAGGTGTCTCGTCCGACTCCAAACGAAGCCTAAGGAAAAGAAAGAAAAAAGAGGCGTGAAAACCAGAGGAGCGAAGTTTCTTCGGAGATGAAGAAGAAAAACTTCATCAACAGTAAAATCAGAAGATTCATCGTCAACATCAGACTGGGAATTTAAATTTTTTCTCTCCTATCTCTTTATCTCGTTCTTATTAGTTCAGATCTACAAGTTTTGAGAAAAATCTCTCAGAGAAATTTCAATCTGATTTCATAAAAATCCGAAATTTCTTTAAAAATCTTCATTGAAAGCAAGTTTTATCTGTATATCTATGATTATCAAACCTTGTTTTACAAACCCATTTAGGGATTTTCTCTGAAAAACTAAAAAAATAGGGATTTCTAGCCTGATTTGGTTTTCCCTTGGGAATGAAGTTCACTGAACGTTTCAAGATACATCTCGTACTTCTTGCGATAAAAATTAAACTTGGGTTCGTATTGACTAATCACCCACATGACTTATTGTTTGCAACTTTACTGCTAATCGATGATAGAAGAGACTACATCGGAATCGGAGCAGCAACAGCAAAAAACCACTCAGAGAAGAGAGCTTCAAAGCTGCGCAGTGCTGGCCAATTGAAGTCAGTCACCAGTTCTCATCGTCCTGCCTCACAGGAGCTATGTCAGAATGATTCACGACCAAGACTATCAGCATCACGAGCTCAGAGAATCCCTCAATATCTCGGCCTGATTTAGGGCTTTTTTCTTTACAATCTCTTCGAACTGTTACATAGCAGTGACCAAACGAGTTTATTCACATCGTGATTACTCACGTAGTCGACTTGTTGTTGCAGAAAAACAATGATGGAAGAAATCACGTCGGAGTGATTCACCATCCTCGCGTTCACCTCGATACCATCTCGTGTAGAACCACCGATCCAATTGAATCAATTATCTCGTATAGCTCAACCAAGAGCATCAATCCCGGACGAACAGTCAAAGCTCAGTCTATATCAGACTAGAGCAACATCGGAGCAGCAATCTCGGACAGATCCTCACGATTGGATCGGACAGGCAACTCTCATCAACTCGTGGAGAAACACCAGCACGATGGGATCCAGCAATCATCTCGTACTGGCAAAGCAATCAGCACGATGAGAGCCAACTAGAGATCGGACTCACCAAGTCATCGGACCAGAAACGATGTCGGATGAGAAAACAATCAACACGATTGAGATCGTACAGTGAATGAGCAATCAGCTCGGGATGCTACTCGGAATCATCAGTCCATCTCCGAGCATAACTCGGATAACATCCCTTCCTCTATCTCTTGATTTCATTTATACTCGACATGCTATACTGCACAACTTATAGACTAATAGTAGCTAAGTGCTTTGTACTTTGATAAATCATTAATCTTTTGAATTCAAAGAGGTCTGACACATTCTGTGAACAGCAGGTGTATGCTAATATGTTCTATGGAGGGACTCAACTATTGCGCCCAATGCCTATCTTAGATGGTTCATCCATGCTCGCCAGGCTTATCTCAGAGCAGCCATCTCGGACAGATCCCAACTAGGAGAAACGATCAACACGATCGGATAAAGAGCACGAACTCGGACTCATCTGTTCATCTCGGAACAGCAACTCGGATAAAATACTATCCCATTTCTATTTACTGATTTCTATTGATTACTGCATACATAGCATGCCATACTAAACAATTTTTTGATTAGATACATGATTAATTCTTAAATACTTAAATTGATGTCTAACTGCTTTGAATCATGAGAAATCTAATGCATTTCATGACCAACAGGTGCATGATATTATGCTCTACAGAGAAGCCATGCTATGGAATCAATCTTAGATGGTCATCTCAAAGACCAATAACTGTATGCTATCCAAAGCAATCATATCAGATCATCCAGGACGGTGCATCCATGCTCGCAAAGCCTACCGCGATACGAGAATCACATTTTTATCTACCTATCTCTCTGAAATTTATTATTAATTGCCAAATGCAATCCATCAAATCTGAACGGCATATCTAGCTTGCCGTAATATATATGTTTAGCTCATAAGCTACAATAGAGATTACTATGACCATTTTTAATTGTGACAGATAACTTGTCTTCAACTCTTTTGAATGGTTATTAATCTTTAAATGAAGTTCGCAGGGGCTGGAATCAGTCGCCAATGCAAAGAAACGATGGACACGATCCACTAAGCAACTATTTAGCTTAACAGCAGGCTAACTATCTCTAGTCTCAAAGACTTAACTTTACATATACTTGTATAAGTAATTGATAGTGTAGAATTGCATGATAATGTAACACTAAGTGACTCCTTACAGGGGTTAGATAGAATCACTTAAATGAATTGAATGCTTCATTAAAACCAAGTACGACGTAGAAATCTACTATAGCATCGTCATGACACATTAGAATTGCTTACCTTTGAATGAGCAACACCAATTCCTTAATGAAGAAGTAGTATGCCACTGATGCATTTCATTTCATTTTGAACATATGTACATATAAGCTCTAAGTAGCCAATCCATGAATAATAAAACATTCACATGCACTGCCATGATAATTTGATAGTTAAAAGAACTTAATTAGCCCATGTAATTTAACATGCCATTCAAAAATTATTATCATGAAATAATTTGCTTAAAATGCTTTACATGCTCGATGCATTCATCTCGGACTGGTCACGACAGTGCATCCGAGCTCGCCAAGCTCACGACTCAGCTTGCAAAATAACGTCCATAGCAGGGGACACTCTTATCTCTAAATTTATCATTTTATATAAATGAACTTAAACATGCCTAGTCACTGACTTGAAGCATAATCATTCATAACTATACTTTCTCTATTGTTATTAACCAGTAATTGGAATTTCCAAGGGCAAAAGGCAACCTCATAGTAAAGGCTATAAAGATTGAGGACGATACAATCTCATACCTTTCCTGCCAGTCTAAGGGCGAATGGGGCAGTTTCTAACTCATCCATTTGCATTCAGTGATGAATGAATATATATATGTGCTTAACCAAAGCACCCTAATGCTTATAAAGCCAGCTAACATTAGCTAGTCTCAAAGACTTAAGCCGATATACGTATCGCACTGGTACTTCCAGAGTCTTAAGCCGATATACGTATCGCACTGGTACGTCAAGAATCGAGTGCCGCGATCTAGCGCACCTGCTCCACAACGAGCATCACAATAAGTGACAATGCGACACCTTATCGCATGAAAATGAACAAAAAATGTTTAAATAAAGTAAATGATTTTAACATTAAGTATGATGCATTAACATTTCATGTCCTGTGCAGCAAATATCCATATGGTGGATGAATTCAGTCAAGTCGGGTTAATTACCCGCATAAAGTATAGTCGGATTAGACGTAATCCGCATAAAGGCATGCTTATCATGCATTAGGGACTAGCATTATGCTAGATAAGGTTAGAGTCGGATTAGTTGAAATCCGCATAAAGGCGTGCTTATCATGCACTAAGGTTAGAGTTGGGTTATTTGTAATCCGCAAATAAAGCTATTGTTGTGTATGTGTTTGCTTGCAGGGTCACTTGATGTATGTGCGATACATCCTCCTCACCTTATATATCTGTGTTTGCTTGCAGGGACATTTGATGTATGTATGGTACATCCTCTTGATATATATATGTATGTGTTTTCCTGTAGGGTCTCTCGGTGTATCATACATACATCCTCCTCTTATTCTATATACACGTGTATTTGTTTGCAGGGATATGGAACGAATGTTCTGTATATATATAAATCTTCCTATTGTCATCGTTTGCAGGGATACTTAGTGTTTTTAATATGATATTTGTCTATCACAGATGATGATCGGGGAATGATCCCCATCCGAGAAAACATCTTCTCGAAGCCATTACGAATGGTATCGGGGTAAACCAAACCCTCATGCCAGAAAATATCTTCTCAAGATCATCACGATGGTAATCGGGCTATGAGCCCCATACGAGAAAACCTCTTCTCGATTCATAAAATTTATTTTTCATGTGTTTGTTCTATTTCTTATTTTCATCTGATTGAATGTATGTAAATTATATATGTTATCTGTTTGCAGGGTGAATTGCTTAATGCTATTCCATCACGAATGGTAACAGGGGGACGACCCCTATGCGAGGAAACATCTCCTCAAGACCATCACGAATGGTAAGGTGTTAGCCACACCATTCCATCCTAAACTAGATGATGTGAGCAATGCTCAAGCTGCCTGACACGGAATGTGACCTAGGGCAATGCCATATGACAATAGAAGTCGGATGATGCGAGCAATGCTCAAGCTACCCGAGAGGGTAATGCCATCTCGATCGCGAATCAGATGATGTCCTGTACTTCAGGAGGTACCCTGTGGTTGACTCACTTTAGGCTGAAGTGCGAATCAACTATCAGAGGTATTGCCCTCATTATAGTATGTGCCACAAGCCGACTATGGGGCAGGTGCCTTCCGACAGAGAAGCACTGTATAGAATCTACGAGTATTTTTCCGATAGGGGCACATACTCGGCACCAGAAGGATCCTTGAAATCCTGTTATCTGGCCAAATGGGAAGCTGATCACTTCTCGGACTTATAGCCCATAACTTGTCCAAGGACGAAAGGAATACCACTATGGTGTGACCCTCGTATAAAATCGCACACAAATGAAACAGTAAAACTGTATCAAGGTACGAGCTACAGGCAGTAGCATCATAAATGATATATTCAGAAAATGGAGTTAGGGGCAAAACCTTGACTTTGGCTTTCAATAGCTCTAAACTCTTAATATTTCAAAACCCAAAGGGGGCAGTGTATACCCTCGGTACCTTCAAAAAAGGCTTAGATCCTCGGATCACAGATTGAGGAAATCTGTAAGTCCTCGGGGGCAAGACTTCGGATTACCATCCGAAGACATTTCGAGTCCCCACAGAAACAAGCCTCTGATACATCTCGGAGAAAGACCTCGGACTACCATCCGAAGGCACAATGTACAACTTAATACCTTCAACAAAGGTACAGGTCTTCGGATCACAGATTGAGGCAATCAGTAAGTCCTCGGGGCAAGGCTTCAGATTACCATCCGAAGACATTTTGTAGTCCCCACAGACATAAGCCTCCAACTGGAGCACGAAGTAAGACCTCGGACTACTGTCCGAAGACATTTTGAGTCCCCACAGATATATGCATCCGATATATCTAGGAGCACAAAACAAGACCTCGGACTACCATCTGAAGGCATCTAATCAATCGTGCAGCTGCATGATGTGAGGCATTTAGTAAGTCCTCGGGGCAAGACCTCGGACTGCAATCCGAAGTAATTTGGCAGACCCAATAACGATGAATTACACACATAAGGCTTTTTACACCAGTAAAAAGCTATAAGTTTCAAAACTTATCTATCTCAAACTTGTTCTTCTAAAACTTATCTCAATTTATTTCATTTCATTTGATATCTTGGATTTGTTCAAAAACTCATCCTCTCAAATGCTACAGGAGCATACATGTTGAACTATCATGCCCATAAGGAAAAATCCTCATCGTTCGGAGCAAGCTACAGATGCAAAGGCAGTCAGCCAATTGTGAAGAAAGCTAAGTATCACCTTTAATAAGGAACTATTTTACTGTGCATACCACTAATTCTTCTCGCAAAATGCTTAATAGCTTAATATATAATAAATAGTTTTCATATGCCTAAATACAAATTATTCATACCATAAGCATGCTTAACGATATTTAATATCTTATTCTATGTTTACAAGTGAAAAACTTTGAACTGTAGCATGTATGCTTAGAACTACAGTACTTAATCACTATAGTGTTATGATTGCAAAGAAAAATCTTAAATTTATATTGTTGCGATATAGCAATTACGACTCTCCTCCATGAGCAGCAGGTAACCATGATGGTCCCGAGAAGCACAACCACAACAATTCGTCAGGAACTTATGCTAACCAAGCTAGACAGAGCTAGAGCACAAACCGCCAAGGAGCAACCACAACGACCACGAACACAAGGAATGCCTCAGAACTTCACACAAGAACAGGGAAAAGTATTAATACTTTAAAAGCTGGTTATATTCTTCTGCGAAGTTCTTCAGCACAACAAAGAGCCATGAAGCTCGGTACCACACACCACCAACTAACTCCAGCAAAGAATCAATGACCAAGAATTTAGAGCGACCTCGCACATCTACATCGTGTAGCACAGATCACGGATCGTGAAGCACGAGCATCGCAACAACCAACTCGGACAACCCCAACCAAACACTCTACAGAAGTGAAGCCTGACTACAAGCCAGATCAGAACCAAGCATGTTCAGAAATCTCGCTCAGCCACTCCTCTCGCCTTGAAAGTCACACCAAGGTTGATTTGCTTAAGGATTATTGTTCCAACAACCCTCAACCAAAGGAGAAAATGTGAGTGCAAAAGATGAGATCACTACATGGAGCAAGATTAAGAGCTGAAGTATCCTACTATAATACAACCTACTACACTATGTACATCCAACCACTTAGTCTTATCCTATCTAGTCAGCCCTAAGGGCAAAAATGTAATTCGATGTAACCACTTACCATATAAAAGAGAAAAAGAAATAGGTTAGAGGGGATCTTTTGGGTGGCTCTAGCTAAGGCGAGCCTCCTTCTTCTTCCTTAGAGCTCCATGAGAGCCTCTTCTAATGGAGATTATGTAACACCACATATTATAGTGAAACCCCCGTGGATGTAGGTCACCATTGAATGAACCACGTAAAATATCTGTGCCTCCTTTACTTTCATGTTCTTTTATCTTCTTTTATGTGTGTTTGATGTGTTTTGATGGTTAAGATCATCTTAGGTGTAGTAGCAGAAAATATGCAACTACACTAGTTTGAGTGAATCTTATATCAGAAGAGAAGATTCTCAAGAATAAACAAACTAGGTGCAATCAAAGTTCAACAACCGTTAGTCAATCA